>CM067354.1:46583536-46666036 GCA_034190875.2 Urechis unicinctus | reverse complement strand
CGTGGCATATTCCGACGGCATTATCGGTCAAGTGGCGCCATCGTAGCCATCGAACAAGCGCCGGCCATTTAACCTCTCTCAATTGCCGGAGATGGCGAAGAGTGACCTATTGTTTAATATTGCTGACCCACTGTATGCAGAGATGGGATTAACGCATTTCCTGTTTTATCCAACACGCTGAATAAATTTTCATTAATATTCCAAACGTCTCAATGTGACCGAAACATAACCACTGTTATCAATTTCTTGAATTCTAGGGACGGCAATGGAGGGCTCCAAACACCTACATTAACAATCTCAATGCAAATGAACGCAGTTATATAAAATGTTGATCGCTTCCGACTTTTGGAAGTAAATTTGTAACGCAGATTCAACAGCATTCAAACCAGAACCTGTTATTGCCAACATATACATGGCAGTCTGTGATTCAAACGTGTCCATAACAAACATGGGGCGCGGACAGTTTCAGATGACCCATGCCGTTGGAACTGGGGCATATTAAGCTAGCATATTGATGCGTACATGTTTGCTTTCCACATTTGCAGAAGGAACATTTATTCCATCGCAACATAATCTAGTAAGTGTCTCTTTCAGGGATTAACCTCAAAGAATGCGGATTTGTCAACGAGTGTGCGGTGCCATTATGTAATTCGTAGGGGCATTCAACTTTGAAGCATAGATTAAACACAGCTTTCAACTAGTCAAGTGGTTATTGACGTGCCGGTTTACGATGAAAAATGCACTTGACTTCGCTAAGTGATATGTGTGTCCCTCGAAGACATAAACAAGAATCATCAATGATGGTAGTCCATACTTTATCTTACTTTCATTAAGATGTATATCATTTCGTTTATGGAAACCTTGGAACACATTCTAGTGTCCTGAAATCAAGATATCACTTGTGAACAATATATAAAACAATTCACTGTGTGCGCGGTTCCCATTTACAATGTGACCCATGTTTTACGTACACAGTTTTAGCTTAGGAATATTTGTCATCCTACATAGTTGCACAACGATGGTCCTTTGGTGTGCTGCTATTATATTGTCAAAGCCCTCAACATCAGAGTGATTGAATAGACATTGACAAATACATTGTGCACCCTGGCGCTTAAGACCTGCTTTGCTTGACAGACAATGAATACAAATAAAACTTGGTAAACGTAGCTCAGAAAAAAACTCGTTTGGCTTATGCAAGGGGAAGGGTATTTTGCTTTGCAACTTCATCACTAGCTTTAATGCCAGTGAAGCGATTAATAATTCATACACAACCTATATAGTGATGTGTATGGGTTATTACTTTTCATGCTGCAATTTTAACGATCGGGTTCTGCTTAAGCACAGTCTTATGTAAATCACTCGACTCGCTTAACAGTGCGTTCTTGCGTGCAAGCCGGTTACCTAGTCCATCCATCTCTCTTGCAGTCTGTGTTCACATCGTTTTAAGCAGGTTGTAGTTTGCTGCCTTTGAAGGCTCTGTTTAATCATTAATTATTCAACCACCTACACTCGACTACGCTCCATGGCATAGACAATGTGAGAAGCAGATTGCCTTAGGATTTGTGGTTTTCTCATAATTCCTCGACATAAATGGATGCTGTGCTTGTTCGTTTGTATTGTTTAATTGCAAGAGTTATATAGTAGTTTTGAAACGGCCACTATTTGTTTATTCAGCGCTGATTTGTTGCTATGATAAATATCCATTTACTTGAATGAGATTTCTATATAAACAAAGCATTAGGCAGATGTCAAACGCAAGGGTTGAATACAGTGATGAAAATATTTCAAGATTGCTTCCCTAAAGCTAGCAATTATAAAGCAGTGTTCATGACAATTAATGTATTTTTGCAAAAAGAAATATCGACGCAAAGATGCATAAAGTAATATCCGAGCTAGAAATATCATTTTGGTCCTCAAGAAAACAGCCATACGTGTATTCTTGCTAAACTGTGTTACTGTAATAATTTTGACTGTGATCAAAGCCAATTTATCAGCCGGTGTTGGCTGGCACCCGCCCAATGTCTGCCTATGTCCCTGCAATTCCCCTACGGTATTCACCAGGTCGCCGACCAATTATTTCTGGGCATACGGCGGATGGACGGCCGCCAGTAGGGCACCTGTAGTGTTCAGTTTGCCAATTTGTCAATTTGCGGGTGAAGTATATATAGAGGCGTTCTTCTGACCCAATGTCATGTTAATTGAATGTCCGGCCAGTGGTAGAGGGGTGTTTGTCTTGAGAGGGCAAATGAACTGAAGTTATCAATGTAGGTATAAAAGCGGAAAATTAAGTAGAGAGAATAAAACATTAAAATTAAAAGACAAATAAACATAAACAAAATGATATAATTTTGTCTATAATTTTTACAGCATTTTTTAATTCCTATTATCTTATACTCATTTTTATACTCTTTTTGTATATAGAAAACAGAAAACACATATACAGTACACAGTTTATTCAAAAAGAATATGCAAAGCGCAATAAATGACTGTAACATTACCTGTCCACAATAGTCCAAAGTTCACTCAAGTCATGCTCTAGTCCTCCTTCTCCTGGATATCCGACTATGTCTGCGACTGGGCTACTCTCATCCGTACAGCAGGACGAGGCCTGCCAGGAACTCTGAGAACAAGTCTGTCAGGCCGATGGCGGTAGGGGTCTGTTTCTGGTAGGCCGAACCAGGCAGATCGCCGAAGTACCGCTGTAGCGGCTGCTGCTGCTCGGTGGCCTTGTGCTGCCTGCGGAATGGTACTTCCACAAGGAATGTCTCTTGTTGGTAGGCCCTCCACAGCTCTGTGGGGATATCCTGGTGGACGCTGGACATACACTTTGCAAGGCCTCGCGCCCCGACTGGCCAGTGGCGCAGGACCTAGCTCCGTAATAACATTAATGCCTGCAACATTAACACACTGCGCACTGTATGTGACCATTATGCAACAAAATTGCAGCACAATGAATACATATTCATTACATATCCGTCGTATTAACTTGCGACTGCCTCAAGTCTATCGAGACACTCAGCCAGCACCTTTGTCTTTTTTTATACTTGCTCTTTGTGGGGGACCCCTGTCCTGGCGCTTGCTCCCCCAACCCCACTAGACTGCATGTCCTCCGAAACCCCGATGGAGGATACCACTTCTTCATCTGCTTTGTTGGAGATGGAATCTGGCTGCGCGACCTGAAGCATAAGCAAGGACAAGTTTTAGCAAATAGAACGGCAACAATGTAAATACAATGTATATTTAAGAGCACAAATGGTAAAAATGTAACAATGAGTAACTATTCCTTGCCAGACTTCCCTTTCTGCTTGTTGCCCCTCAGCTTAAAACAATCAAAGCGCATTGACCGAGGCCGCGGCATGATGTTGGAGGCTGTAAGCAGGTGTAAAGGAAACAATGCAAAAAAAATGTAAATTGTAAAACACTTCGAAATAATGACTGACGGGAAAATAAATGGTAAGCATGAAATCAAATTGACGATCTCTAAAACATGCTCACGCGTCAATCTTGTCCGCAAATACCTTCAACACGGCGTTTATCTTTACCTTGATTTTGCAGTTATTGTTTGTTATGTCATTAAAGGCCGGAAGGTCCTCAAAGTAGGAGGCAATGCGCTCGTCTAAGGTCTTTGTGAATTATTAGGTCGGCTGGCTGGTTTTTCTGCCTTAATGAGCTTCATGTGGGTTCCCTCTTCTTCCCCTTTTGTCCTCCCTTGGGCATCTTATTGTACTTGTTCTGGGGAACTATGTAGAGCGCGTCAGATGCCTAAAATGGCCTGCTGGACATCGGGCGGGCATCAAACAATTTATTGGCGATCAGTTTGCGACGTGAAACGCATCACAAGATTTGTAGTCCAAGTTAAAAGTAACTCAATGACCGCCCGACGCCCACAAATGACCAGTGGGAACCTAGCCGAAAATTCCTAGAAATATGCCTCAAACTGCTCAAAACCATTCCATGGTAATTGTGATTTGGGTATAAGAGTAAGGAATGGCATTGCAATCAAAATAGCTCATGCATGTTTGTACCCGGGTCATTTCTTAGTTTAAATACTCAGTGCGTGAATATAATGACAACACTTATAATTAATTGTTTTTTTTACATGAGTTAAGAGAACGGCAAAGCATATGGATATGTGGGCATATTCGAGCTCTGCCTTGAAAATGTATCACTCCTTATAATAGCGAGTACATAATAGCCAACATTTGCCAAATACATCACTTTAATTGCTAGCTATCCTGCAACCGTGAATTGCATATATAAGTTGCCATCACCGTTAATGAGGTTTTAGGGCGCATACATGACGCTTTAAAGGGTAAAGCCTTTGTGAATAATGTGTCGCTATGCAAGGAAAGGTAAATTTTATGCATACATGGGGCATTACAAATTATTAAGCACGACATTGCCGGTATGCAAGTGCCAGAGCAGTAAGATAGATCCACGGTTGAATCTAATAAGCAGCACTGTAATAGTGCATTAGCCATCAGCACATTGAGACATGGTAAATGCAACGATAAATAAAGCAGATCTTCGCAAACATGGATTACATGTTGCATGCTTATATATAAATTACAAATAAGCATATTGACAACTGCGCCATCTATTTACTTAATACATCACGCACGCGAAAACCTTCAGCAACACCACATTCTGTACTTTTTTCTATTGTATACCAAGAATTTCGTGGTAAATCATGTTAACAATGCTACATCCATAGTGCTGTAATTTATGAGGCAATAGTAGACGTTGCATGCATTTATGTTCCCAATAACAGGACGATGATAGTAATGCAATGTCAATAAATCTATGCTTCTGAATATTTCACAGACGGTAATGCAAACAGTAAATGATAAATATCGTTCGATGTGGTGCGCTTTATTTGATTGCAGTGCTCCAAAACTTGTCTGTGATGCCCGTCTCAATGGTTACACCACGTGTTCAGAAATCCACTAGATAATCTTGTCCGGGTATGGCAAATATTTCTTGAGTGGTAGAGAGCGAAGACTGTTTGATTTCACCATTACAGACGTAATTCGGTTAATAACAGGATTTACACCATCACATTTTATCTATGCCCAAGCATATGACAATGGGGATGTTAAAGCATCCACCCTTTTAATAACTACTCAGCTTCAATAACGGATAATCTTATATTATATAGGCAGCCACAAATAAATACAGGCCGTAATATGTAGCCCACAGCGTCCCATGCTCTCGGGGCTGGGTGGCTTACAAATTGTACAAACAGCACCCAAGCAGTTGTCGCACGTCAACGCTGCCTAGTCATTGAACTGTTGATGTGTTTTTATTGGCATTATGTTCGACCAGATTTAACATAGCAGAAAGTACACACACAAAACGCAGGCAATATTTCGTTTGGTGCTTTAGATATACAAAATATGCTGAGAGCATAATTTATCGACATACCATTATATGGTAATACACGGAATCAAGTATGATACAAAGGGCATGAACCCATCGTTCATGACAGAGGAAAAACAAATTATGGCAATTGATTCAATATTATGTCACACTTTATACTTAAGTTTTGTTTTATCAATTGTTACTACAATATTCTCATTGTGATTTAGCACCAAATGTTCCACGAATCTACCTTTAAACACCCACTCTTCCATTGGCCTCCACACTCAGGCGTCGCTACCGCTTGTAACGGTCATCATTCAAAGTTATTAGTACATCAATCAGCAAATTACATTAGGCTCGACACTAGGGTTGTTAACCATGTGTTGTTGGACCAGAAATTGCGTTAATGGGCCATCCTTAGTTTAACCCATCAACACTGGTATATGTTACTTATGCATTACTCACAAAACTGTTGACGTGATAGATGTAGTTCGTGCATGGGCGTCGCTTATGCGGCAGTGATTGTTAGACGTTTCTCATTAGTATTGCATAAGGCCCCATGTTTGATGCTTTGCAGAGTTCAAGGATCTGTTCACCAGTTTATTGCCTTAGCCAAGTTCTTCAATTAATAGTCACAACAAAACCACCAAAGGCATCCCAAATACAAGGCGGTCCCATCGGAAACCACATATTGTCTATGACCGAACGTTTTCACACGCTTTGCGTATAACTTAATACGCAGCTATTTATGCAATGATCGAAATGGCTATGACAGATTGAGGTAGCAGCAATTGGGATGAACGTTCTCCTGCAAAGACTATTCATAAAACTACGTAGAAGGTATTAGAAGAGCTACAAATGCATTTTGACTGCTCGCCAAGTGTGGAAAGAGGCGGAGCTGATTCTTTTCCGTACAGTATTTTTCAATGCCTGAAATTGTAGTCTCAAATCTCATAATCAGATTACAAATGCAGGGCTTACCATCTCCTACATCATCTGCATCGTTTTGTTTTTTCATAACAGAGTGAGCATAAAGGTGTTGCAAATGGAGCGTGATTTTTCAAGGCGTTTTCAGGCTGGATAATCAGAGAAGAGGCACGTCCTACTATAACAGGAGGTGCAGCCATTAAAATTCTGCCAAGAGCCGGACATGTGCTTGACACTTTGTTTAAACTACACTATGCACACTAAATACATCAAAAGCAAAGTACATAATTTCCTTCATTATGTGATTAATGGCAATACGTGCACAAAATATTCTTTCATAAAATTGCGACACCGCCTGTACTCCGTTAAGCAAGCAAATACCTATACTCGCGGGTTTATTCCACTAATAGACTCGTTTAGGTCTTGCAAATGATGGCCGCACAACATAATTGCACATCTTTTGTTACCCGCTAAATCATGGCTGCGTCGATTATGCTGTCATACCTCTAAGCCGAAACTCGGTGAAGCCGGCATTATTCAAGTCACATACCTGGGCTCCTACAGAAAAACTTTGCCCCGATGCTCCACTAGAGCTAGTTACCAGTGCAAACCATTGCACTTTATCGCGTGCAGTAATATAAAGTCAGTGCAAGAGCAATTTATCGTTAAATTATACGCAAACCACTGACACATCAGACAATTTGTCAAAGCGAGATAGATTCACAATTAGCTTTAACGTACTCACCTGACACTAATTATCCTTAGGTCTGCGCATCGTGGGACACAAGGCATGCGTTTCATGCACGATTGGTCTGTTTATAGACGACAGATAACAATATAATATGACAAACGTGGCTTTGCGCAATCCATTTGACATTTATCAGGGAGGACAACTCAAACACGTGTTGTAAGACCATCAGGTATGAATAATGTATACATATTCTTTTGGCCTAACCGTACTGGGTGTTATCAACTGCGTCAGCAGAAGAGCGGCATAATAGTGTCCGCTAAGCACAGTCTTATGTACATCGCCAGATTTACGGGACTGCACAGCTTTGTAAGCGTCTTTGGAATAAGCGGTTAACGAAATCGACACAATCACAATAAAAATAATTGCGAATATTGAAATGCCGGTAGAGCTGCCAAAGGTTTTCTTTGTGCGTCACGAGTGAAGATTGGAGTCGGTATTTGCTATGATCTATTTACTAATGCCAGTCGATGGAATCCAAAGCGGCCGGTCTGCTTGCGCGCATAAACGTGTAACGCATCTCACACTCTATACGTGGTTGCTCTGCATGTTATGAATGTGTTTGCAAGCACACGACAAGTTCAATGCAATTGGAATTATGCACGCCGACAGTCGGTGCCAGCTGACTTCAAAATCACAACTAAAAAAAACTATACTCGATGTCGAAAAGTTGTTAACGCTTTGTAAAGCACAACGATGGAAATAGCGGTGTAAATGCCCGAACGAAACGTTTCAAATTGGAAATAAATGTAATGAATGTTGTGTAGCCGTGACATTTGACCAGTTGTAATTAAGCTTTAATTCGATTCTGAAGTAACCGACAGGACATGATGCAACGACTTATGACCATTGACTCTCCGACTGAGGTTCAAATTATGACAAGTTCTTACTTACTGCCGCACTATGTGTCGAACATAGAAGTAGCCGTACATAAACGACGTGTAGATTAAGTACGCCTTGGCTTAATTGGGGAATGCTAAATCTCTGGTTGAATATAAACAATGACGGGGCATTGGTCAGCATAGGTAATGCCGAACCTATTTTTTGGTGCAAGAGTAAGTGAGTGAGTAAGTGCAGGACGATAACATCTGGGCAGATAGCTGAAACTTTCTTCGGTTTTGTTGTTCTTTATGGGTCATTCCTATGACGTTATATCATGCTGCAGATAGCATAAGATGTACCGGGATTCGATTTATTATGTAGCCACTGGGAAAGCTTGAATCTACCGTTAGCCCATTACATACCGCGCATCGCGAAACGCAGGCAATGCACAGCTCACGATGGCTATATAATAACCATTGAGAGTAGTTCCTGCCACCCTTAAACAAGACGCTGCAGTAACATAAATGTCAATAGTAGCATAAATTTGTTGTCAAAGTATGCACTAACTATGGGCTGGCACGCAGCAATATATACATAGTGCTTCTCTTCCGCTCCATTCTGCTGATTTAATATGTTCTGATCGTCAATGAGAGACCGTGTTGCCACTTGCCTCGATAGGTGGCGGCACAGAGCAATGTTGCTTATTTCGCATTGACGTGTAACTACACAATATTCGTTTCCATTTTGTTCCATTTCTACGAAGAATTCTCGCAATCGGCACCACGCCACGCTGTCATGTGATATAGAAAGTGGCGAATTGAATAACGTAAAGTTGCCACTCCCAATGCGCTGCGCGTCGTTGACGACAAACTTTCAAAATGGTACCAACGAACCAGATTTCCTCTGTTTATATGCTATGTAACTTTCGGCTGTGCATTGTCCCTATTACTGCCTTGCATGATGTGTGGTGTTTGGAAAATATGGATGATAGGATAACAAATGTATCTACGAATGTCCCACTTGTAGTGCGATATTATATTAATCTCACTGAAAGGTCGTATCCCGGGAGTCTTATACAGTTGTCATTTTATACCATGAACTGATATATGTTATTAATAATACAGCATCACTCAAGAACTCTTAACGCTGTGAAGATGGAATTGTTTGTATCCTACTAATGATTGTCTCTTTCATTAAACAAGTTAATTATGGGATCGGATTCTCACCGAGTTCATGTGTTTTATATTATAGAACCAAGAAATAAAACACTTTGTACTTCAAAAAGTTTATCATACATTCCACCACAGACAATATGCAACTAGAGGTGCAGGTAAATAATTATTTTAGGAAAAATCAGTTCACAAATCCAGCAATAGACATTGTGAAAATACATGGAATCAAGCACAGCATTTTTGAAGTATTCATTGAAACAGCTCTAACTTTGACGCCATAGCATAAATAAAGTCATTGTCACGGGGTACAGGTACAATATCCATGCTCTTAGAGGTAAAAACCATGAGATGACAAAGTCGACTGTCAAAAACAACTGGCCCTGAAACAGCTAAAAGTAGTCATGTTGGCTGTTGAGGGTCAGCTGGTTGTTCACACTGACCATGTATTTTACAATAGGCGCAATACCATTTTGTGAGCCCCTATCTTATTGACACGGGTCCGGGACTTTGCCATAAGGACCATATCCGTTTTGAAAGTGGCTTTGCATAGCCTGCCAAACTGGTAGGACTTCAGTCTCTTGCATCTTTCCATGTGCCAAGCTATATTACTGGTTTGTCTCAGAGTGTCGTCCCTCACCTCATCTCAGTCTCTGTAAAGTGGGTGATGGCTTCATGCTGAAGAAATTTATCTTGTAGAGAAAGTGGTCATTGGCAATTTCAAAGGAATGTGGCTGGTCGACACAGGAAGCTGCCAACTCCTTCAGCGAGAAGGCCGTTATCATTATTGGTTAGTTCTTTATCGGGGGGGAGGGGGGGTGGTTATATGCAGCTACTTTGGCCATATCAATGCAGGGTGACAGAGTGTCCCTTCACCTGATAATACAATGGGTTTAGAACGCACAAGCATTTTCAACTTGGCTTACTTTTTACTCAAACGAATACAGAGGTGATAATTATCCATAATTTATCAGTAGTAAAAATACATTGGTATAAACTGTTATCCTACAAACATCGTTCAGGATATTACTTGGTTCCCTCAGGTGTGTTGATGTGGTATCCCTGGCAAGCCTGCAGAAAAGATGGCAGCACCTCAGTTAATCTCATCCGTATCGGCTGGGTTGCGATTACAAGAAGTTTCCAAATAATCGTGGGTTAGGGTAGGAAACACTAACCCGTACAAAATAACCGCAACAGATTATCTGATGGAAGGGGAGACGAAATAGCTTAAAAACCACTAATAAGAAAGGACCAGATTAATGAGTCATCCAAAGTAAAAGCAAAATATACGGGGCGAGCAAACGATTACAACACACCTTTCAATATGTAATTTTTTTCGTCCACTTAGCTTCGCATTTCGCTTGTTCAGGTCTATTTACAATTGCTGTATGGTCAGAAGACCTTGCTCATCATTTAAAGATGATTTTCTCCAAAGATATCAACGATATAACGCAAAAGCTTTCGATCAAAAATAACGTTGTACTCAATCTTCTATGTAAACCGTGTGTATTAAACTACCGAAAGCGGACAAGGGGCCGCATTGCTCCGTGGCGCCGCGTAGCAGATTATAACTCGCGGTCTCTCATTTGGGTCTTACATATCAAGCATTATTTACTGATCGCCAATAGGGTGATGATAACGTCACAACAGACAAGCCTCCTCGATTTCAACGTGCTAAGTCAATAATCTCGGACAATTGCTAAGGTCCATAGTTCCGTGATCGCGTTTATCAATGAACAAAACAAGCAACCATTTATTTGCGTACATGGCCAAAGTTGCCAAATACGGTATAAAATGCGAATGAAGGAACAAACGAGCTAAACTTTACCTTAAAGAAAACAATATGTTTAAGTCAAGCCGAGGCAAAAACGATTATTTAAAGAAATGTAACTTGCTTAGGTACAGTAAATACGTTAACAGGGATGTCTATCACACTAATATTGATATTGCAGTCGATATAAATATGCATATAAATACATATATATATATATAGTTCTATATATATATAAATATATATATATATATAATATATATATATATATATATATATATATATATATATGTATATATATATAATATATATATATATATATATATATATATATATATATATATATATATATATATATATATATATATATATATATATTTTCGTCGGCCTTGACATTGCTTCCAAATATGACTTTTAATTGCCATTTAGTGCTATTCATGGTGGATTTAGACACTGCAAATATAAAGTAAAATATAACTACGGCCATACAAAATTACGACAAGGCGAGGGATTCGAGCTACAACCAGAATATCAGTCAACACAGGCGTCTTTAAATTGACACAATAACGTCGCTATAAGTACCTCGTAGCTTCACTTATACTTAATTCAAAACATGAATTCACAATCGTTTATACTTGACGGTTCTGACTTTGATACTTACACCTACTACTGACGCAAAGAAGCATGACAAGAGAATAAGAAATAGTGATTGTAGTTCATGACGCAACCATATGTACTGAACATTATTTAGGCGCAATGGAGAGCTGGAGCCACAGTATGCAATAGTCTTTACACCTGCTTTATAGTTGACATGATCTCACACAGTTGAGCCTTTACCGAACATATAACAACTGTAATGTAGTTGAAAATCTAAATTATTACATCAGGATGAATCTGATATTAAATCGAGTGTGTGGTCTTGTTTTTTCTACCAGACTCTTTCAGATATGATTATTGCTTCGCCAAATGTACTTATACTTTGTATTGACAATGTAACTTGGTGCAAAGCAGCTTTCTGCAAGGACCGTATCCATGGTGACATCAGGTATAGGGCAATCAATTATTTACACTCGGCCAAAAAGTAATTGAGAGTGTCAAAGAAAAGTAAATATCCCTTGAGTGGTAAATCAAATCTGGGAAGCCCAAAAGACAATATGGCGCTGTTCTGTATATTTATGAATTCAACCACAACGCCAACTGAGTCGCACAACATGCCACTCAGGATATAAAAATGTATGGCTGATCATGATCCCGTGAGTTTTAACAGGATGGAGACGAGACTTATTTCTGCGGACGTCCTGATTTTCAGAGACGCTCCGTCTTCTGTGATCGATATTTCGGATTGACTACTATGTGTAGATCATTCGCTAGCGACTCGAATAGCCCTGGAACCCGGGTTAGCCCGTCATCTCTGGTCGCAATGTGAAATATAGAGTCTGCTGTGCACACAACGTCGTGTCGTTGAAGTTTGTAATTTTATTTTTGACTTATCTGCACATTTCATAGTACAAAGGGTCTGAGTATGTTGTTTTTAATTCATAAACAGCGTTTTACCTGCGCAGCGCATGGCCCGCTCGCTGTGGTTTTTACTTAAATGTGCGATGACAGCGTACGCGGGATCTACTGGCTGTGGTTTGGTGTGGTGGTATAGAGGTAGGGTGGATGGTATAGGGGTAGGGGGCTAAAAAGGATGTTCGCTTGGGTGCGATGATTTGCGATAAATGTGGTATGGGGGTCGAAAAAGTTAATTTTCTAGTGTATGATACCCCTTTACTTATTGTTATTTTACCAAAATGGTCAAAAATATGCTACAATTATTGACAGAATCACTACCCAAAATATGGATCTTTAGGATTGTGCAACGGTAAGCACATAGCATATTACCGCCATAGAGCAAGAAGTGCACAATAGCATTTACTTTTATAATGTCATGAATTTAAAACATCCTTTGTAGTGGAAGACTGAATGCATTGTACAAACACCTTACATGCAATCTAATACACCCGCATTGCGATCGCAAAGTTGGTCGCAAGCATATATTCTGCTCATTGTAGCCCACTGATTATTCTGTAATACAACGGTCCAAGCTCCGTACACTGTGATGTCTTGTTTGCGCCCTCTAAAGAGACAAGAGCCTTTTAGCCTAGGTTGTTATGTTTATATCAACACAATACAGTCGCGTTGCTGGACACATAGCTTCCCTATGCTAAACTGCATTTAACCGACAAATTAAGGGCATTGGGTTCTGCTTGCAATATAATGGCAAAATGACAACGTGATCCGACTGTTTCTTATCAACTTGATAAGAAAGGCACTGTTCCACAACCAGGACTTGATTTAGTTCACTGAACTAGGATTAAATAGACGTTACCTATGGATGTTATCGGCACTGAGTTTACTTTGTGTAAATGCGGCTCGTAAATGAGTCCAGCTTTTGCACAGAAATCTGGTTTGCAACAATTTGGGTGGTAAGTTTTGCATGATGACTATTACCCAAACACCTCCAATAGTAAAGGTACTAAACGGCATGATACAGTGCTTTATTTGTTTCCATTCGCTCGAAAAGAAGCAACCTAATGTACGTTCACGTTCCGTTTGTAGCACTTATTCAGTAACTACACGTTTAAATACCCTTGAAAGCAGTTTCAGTATACTCACAATCACATTAAATAATGACGTGACAAGTTCCGGTTAATAGTTATAGAGTCAGCTACAGACGCTACAACGAATGCGGCTCGGCAATGTTGTTAAAGCGATGTGTATAAGATAAGACAATGTGACAAAATACATCGCTTCTTACGAACGTCTGCTTAGAGCAACCCCACAATTCACAACCCAGCCTGCTTGCCCAGTACGATGATTGGTGTTTCTGTCCTTCTAAATATGTGCCAGGCCGACGGGAATGACAGCAGCTATAAACGATTTTATTACTCTTAGACTTCCTAAGGTACTATAACTTACTCCAATCCACCCCCAAACTCTGTTGGACAACCTAAAATCAACAGAATTATATCGCTGCCCAGTCAAATAATGGATAGCCATTTCAACTTAGTATGTTCGAGTTCATCTCGAGCAACTTTCGTAATACATTTGTTTCTCAATCTTCTGCTAGAGTCATCTTAGAGAGAAGTTAGGCTGCTAACCTATCATTCACGGAGGTTAAGGGTAGTTTGAGACACCGGAAGGCATTGTGCATCTTGAAATTATTTCGATACACTATATACATATACATCCGTACGCGTCACAATCTATGTATATGCATACATATTGAAAATGTATAATATATGCGTAGATAAATGAGTGTGTATGCATTAGCATAGACATTTATGGGAGTATTAACGCAAATATATGTACCGGTTGTCGTTTGTCGTTTAATCCTTGCATTGACTGCTGAACAAAGCTTGGTATAAAAAATGACGACATGCCTACATGCGTATGCTTCTATCTGACCTTAGATACAGGTTGCCCATCTAAGATATCATGTTGATAACGTGCAGTTTCAGCGTTTTCGCCTAGGTAAATGAATGGAACGTAGATCATTTACATGTGAGCGTTATATATGACCAAGCCATATCTAACATTCAGTCTAGATAGAAGGAAGGAATATTTCATAATATGGACGCTGTTCAGCTTAGCATATCGGAAAAGTGGCAACGCCTGATTGCTCATGTGGGGTTTTCCATGTGTGGCTTTCTTATAGCTTTCCGGGCCATAATTCCAATGTATACCGAACTCTTGTTTAACCTCTTTCCTATATACCACATGCGCAATAAAAAGACAAAAAGAAAAACGCAAGGAATTGATATACAATACAATGGCGTTTCCGCAGATTACGAAATGGTCATCTAATTTGACTTCTACCACCGAACCATTCTATGTTAGCCTAAGATAATTACTATAGACGTCCGTTTGTTAATCACTACCGCAAGTGTATCGTATTCTACCCTACCATTTCACATATTCTCATCTTTTCCAACTTCCATTATATAAATAAGGTTATCCGCGTCAAAAGCTTACCCTCTGTTGAAGAGGCCAGCTATTTGGTTCTTAATAGATCAATTAAGACGAGTTGGCCTCCATTGTATCTATCAAATCGTTCATGATATAACTCTAACGATACAATAATTTGATGTGATGACGCTTTCTCAGTAGAACGATTATCTGAGGCACAACAGCCAGAAGTTTCTCAAATAAACGACTCATAACGAATTCCCTGGCAAAAATCAAACACGAAACCTCCCGTTTTATAGGGTAATTTGCAATACGTTAGTTGTATGATGTGGCAGATGATCGACGCTGCATGTGAGACATTAGGCCAGGAGATGGGCACTGGTCTACGAAGTAAGTGGAACTGCCTTTCGCTTTGCTTTGCTCTCGACTCAAGTCTTGATAAAAGAGCTCACCAGCGGCATATAGTCCTTATATGTATTTCAGTGCTATTGTCGGACATATATGTCAACAAAGCTACCCGTATATGAGGCAAGATTCCCCCTCCTCTACCTCAGGGAAAGTATCACAATGATACAGACTGGGATCGAATTAGATGTGAGCCCACCATCATATAGTAATTAGCCGCTTATTGCTTAAGCAGTTGAGTGGCGTCTCTATACCGCCATGGACCACGTGATAAGGCACGCAGAGTTCAACAAGAGCTTTGGTTAAGGAGAGATAATCATCGCGGGTTATGGTGGGAGTCCAGAGACAGAGATTAAGCGAAGACGACAAGACGAAGGGGTCTAGGGTGTCCGGTCAAAGAAGGCCGCGATGTAGAGGAATGAAACGAACGCGAATTATTGTGATAGTGCAGCAGGATATGGTACTGTAAGCATGGATAAGTTCGATCATGGTCAGGTTTATAATAACAGGATAGGCAAGAATAATAATTTGATTTACTGAAATGATGCCGCGGTTAGAATTGTCCTACAATATCACATTTGTCATTGAGCCATAGCATGACACCAAACTATCAATAACAAGTCAAATCTGCACTTAAAATATTTTATCGCACATTTGTTATCTCATTACCTTCTTAAATATCCTCACCATTTATTTGAAATACTTAACGTTATGAATAGGTGTGCGTGTATGCATGTGGTTTATCATCATGTTATTATATACGATCATGGCGGATACCTAAGAAGTGGCCGATCCTGACAAATATCGTCAGTTTCTGCTTTAGGAAGAGTTATATAGGTGGTCCCGAAATATGCGTTGGATTTGACAGCCGATATTTGGAAATCACTGGGTTGTGAAATTACAATTTGATTTCAAGAATCAGCTCTACCTAACAAAATACATTATAAACTTATGCATATGTTTAAACAGGTTAATGACAGCAACGTGTTGCCGTCGGTGTTTTTCTTTATTTGGCTTAGACTTCCCTCATCTAATATTCGATGTCATGTATTCAAGTCTATTTTCATTTTTATTTTTGCAATATAACATTAGCTGCCAGGCAACTGCAGCCTCGCACCACACCAGCGCCAGGCGCTAATCAATTGATGCTTGCTTAAAGCAATTGTAATATCGCCATCTACTCATGCACTAGCATCGCGAATCAATCGACTATTCATTGTGGTTAAGGCAAAACTGGATTGCCTTTGAATCATTCAATGTCGCCTTGTTTAAGAGTGAAAAGATGGTCATTGCCTATTCAATCAGCGAGGCTGCAATGCAGCTGCGTATTGCAAACTGCTATCTTCGAGACCTAACATGCACTTAACAGCACCAAGTGTTCACAAATTTAATCATGTTCTTGGCAGGCAACCGGGACAATTTGTCGTCCTGTTTGGGAATGAAAGAGGTTGGTACATCATTGCTTCATTGTAGCAGAGGCACTGCAATGCAACGGCCGAGTTTGTGGCTTTCGCTACGAAAAAACAGACCGCTAAATGTTATCTACAAAACCCCAGATGCGACAAATGACAACACCAAGCTTTGATAAGTTTTAACAGAATTGCTCATGTTTGCCATCATGGTCCGGTGAGTATGCTTGCAGAGAAGGACGTTAATCGAGATTGTTAGATCATTAAAATTTTTGCTGTACTACCATGGGGCTTCTGATGTCTTAAACGGCATGAGGCAATGTACCTATGGTATCCGTGGAAGTGAAGTATGTGCAATCATATTATGACGGGTATGTGCAATCATATTATGACGGGTATGTGCAATCATATTATGACGGGTAACTAGTAAATTATTATGAAAGTCAAATATACTGTTAATTTGCACAAAGGCAAAACGACGACAGACAACAAAAACATGTTCTTATCATTTTACGCGACTTCTGGAAGCAAGATAGAACTCATCACCACTGATGTCGATGCCTTCAAGTACGTTACTTAAACAATATGAGTCATCTTGGGTAATGCAACATATTTCAAGTTATGAAATAAAACAAATTTTCAAGGGTGTCTACATAAAATGCATTTCCGATTCATCCAAGGTAAACTTATACAGTGTGATGCGTCTAGCGAAAGATATTACTTAGTGCCACCAGAACCATTCATTCTTACAGAGGTGTTTGCTTCAAATAATTGGCAAAATGTGCGGTCTGTAGACCATAATCATTGCAAAATTTTTGCCATGATTGGTGCCGCATTACAAAGCAAATACCAGAAACGAATCATTAGCAGTGACATTTTCTCGGAGCAGTTACAGCTCAGAAAAAACTAAGATTTAATGATTCTTACATTCAATTTGATGTACAACCGCTGTTAATCGGATAGCAGCAGTCGAAATACATTAAATTGCACGTTATGATACGTGCTGTTTATACCAAAGAAAGAGCACGGATGCGCTAAGCGATTGGTAGGGCCTATTAGGCTCATGTTCGATAACATTCAATCTAATATATATCGTGAGACGGTAATTAAAATACAGTACAGCTTATGTCAGCAGAGATGTCTAGACTTCGCCGTCATTGACTGTAGAACGAATCGAAATATCAATGTGTTATATGCGCCTTGAAGGTTTCAACAAAGACTCGGGTAGGTCTTTTAATCATTCGGAAACGCTCTTATTCCAAAGCAGGCTTGACAATACAGCTTGCATCTTTCGTTTCTACGCGGTATCGTGTATATCATATGGAATGGCTACATATTGTGGGATAGCCATTGTAAAGAACTGCGCTTGGGACATGGTTTAGTACTTATGGAACTACGTATAATATATAAGGCAGTATACCGGCTTTGAGGACGATATTTGCATATGAATTACATGGTATATATGTCATGTCTCGCTGTGGTAATTTTTCGGAAAAGGTAGGCATAACCAGGATTCGCAATGTTTCATTTGGTCACCAATACTATCGACGGAACACGTCAGTTGCTTTAAATGATTACCCAGTACCTGTTGATATGCTCTGTTCTTTTTCGCTTATATCTGTTCCTTGCAATGTAATAAACTGTCATGAGGGGAGAGGCATCTCAGTGTGCCGGACAGGTGGTTCTCAAGATATATGAGTTAGACTCTTAGGAAGTAAGAAGGGTGCATATACCCAAATCAGTTTAGGTGGGTGGTAAAGTTGCGTCACGCAAGAAGACATAAAGGGCTATCCGATGCAATAACTTAATGTTCATACTTATTTTGGAAACCTTGCTAAATTTTGCTAAATTGGTAAGCGGTTGAACCCAATGCAGAAGCGCATTTTAATCGGCAATCATCAATTTGCTGCGCGTGTTGCCTGCCTTAGCATTTACATTTAAGTTTGCGTAGTAAAAAACATTGATTCGTTAACATTACTCTATTTATACTTACCGCTGACATTCAATTTAACGAAAAGCTTATAATTTTGCATGGCTGAAGACATATGGACCATTAAAGCAGAATAGTCGCTGCGGCAGCATCACATCTATGCGTTTGATTCCCGTGTTCATTATGGAACATATTACTATTGCGCTAAGTAACTACTGAATATCCATACATATAATTCCTTGCACATTTTCGGTTATTTGGTTGGTCAGCAAAACGTCAATGATATGTGAGTTTACTGGTGTTGCCAAGTGTACATAAAGAGCGTCCCTCAAGCAGCAGTATAATTCTTATCAAGAGGATCTCTCGAATTGCAAGGAACCTATATATATGACAATGTTCGAAATCGGCATATTCAACATTGGGCTCTCATATGGTGAGTTTCTGTGGCTGCTGGTCGAGCAAACCTGTCAGCAATAAACTCGATCAATCACAGTTGTTTTAATCGACCAAGGACCAGTCGGGTCATTGCACAATATATGAGTGCAAATTGCAACATAGAGTACACTGTAATAATAGCTTATAAGCGTTGATGTATATCTTATAAGTGGTTATTATTGATTTGCGCCGCTGTTGGTCATAGCAAGGTAGATTTAATTGTCTTCAGATAGCAGCATTGGTTTATACAGCTAACAATCTTAGCTACCATGTGAAGCTTGACATAATGTTTGCGTATGAAATTACAATCCCAGAAAGCTATGTAAACAGTAGTTACGTAACATGATGGAGCGATGAAATGCATCACTAAGCATGCAGGACAACAATAGAAGCATGAATAAAATATACGCTGCGCAGCAGCTGTTTTTTTTTTACAACAGGCAACCAATTTATCATTAAGTTGATAAATGCTTTTAGTCTTCTCTACCCTCAAAGTTACACGCATACGTTTCGTCGTATATGGCCTAGTTGCCGAAATCAATAACAATGCGACACAGATACACGCGTCGCAAAAACACTATATACATACATCTTTAAATATATAAATGCATATATATATGCATATATATATGCATATATATGCATATATATATGCATATATAGAGCATATATATATATATATAAATGTACATATATATATACATATATATATATATATATATATATATATATATCTATATATATATATATAGAGAAATAAATATATATATATATATATGTATACATATATATATAAATATACGTATGTATATATATATATATAAATGTACATATAAATCTATATATATATATATATATATATATATATATATATATATATATATATATATATTTATATATATATATCTATCTATATATATATATATATCTCTATATATATATATATATATATATATATATATATATATATATATATATATATATATATATATATATATATATATATATATACATATATACATATGTGTGTTTCTGTGTCAGTGAATGTGAATGTGTCCTCTATGACCATGGCCCACATATCAGAAAAGATCACTGATGATAAAAATTGGAAAGGGATATAAAAATACCTCTTATAATGTCCTTATTGCGCAGTGAGATAATTGAATGGCTGGGACGTGCAGAGAGATTACAATGTCGACGCAGTTTTTATTTAGAATGCAATGTTAGCATTGTTTATGTGCTGTAAGTAGCTCTTGTCAGCATGCGCAGGAGTACTTATGACGTCATGAACAACCAAATTAATGGTAACAGGGCAATCGAAGTCAACAATAGATCTAACATCATATGCATATTTATTTCTATCATTTTGAACTGACAACCCTGTGTATCATCATGGGCATGACATATTGTCATTGATAAAACCTGCTGGCGACAGATCATATGCACCGCAATTGGCTCATTAGCTATGACGAGCAGCTTTTTGCGTCAAAGATTTATATTCATTTGCAGCAGCGCAAATAAGTACAATGACGATGTTATGGGGAAATGCTGCCATGTGAATATTGCTTTCCCATTGCAACGAATGAAATAGCATTGTGTCGGAACATGAATCTAAGAATCCAATAAGAAAACTCTAAGCTTCGCGGCATGAAGCAATGTCCGTGTAGTGTCAACGTTGTCGTAGCCGCAGCTTGACGCGGCATTTGCTGCCTTATTGACATCTCTACGAATTTTTTTTGTGTGCTATCAGATTGCATTGCCAATGTCACTCAAAGTAATGACCGTTACCATGGTGATCCACGTATGGTACCATCTATTATTTATTCTCAGCTAAAAGGGAATTGGCAATGACAGACAAGGGTAAATATTCTTTGAGTGGTAATATCGAGTCAAGGATGCCAATGTAAATAAGTTGCGCAGTACCGACGTTTTATTTTTCACACATTTTCTTCTATAGTCAGCTCGATTAACTTAACAGCATAATTTTCTAAATCATTTTTGCAGAGGCGAAAATATAAGAAGAGGGCTCGAGGACGGCCAAGCTTAATATGAATTGCTAATTAATTAAGAACAGCCAAACTAAGATCGATATCTCAGCCACACAACAGATCATTGCCATGTACAATACTTTTGTCGTGTCTTGTCTCCCAGCCTTTGGGATAATTTCTTTTTTTGGCTGACGACAGGGTAACATTATCTCATCAGCTATTGCTCAGCTGATAGAGGCAAATATAGACAAGCATGAACGATTGAATATGGATAATAACACGCAATAATAATGTTTGCGTCTATATTGATAGGGAGGAAGCATGGAGGGAACTCACGATGACTTTTTCAGTTATCCATTGAGATGATAAACTTTATAGGTACACAGGAGCGTGGGCGGAAGGGCACCAGGGTATAGTAATCAATGCACATCCCCGGATAACCATATTCCATCCGACAAATCATTCGGGATAGGAGATGCTGTCGGTAAAAGCAGGCATGATATATACGCCACATATTTATAAACATTGCATATAAATGACCGATATACGGATTGGCTGAACGGCTTCGTACGCTCTATTGGCCAAAGATGACCTTGATAACGGCTCATAAGATGCGCCATTTTGTTTGTGCGTCTATGTTGACGTGAATAAGGTGCCAAAACATGGCTAAAACAGCATCACCACAGACAAGTGCTCCAATGACCCCCATGAAACAAGGCAATTTTCAAATCCAATGTATGCTCCGTAACCAGCAATATTTATTTCGTGCGAACATACTTTTCCATTCTGGGCTCTAGCGTTGTCCTGATTTGCATTGAGCAATGTGATTAAAATGCATTATTAGCCTCCTGTTTTGATACTTTGGGCTTAGGATTTAATGTTTCAATCAAGAAAGTTAGCTACCGTTTGGCGTAAGGCATTGCCAACGAACAATGCAAGGGCTAAGTCTAACAAGCTCATTCTTGAACGCTTCTCATCAAGGCCTTATTTTTGGCCCAGCCCTAACAAGTTTTTTTTATCAGGTTAATGTAATCAGCGATAAGGCCGTAAATGCCAGGTCGAGCTGCGGCTACGACAACGTTGACATTACACGGACATTGCTTCATGCCGCGAAGCTTAGGGTTTTCTTATCTGATTTTAAGACTCATGTTACGACACAGTGCTATTTCATTTGTTGCATTTTGAAGGCAATATCCACATGGTAGCATTCCCCAAAACATCGTCATTGTTCGTAAAGAATAGGTTGTTGATAGCAACTGCTGTATCAAACATTTCATAAAAAAACCGTTTGAGTGGGAAAGCGCAACTGCTTCACTGCCTATTTCGATTATACGACTGATTAAACATGGGTAATTGGCAATTTGCTCTCACAATCAGCTTGTAGACAAAATGTTCATGCATGGACAGTTTTGTAGGGTCTATCCGATATATTAAACTTATGCATTAACAATAGTTATAACGACATTCTCCGTCAAAGGATCTTTTTCAGACTATATTTTCTATATCTGTGGGAAGCTCCTTTATTCTCATTGATTCTAGAGTTTGACAAATGATCCTTTATTAATGTAACATTTGCAGACTGATTTATCCTGCAATGGGCGCTAGGGACACCGTGAAAAGCAAGAGCGCTACTAAATCCAGAAGGAAAGCGGGTGTTAAATATCCGGTGTATATTCGTTATTAATGTAGCTTTACCTCAAATGCGTCATTTGAATAGTTATAAACATTCAATATCGTTGCGTTTATGCCCTGTATATAATCTATAGTAAGGCTAAATATTTGTTACACCTAAAACCCACACGTTGCAGATATATGACAATATGATAATAATCTTGGAAGGAACAAAATCGTACGACTTCTTAGTACTTTTCCATTATAAACCGAAGAGCTTTATCAAAGACATAGCGAGTAAAACATGTCCGTCTCTGTGTCTCGTGAACCCTAAGCGACAGATGGATGAATGACATACTATTGCGTGCGGAACTAGTATTATCTTCACTGAATTTTCTACTTAAATTCTGCGATGCATCAACCGTTGCCATAAATAAGGGTCATTTCTCGACAAATTGATTGATTGCTTAAGAACATAGCTTATATATTCGCCGATGTAGGTTACGATGTGTGACTGACATCGTATATCTTCAGTACCGACAGACAAAATCAC
Organism: Urechis unicinctus; assembly: GCA_034190875.2. NCBI lineage: Eukaryota > Metazoa > Annelida > Polychaeta > Xenopneusta > Urechidae > Urechis > Urechis unicinctus. The sequence continues at coordinate 46,642,956 of CM067354.1, read as the reverse complement.
AACGCATAATCTAGGTGCAATAAGCCACGTGCAACTATTTTCATCGCCATACCTCGAGCACTCATTTCTATGCCGCAATTCAATACAAAGGTTGAGCGCGTGAAGATTATATACGCACACTCTCTTTAATAGGTCATGGACAACTGCTGATAACAGCATTATATGATAAACTGAACAATTTCATCATCATGTATCATACTGTGACAGTACCGAGCCATCTGAGGATTCGATATCATGATTATCATAAGAGTCCACAGCGGCGGGTCAAAACCATGATTTTCTCTCGCGCACTACTTGCTGTGGCAGCAATGTTTGTCAATAGCTTATTTCGGAAACTTGTGGTCGTAACCAAGGTCGAAAAATAGCTTCCTTTATAAAAACAATCCTGCATAAAAAAACCCCCATAGAACACATCGACCACATAGGTTTGTATCTCGCATACATTTTGAAGAATTCGCATACCCCTAACTTTGTCAGACCATTAGAGCGCTACTACATATCAGCAACACAAGATTTCCTAAAATGAACCTTTGTTAGTGATATTGGATAATTTGCATACAATGCCCTGGTACAACGCATACCCAAAAAACAATAATATTTCTCGTTGAAGAGTTCTCATAGGGTGAATGATTTGTTACAGTTAATGAGCAAATGCCACGTAAGCATTCTTTACGACCAGAACATGTAAACAACTAAAACATAATTCATCAGTTTGTTGTTGCATGATTGAATGAGGCAATCATTACTGGGAGCATGTAAAAATCAAAGCACCGCGACGTCAACACGAAGCTCGTTGGTATCTAAATAGCAAACGCTAGAGGGCACCTCGACCCTCCGCCGCATTAAGTTTCGTCACGTACATTTGTACGGGAGACGAAATGCATTATGACTGGATTATCAGAAGCACCAAGTTAATCATGTTAAGCAACTTTTTGATAGCGTGGGTGGTTAGAGATATACGCTAAATATCAGCGCCAAATGTTTTATTTTGCGATTCTTTCGGTTCTTAGGCGTAAGATATGCGTTTGCTTTACGTATTGTAGCCTTTTTTTTAGCCGCACTAATGCTGTATTTTATGCAGGACATTCTCGGCGTCTGGCAACTCATATCAACTCTAACGATAATTATTGCTTCAGTAGAATTAGTAACATTCCCTGCACATAGATCCAGATTTTTTTTGTTATTAACACGCCCATCCGAGTTTGCGAGTACACTTTATGGGATTGGTTAGACGCAAAACCAATGATATAGAAAACATTAATGCCATCTAAATAACCGGTGTTGCTTTGAAGTTACTGCTCGTCGAAATGCAATGGCTTTTGGTGGCCAGATCCAGCTAACCATGTTAGCTCTATATCAGATTGCATGTATCGGAATAATACGCGCTCTCATTGCCGTATTCTATAACATTCACTTAGTTGTGGCTTGAATGTTATAAATTGATTATCTCGGACGTAAATAGTCATGTTTATGACATCACGATAGCCAAAGATATAACAAAACTTAAGGACGCATTCAATTTGTATATCGGCTTAGTGGTAGATAGTGTTCAGTATGGCAAAATGGCCATATCAGTTACTCACCTATTTTATGTATATCCACATTGCATTTTCCATTACGATGAGTGCACGATCCATCTTATAGTAAGCCGTCCTCTATTACTCCGTTTTGATAAAGACTACATGTCACACGGAAGCACAAATACGCTATGATCCGGGTGGACTAGATGGCAGATATATTGCTCCATATCGCTTAAAGAAATTATTATTGTGCAGTGACCTTTGTTGATTGAATTCCATGGACACCCACTGGCGCCAGTATACATACTTACCCTGTATAATTAAATCTGTTATTGGAGGTCCATTGCTGCTATTCTGCATACTGAAGACACTTATCAATACCTCACATGTTTTACATTTCCCAAAGAAGGTAATTTACTCTTTTTTAAGATAACCAGACATAATCTTTCAGAAAATAGCTAAAGGTGCTCTGATGCAGAAACTGACAGAACGTTGACAAGTGTTGGTTTTACATAGGTAGACTGTTGCACATGGCTGATTTGCTTTGTTGATAATGGATGGCTGCTAGATGTAAACGTAGGCCACAGCAGGTCTAAATTAGGTTTTTAAAAATTACCTGATATATTAGGCGTGACAATTTGCCACCATGCATTTTTAACTATGCCATCGGCACATTGCAAGCAGGCGTCGGCGTTGTCAATTTCCAAATTGATGTGCTGGAATATTTGCAGTTTATGTACGATCTACCTATACAAACACACACGTAGGCATTATATACCGGGTATTCAAATCATTTGGCAAATAATTGCGCGAAAGCACCACACGTTTGTTCAACATCATCAGTAGCTACAGCTATTGATGGTGGTAAATAATTGATGGTCTGCAACAAAGTAATCCCGAACGATGCTTACATGCGTGCAGTTAGGATGATAAAACCAGAATGTTAAAGTACGATAGCCAACGTGTATCCCTCGGCAACGAACATGATTGGCCGACGATGGGTGGGTAAAGTCGGAAAATATGTTATAATCATTTCCACAGTTTTGCTCGATATTTTATTTCATGGAAATCCGACTCGATGTCAAAGACATCTTGAAGCAGTCCTGTATCATAATATTAATCAAGTAAGACTAACCAAATTGTTAGGATGTTAACCGGAGCATATCCCTGATGTAGAATGCGCAGTTTACCGAAATATGAAACTATTGCATTTAAGGCTGTGATTGCAGTTGTATAGGGATATAACTTTTTTTCTGAAGTCGCTATTCACAAACTAAGTAATCATTTTCTAACATCATCCCCGGAGTTTTGAAACACATTTTATAAAGGATGAAGTTTAAATTGAAACTATTGCAAAATGCTTGTGATTTTTTGTATAGGGCCTAATTTCGCTTTAGCAAGTAATCATGAATCATCCCCGGAGGTAAAGCACTGGCTCTTTCTTCTGTGTTCGCCATATTTGTTAGAAACACGTAGGTCCAGAAATGATTTATTTTGTTCACAAAAGAAAAGCAATCCCTGCGTATCCACATTTGTAAACAGGCAGCATGTTCGGTCACCCTAGGGTCACTGTAATGAAGCCGCTACTCTTGCATTTCTTTATCTAGCTAGATATCCCATGTTATTGCGAGTCATTAGGCGCGTTTCCACTAGACCGGAGCAGGTTTGAGCATGCGCTTGTATCAGCAATAATGTATTGTAAATGACGTAATGTGGTATGCACGCGCCCAGGTCCCCTACAAGTCAAACCTTAAAGTGTTACGCAGAAAAGCACCCGAACGGAGAAAAGCAGCATTCCAGCAAGACCAGCGACCATGAGATGCATCGAGTGTCTCTGCCATTAAAAGGAATGCTGAGGTATAAGCGATAATAAAAAATACAAAACCAATTTGCCCGTGTTATATCACCTTTCTTTCAGCTAAATGCTGAAACACATCGTACTTCTTCTAGCATTTAGTGCACGGTAGTTAAGATGACATTTACCTCATATATCCACGTTTGTACATATACCAAGACAATTTAGTTGAACGTAATAATAGAGTGGTGTTATCGATACACAATGCATCGTCCCGATATCGGCTGCGTGCTGCCATATATCAAGGTCCATAGGATGTGAATGATGAGTGATATGTAGGTTTATGTAGTCAAGTCCAGATAACCTTTACATCACATATCATCCTCGATACATGGTTTATTTATCGATTTAGATAACGACATAATTCAGTATTCGTATTAATTCTCGCGGGTAAAACTTTGACTTTATATCAGCTAATCACTGCGCGATATAGTAATCTAAGATTTGGAGCAAATGTTTGTTTTTTGACATCATATAACAACCTTGATGCGTCCGGATTTGAAACAGCTATGATTTGAAGCATCGGTTTCGTGATCTGGGGGCGTTAACTATAACCACTAGACTATTATCTCGCACCAACATCCCTTATATTTAAATTTTACTTTGAGCGTACGACAGGATGATGCAATTTACAGTAAATAGTTGCGTCATGAATATACCCATCACAACATCACAGTGTGACGTAACAGTTGCCAGCTGATATTCTTTCACATACAGATAGTCAAGATAATAAAATGTTAGCATTTCATGAAGAGTATCAAGTGAATCTGTTAAACGTAATAATACAGATGCAGTATGAATTATGCTGATGATATCAGCTGTGTACTGATATCCTATGTGTTGTTTGGGATTAATGAGAGATATGGTGCACACTTACGTCATGCCTTGATGACATTTAAGCGATGCTTCACCGCTCATACATGGTCAATGTATCAAATGAATCTAGTTAAACTAGAACTTAAATCCGTACAGATTAATTGTCCGATGTTAGGGAATCGCGGGTGGTTTTTTATACGTATGGGTATTAAAGTTGGTAACTTGAATAATCACATAACGCTCTACGTAGAACATATATCTAGACCCAGGCAGAAAGGTATGGCTCGTTTGAGAGAGGCTACCATTGCTGTCCCACAATGTTGAGTCGTAATTAGAGATTGGACAAGCTAAAATGACTTAACATTAAGACATTGTATTGTAATGACTCTAGTAATGCCTAATGTATGAACTCTCATGTCTCTGTCTTGTTTAATGGTTTAAGTTGCGTGCAGTAACCAGGGAATGGCACGGTTGGTCTTTTCAATACCCTAACTTACCGTCGTAACACTCATAACTGTTGCCTTGCATTTCGGATGCCAGCAGTGCATGCTTTGAGTCTTAAGAATACGTTCCTCTTCAAAACCATTGTACATGGCTCAAATACTTTTGGCCAGTATAGCTTTTTTTGCACTAATTCGGACACTCTACAGTCCATTAGGCACTCGCAGTGTGCCCATATCATGCTAATATTATTGGAGGACCATATGAGTTTTACCAGCATGTTTCTTTCCTAATCCTACATCTATTCAATTGCTTTGATTGATGTCGCAGCGCTATAATTGTGTCACACTGATACAGGTACAGTTTTACCCATTTAGTCAAGCAATCTACTGCTATAGAGCAGGACAAAAAACAGCCATTCGAGGCTTTCGTTTTCTTTGTCAGTTGCTAGTTGGTAATCAGACCGCTGAATGAGTAGCAGAAAAGCTATCTGCTTGTGTTGATGCCAAAAAGCGCCTTCTTTTTTGAGCGCTCTTAATTTGCTACAAAAACAAAAGAAGACTCGGACTTTCGTCGGTGAATATACTGTTTTACGACTAACTACATTCCATCGCAAAGGATAATCAATGAACTGCTGCAATTCTAAAACGCAATGTTATATTGAAAGAGTTAACAATCAAAACACTAAGTTTTCCAATTATCTGGAGGAATTTTGGTGAGGGGAAATCATAGTATGATGTACACCAAAACATGCGTTTTTCAGGTGTTCATTACTTGGAGGTTAATGCAATCCTTGCACGATGCCAGCCAATATACATTCAGGGAATGTGATTTTCAACTCGGGTGTAAAGTAACAGGATAGCTTTATGAATTCGGCATCAAATTAATTTTAGTATAAGGCGATATGACCTATGGCAACATTTCTTTTATTATTAACTTACTGTGTCCGCGTTGCATATAAGGTTAAGTTGAGATCGTGCCTAAAGAAGTGATATGTTGCCCCATGCGGTAAAGAGAACAGTTGAACATACTATTTGTTTTCAATCGTAACGGGTTCATACCAGGCTTTTGTTGAATACAACGATGCTACGTGTTTCTCATAGCTCTGCACATGCTAAAAAGGGACAGAAACAGCACATGCAAGAAATGCACAAAACCGACCATAGGGGTTATTTTGTGTCGTTGTAATATTGCATGTCAATTACATCGCCATAATAGACATATTATTGGATCATTTGTCGCCAAAACATTTTTGCGAGAAATGCACTTCGACCCTTTGTGTTTTTTAGATTGGCATTTTGCGAGTCACTGTGACCTCTTTTTTAGAGCTTTGCGGATACATCGTGTAGGGCATATAACTTTCATCGTGGAAATTACTTATTAACACAATGCTTATTTGAATGGAGGTAAGAAAGGATAATATAGATCGTTATGTTTCTGTCCTTTTCTCCAATAAGCTGGCTTTAAAGCCCACTAGTGATATATAGTAATAAAACAACGTTTGTATACGGACATATAAGATAAAGACAACGAAACATTACCACGATTTAATGTGGCTTTATGTGTATACCTTAGTGTTATTTTCATTTGCTGGTATTATTACAAGGTTGAGTAGGATGTTTCAGAAATTTGCTGAATCGTTATTGACGTTTCAAGAAATGATGTCTAAGATCTGTGGAGCTATGGCAAATCGCCATATTTATTGATCATCTATTTAAAGCACCTATATGTATACTTGAATTTATCTCAACACGGTACGGTAGCTCGGTGGAGCCTGGGAAACTGTTGTACCGTATGGGCGGATCAAGATGATACTTTCGAATTCAGTAGTTTCGCCAATACGCTTATCTTTAGCTTGCATTGGATATACATTAATGCATCTACTAGGTGTGCCTCCTGTCATAACCGTTCTTGCTTCTCCGATCAAATTAATGCATATAAATCGACGGTTATCTTGAGAGTTTACTGTCAGCCTGCTCTGTAATTATAGGAGAAACGTCAGAAAGTATATGTTTGACTAGTAATCCTCCTCTTCCAATATAGAAAAACCGGTTGGGTAGATGAATTAGCTTTCAATCTAATGCACGCAGCAAGCATTTTGACATGTGATGAAACATCGGTAGATATTGAACTCATCGTGTATTGAATTCATTGTGTCTATGTCATATTTAGGATTGCAATAGGGTCAAGTTATACCCTATATTGTTATTCGTTCTTCTTTTACAGTGAACAAGGTTTCGAGTATCTACTTTGTCAGCAATTGTCTGTAATAGCTTTCGTCGGATAAAGCAATTACTCTTCCAATTTGCCTTCTATGCCAGAGGCTAATCGGCAATTACACTCTGTTCTGTTAGGTGTCGAATGACAATATAAACCAATCAGAGTGCCAGAGAGCTATGTAACGCCGCAGCGCATGTGGTAATGATGACAAAATCGCACGATCAACCTCTGTGTAGGCGAGGGCTACGCGAATATAGCTACTCAGAAGCATATAAATTGATAATCCTTGACGTTCGATTGCTTCAACACAAATATCGTGAGTGATTTTCCACACATCACAGCATACCCACTGGATTGCAGAGCATCAAATTGCATGACTATTGCACTATGGGTATCATATACTTCCTCAATTCCGTGTACTTCTGTTTGTGCGACATTCCAATATGCAAGATCTTACCAAACAGAGAATGAAACAATTCCTTGATGGTGCACTTGCAAGCAATAACAGCAAATAATTTGCTCTCGATAAGTAACAGCAGTTTTCTATTTAAGTGATGTAATAAGGAGAAATATAGATTGCACGTGGACACACACTCAAAACCAGTGCTCATTACTACAATAACAGTGATATGCAGTATGGCAATTCCTAGCGCCCTATGTAAATTGATTTTCGAGGTAAGTTTAAAATTACAGTTCGTAGAAACTATACATTTAAATGGCCATACATGAATGTGCGAACCATTCATATTGTGGCTACCCCCAATATTCTGTCTTTCAACATACAGTATCAAATACATCTACACTTAACGCATCCGATTAAATTAGATCCTAATGTTCTCTCAGGTGGACGTCATAGTCAAAAACTTGTTTGTTATTAACGGCACTCAGGGGTTGTTGGTCACAAATGATGTGCACCGAAAAACACAAACATGGAAGTTATTTTATTGTCTAACCCCCTTGTTTTGTAATGCAACAATATCCAATCACATCCAAGCATGTTATAGAAATTCAGGTAAAGTCGTAGAAGTAACGAGTAGATTGGAGGATTCCATGTTTAGCTCCACACCTGTATAGCGAAGGCAGTTTTTATAGTCGACAGCCTGACCTGTAACCATTCCCTTGCGTTATTTACGTCAAAGACCACGGGTACGACTATTTGCGCCTATGCGAATAAAAGTCTCGATGTCTAGATGCTTCGTTCACCTAATCTGTACGTAGACATTTAGGCTTAGTAATGCTATTGCGGTGTGGATGTCCAACTGCAAAACCTTCTCCGCAGAGAATGGTTTAAACTTAACGCGGTAATGAATTGGTCCTGGTGATGCTGAGACTAGCAATATTATTCGTGTCGTTGAAGTACTTATCCTGACTAGGGTTATTCCGAATGTGGCACTAACAAAAATACTGTCACCGTCACAGCCATTCCGTGCGACATCTTCAATGTAGCTTCGAAAGGTGATCACACTCCATCAAATACTGACACTGTAACCTCCAGCATAAACAAAGCTACAGCAGCTATAAATTGGCAGATATGCATGAATTTTAATCCTCACTGCACGATATATCATGTTTCGCTGCGTTCAATGTAGCAACCAAATGGAATGGCTGTGATTTCTACAATGTAACTCCCTAACATCGCTGTAAGTTAGTCATAATGCGTTGCTTAGTTTAATGATATATCACTGCATGATACCATACTGGGACAGGGTTATGAGCAGGAGAAAGCCTTTACCCACCAGCCAAATGTGACCTAAACTAACAGTAATCGTGGATCCGCGCGACTACTCTCCATCTGACCCAACTCATACGCACTGCGCAATTACTGCTATTGATCATTTATGCACACCAGTGTCATGCACAATCAGAGAGAACTAGTACCCCAGATAATGCTCTATTTTACCAAATCATGGATGGGCGTTAGATCATATAACAAAGAGATAGCCGCTTACAAAGAAGCAACTTAATCCAGATTTCCTTGTAACTGATCCGTAAATTATATTAAACATAACTAAGTACTATACATAGGTAGGTGAAATAGGTATTTTGATCACCAAATCAACTGAGTAACTGTATGATGGGACGAGGCAGGAAGATGTAGAAATTAGACCCACTTTGTATGCCCACCCGCTTATCCAGATGAACATAGCGTTGCTGAGAATATTCATCTTCAAATACCTTATACACTTCTGCTGAAATGACGCGATCTTTCAAAACCGTGTCGGTGAGGTTCGTCTCACATTCGTATCAACACATTCATTGATAAGGGGACAACCTATGGTTTACACATGCTGTCTGCAGTGCGGTAACTTTCCTATTCTCCAGGAAATATAAGAGAAATATAATGAACGTCCTTGATTATTGCAACGGAGCATTCGTTATCAAACAATTTGGTTTGACCGACGTTAAGACTGAATACAATATTATATTCAGATAATGAAGCCTTGGCGAAAGCGCGATGCATCATAACCTGATTACGGTCGTAAGGGCAGAAGCGGGAATATGTCGTGGCAATTTATTGAACACGAACATGATGCACATTTCTCCAAATGTGGAATAAGCCTTGAAAATAGAGTGACACATTTTGATCCAGTGTGTAAATACGCTCATCCTCACGGGCTGGTCCTCATAGTCCAAACCACACATAATTTTCCCAATTCCCTCCCTACAACGCGCCCAACGTCCCATTCCTATCCTTTGCGTCGTACAGCGACCGTAACGGCCACAACGTCGAACACCTTGAATAATTTCTTCATTACTTAACATGATTCACAACGTTGCTGTCAATTGTCTGTATAACAGTCCTACCTTATTGCAATTCGCACAACATACTTATACGCTGCATAACCGTGGTGCAGGGTGATCAACGTGGTACATTGAATGTTTTTTTAAATTAGTATTATAGGCTATTTCTATGCTTGATGTGCACGCGTTTCTAAGCATGCTTCATGAAAGTCAATGTACATGCAATGACAGCCTACACACATATCCTTGTTAAATGACCATAAATGTGCACATCCAAATCTGCAGAGAGTACTTCTAAGTAAAAGTGCCAATAAATTGCCATAACACTCTGGCACTTTAACCGTTATGCTGATACAGTGTCAAAAAAACCCGCCAAATTATGCGAATACAAGGTAACGCAATTCTGTTGGGCTATGATAGGTTCGCCAGATAAACGACCACGCTACTTCTCTTGCTATTGCCACCGTGATGATCTTGCTTGGTGAAATGGGTTTCATCTCACAGTTGGGATCTATCTCTCCGTAAAGTAGACCCTCACCCAGGTTTGACCTAAATGGGGGTTTCAAATCATTAGGGGGTAAATAATGTTAAATAACCGTGCACCCAAGCTGATCAAAAGCAGGCTTTCAGCTTCCTTGCATTAACCACATACTGATATATACACATATTACCAAATGTTTGCTATTTGTTACTTTTAGTAACGAATGCATCTGTAATGCCTATTGATTCAATTAAATTAATATCCACAATAACGACCTGTGTTGCAGAACACAAAAACTCCAACGTTTATCGCACAACCTGTAATAAGTGTGCTAAAAAAAATGATAATTTCTAAGTCATTAAATCCGTTACATTCACAGTTATAAAACAAAGATACTATAATATAATAACAGCCTACTATAAATGATGTAACTCAATGTTTGTAAGATATCGGTCATAACATACATGACCATATTATAGACATAAGTTGCATATCTACCACTTGTGTTTAACCGTTTGTCATGTCACAAGAGTCCCGCAATAAATGCACAAGATTTTGACAAGGTGCACCATTTGAACTATGTGGTCATAACAGTTTTCACGTGCGGACCTATGCAGGCACTTCTGAAACAAATAAGGCCGTGCTTATAACCGATAATTTTCGGAATATTCAATGTTTTGTATTTTGGATATATCCACCGTCGAGCCATCGATATGCACGGTGGAAATTATTTGCAGAACGCCTGGCTAATACATCCAGAAAACTGCCGCTACAGTTATATCTGCGTATTAGGTGCGTCTTTGCCTTTGGATGAATTAACGTAAAAAGCAAGTATTATCTCTTAATGCTCCAGATTTTGGCACTTAGCTGTTCAGGGATGTCTTATACGCAAATAGGAATGTTTAGCATAAGCCTAAAGCGCATATCGCAACAGGAGAGTAGCCAATTTGCTATTATATGGTCGGCCATTCACGATTATATTCGAAGGCACGCGACATATGTTTCAAGAAAAGGGACCGCTCATTCCTATCTAGCCCAAACGTCATCAACGCAGGTCAAGACAGCTTCTCGTTGCGCATCATCGAATCCAGCTCCAGCGCGCAAGACGGAGCTTCTGCTTTTCACGATCAAGTCATATTGATCAATGTTGTTAAAATATTATGCCGTTGTTGTCGGCCATTATCATAAGCAGCTGTTGGCTCTAGCGGATGCATAGAGAAGGTTGTTCCCACAAACAACGAGGTACATAGAGCAAATCATTGAAAAAGTCAAGCGCTATGTTCATCCACATAACGCACTAAGCCGGATTTATACAAGACCTTTTGGATCTGAGGTAATTTGTTTTAGACTACAGCTAGCTCGGTTTCAGTTTGAAAAACCACGTACTGAAGCGATTTGATATTGTGTTGATGCATAACGTCAGGGTTGTGTGTGGTTATGGTAGGTTGGGGAGAGGGGGTTCTGTGCCTCTAAATTTAATTATGAATTTACTTCTGAAAAACAAAATTAGAACAGTATCTGCCACGATGGACGTTGAACAGTCATTATTAAAAGGCTTCGATGTGCTTGATACTGTGATGATTGTTTACTAATTTACGAAATAGATGAAACTAGATTGAATCTAACTGCTAAATGAACGTGATAAAAGACACGAATATAAAATGGGTGTATGCCGATCAGGTGTGCATTCATGAATCACGTCCCAAATCCGGCCTGACACTCCTTGCCACATCCGCCCCCTTCGACAATATTGCCCACTTCCTGATCCTCATACTTATCGCACGGAATATATACAATAAAGGAATAAATGTCAAATATATATATATAAATATATATATATATATATATATATATATATATATATATATATATATATATATATATATATATACATATATATAAATATATGTATTTATATATATATATATATGACGTATATATATATATATCTATATATATATATATATGAATATCTATATATGAACCTATATATCCCTATATGTATATGAATATATAAATATATCTTTCTCCCTATATCTATATCCCTTTATATATACCTTTATATATATGTAAATATGCATCTATACCTACATTTATCTAAATCTATATATATGTATCTATGTATATGGGGAGATATCTTTATCTATCTTTATAAATCCCTATATATCTATCTAGAAATATCTGCATATATACATTTTCCTCTTTATCTCCCTCTCAGATCTCTCTGTCTATCTCTATATCTATCTATATCTTTATCTATCTCTTTCTAAATAAAATCTATCTCTCTCCCTTTCTGTATATATCCATTTTCAGACACCTCTCCCTCTGTCTTATTTATCTCCTATCTATATATATCTATATATATATATATCTCTCTATATACTATCTCTCTCTCTACATAAGGTCTATATATCTCTCTCCTATAAATCTATATATATCTCTGATATATATATATATGAATATATCTCTCTATATATCTATATCCATATACATATATATCTATGAGTATATATATATATATATATCCATATATACATATATATATATAGAGAATACCGACCGATATATATAAATAAATATACATACATATATATATTCATTTAGATAAATATATATATGTATATACATCTATATATATATGATTTATATAAATATATATGTGTATATATATATATATATATATCATATGTATATATATAATATTATATATATACATATATATATATACATATTTATATATCCCATATGTGTATATATATATATAGATATATATATATATATATATATATATATATATATCTGCATATATATATATATATATATATATATATATATATATATATATATATATATATATATATCCTCTATATATATATATATATATATATATATATATATATCTCTATATATATATATATATATATATATATCTATATATATATATATATATCTCTATATATATATATATATATATATATCTATATATATATATATATATGCATATATATACCACGGACCCAATGAATACATGATTTAAATTTGCTACGCCAGCAATCGTTACAGAATTTCCGCATCATGTTACTTATATGTATCCGAATGGTCAGATGATGTGTGGGTACACCAACGCCATACCCCTCAGACCGCTCATCAGGGTCTCTGTTTGGTCATATATATGTTTCTGATGGCCGGGCTTTTCGCTATACGATCCTCATGCAACGTGTGTGTTTATAATCTAGTAAACTGACCTTATCACCAAATGTCCGTTATCAAATCGATATTAAACGGTATCCTGCCTTAATTACCAAAGTTTGAGGTAGGTCCATAGTGATAAATCAATCAGATCAGTAAACATATACCTTGTCTTGTCTTTAGCTGTTGATTAATCAGGAACTGTATCATATCCAGGTAAATGTTTTATTGGACTTGATATATGAACCCGGCTGAAATGAATCAAAAACCTCGGCAATGTTGTGATATAATGTCAGGTAGCGATGGTTGAATTACGAATAGAATTGAAAGGGGCGACGATTGCGATTATGATCAAACAGAAATTCACACACTACAGAAAATGTTAACGCAAACCTATTGCACATTAAATTAATGTTCAATAACATATATCAATTGTTGCACAATACAATAGTTTAACACTGCTAATTAGTATCATTCGGCAATGTTAATGAATCCGTTAACGTTTATCTAGTTGTTTTGATTTGATAGTTAAAACTTAACAAAACACTCCTGCGTAGTGTGCTCATACGACATCCACAGGTCGATAACCTAAATGTATAGCATGACATTACTGGGTAATTTGTTCACTTCAGAATGCGAGATATACAGCTAAGAGCCTCCTTATATCAGTTAAATTGACTATATTAATTATGTAGCAGGTGCCAGGTACTTTTTATTGCATATATGAGTACATACAAATTGTTATCTTAATACAACTGAAAAGCCCTTCGAGATTTTGCATTCATCGTTGCTAACCTACATCAGTTGAGTATACGCTATATCATATAGAGAACCTGGCGCACTGTCATTTTTTTGTTTGCGGCCATAAACAATATCTCATGAATATTGATCGAACTAATGCTACGATATCTGAATGTAAAAAAGTATTACGTTTTAAAGTCACGTAAAACCAAGTAGCTTGCATCGCTGACAATCGGAGCCTTTGTAATGAGGTGCACTGTGGTGGTATTTGCTTAGTGTACCCTATACCGTATTATCGCGACCAAATAAGAAAACAAAATAACATCCTTTCAATGATTTCATTTACATGCCTCCTAACGCAGAGGACAATGGAAGTTGGCAATCAACGCATTATCAAAACGACAGAATATTCTTGATGATGAAAAGTATTTATTTAATGTGTTTTTTCAGTAGCCGTACGGCACACTCACACGCTTTGAATTCAACGGTTTCGGTAACTTTCGTGCTTGGTTAAATCTTGTGACCCAGCCGTTGTGAGGATGGGCATAGGACAACAATGGGAGGAGCAATATTAACTGTTGTTCAACCAATTACCGTAAAAAATGGGAAATTGCAGTATCTCGGAAGCTGATACGGTGTATATTAGTCCTTAGCACTCACTTACTTAGGCCTTTGCAGTAATGTGATACTTCTCATTGCCATTCAGAAACCTCCTTAGTTTTATGTACTTTCGACCCGAGTTCCTTTCTATATCGAGTATTTCTTTTGGTATTGCATCTCTCGTCTATTATCTTTGCCCACTGAATCTATGTGCTGACGTTTGTACAGAAAATAATCACTATTCACATCACATTTTATCAATTGGGAATCAATTTGGCGGCAGTTGGTAGGATCAGGTTGTTATGCGTCGTTTTATCATATAACACTATTTCACCACGCCGAAATTGGTTTTTTTGGTTAAGATAGTTGATTAAGCATCGGACCTAATAACTTTCAGTTAAGGGCCAGATATGATCGAGCTATGTCGCCTAATATTTGACGTCTTTAGGCTGACTGGTTTGTTCGGCATTTTCAACTGCGCAACCAAATGATCCGTAAATGCATGTGCAGTATGGCTCGTAACACCATATATTACCCTGGACATACCCAAATACATATTTTTTTATATAGCCAGATTGAACTATCCGCATCTTAGTATATTTATCCTTATACCCCGTCTAAGATTGCCGATGTAGTCCCCGGAAGAACCCGGAGCAGTGATCCATAGTGCTCCACACTGTAACATGTAAACTCCGGCACATGTCAGTGTTGTAGCCGGGCTCTTTCGGCGGATAACGGTGACCCTCAAGGAAAAATTAAGCCTACACAATTTTTGAGAAATTCGTCCCGGCAGCAAAAATGAGTGCCACGGTATTGCTTTCGTGTTTAGACCTGGCTTATCTGCGAAACCTCCGGCGTTTCCACGCAGCCGCCGTGCTTCCTCCGGGTCATCCGTCTAGCCTCCGGCGGCCTTCGGGGACCTCTGGGGGCCTCGCCGCAGGATGTACCAAAAATTCATGAAGCTGCAACAATCCACTGCTATCAGTCCTGCGATCAGCTTTTCATACTGCCCATGCTGTTTTGCAACAGCCAAGGTTTCACTCACACACATCTTCTTCTTTTCCCTCACCTTTTAGCATCATCAGCCTTTTTTCTCTTTCTTCATTCAGTGGCTTTGGTTTCTTCCTCCAGTGCAGCAACAGCTTAATTACAGACCAATCTGAGGTCTAGCTTGTCCAATAGCAGGCCGACTTCTTTTTGAAGAGGTATTGCAGGGTCCATGTTTTACGTTCTGGAGTGTTAAAGGGAATGGCGGGAACTGCCTTTCATACCTTTTTCTTCCCAAATCCGAGTAAAACAGTACTCGGTTCATGTTGCTGCCGGCCTGTTCCGCGTTAATGTCGCATTGCCGCAGATGACTTCCGTGATACTCGTTTTGCTTCTGGAGTCTTCCGGTCATTTCCTAGTTTATTCTGGGATCCTCAGTGTTTTGCCGGGGTCCTCTGTGTTATCGTCGGGTCCTCGGTGTTGTTGCCAGCGTCTTCCGGGGGAGCTTTTCCGGGATGTACCACGTCGCCCCCGGGGCATCCGTGTCAGTTCCGTCTTGGCACTGTACACATCCGTGTTGCCTCAGTTTTTGTCCACTATGTGAACAGAACCGTTTTAACACGGATTGCGCCTTAGAGATGCTCCGGGGTATTGTAGGGACTTGTGGGTAATGTGAGATAGGGGTGTTAGCATGTAAAATGATGAACACGATATGCGATCCAGGAAACTCTTACGCATTTGTCGCAAAGCTATGAAACTTATTGCGTACATCTTTTATGCCGACTAGTTACATCATATATGACGTAGCGGTTGTAAGATTGCAGAATTGTGAAGTCTTGTATTTGCCTTGGTCCTAACTCAAACACGCGGGCTTTAGGCATTGCGCGACATTGTGAAGTTTCTACCAGTTGCCGATCAATAAATAAACACTATGATGTCGATTATGCTTTATAGACAAATGCAAATAATGCAAGTAGGATGAGTGACGGTAATATTTTTCCATCCGTGCATCATCTTGGTCTGTAGGAACATGCGGTCAGGTTATTATATCATGCATGTCACAGTCCTTCACTGTCGTTTTAAGCGTCGATCTTGAGGAACATTAGTCTGTTGGTATTATAATTTACATCTAACTATATAACCAAACCACTCGCAGTTTAATATAATCAATATCTGTGTAGTCTGGCTGCGCCAATGTACATCCAAATGATAACCTCATAAAAGTCATACAAGTTCGCGAAATTAATTTTATCGGAAAAGTTCGTTCTTATGCTTCGATTTATAATTAATTCTCGTACAATTTTCTGGTCCTTCCCTTGTCGAATAAGTGCGGCTTAGCGTCAAGTATGTGCTGCCCATGCAGAGTTTTGCATCATTATGGCTTTCGTACGAGTAAACGTTTTTTGATAAGCATTGGTCTTTATGTTTTGGGCGTCGGGTTATTTTTCCCGAATATAATATATCGAAATCAATCAGAGCACATATTTGTAAATATAGCAGGGAATTGTGATGTATTCCAAGGAGTATGCCAGCCTTAAGTTTCGTTGCACTTAATTTAGAAAATCTCAACATGCGTAATAATGATGCTCATCTGCCTGTCATGACTAATAAACGAATTGTTCTCTAATAAAACGGAATTTAGTAGATTTGTGTCTGATAGGTCAGTCACGACTTCATTTATTTCATCACCAGATAGCATTAGCAGAATGAAGCGTATGAGTAGCCTACCAGCACCCCTGACAAACACCTAAGATAAAACAGCCCCTGCTTGATATATACGATGAACATCAAGAAACTGTTTAACACGTTTGTCCCGGAGGGTGAAAACACATTTTTAATGCTGTCTAGTCATAGTATTGTGAACTGTACCTCAACAAAAGCATCATCGTGTAATTGACAGAGTATGAACGTGAACAAGCAGTATTTATTTCAACTTACAAATATTTTTCCGGTGTCTTGCTCCTGTACGCTGACCCGAACCGAATTCGCTGGATATTGAGGGCGATGAGATCACCAAATGTTTGGCAGTCGATAATCTCTGTGTAATATGTGATAGCTCAGTTTCCTTGTACCGAACATCAACAAAGAGTATCGAATTATTCTTAATGGTGAACAGTTTCTAAGCTAATATATCTCTGTTGACAATTAGCAACAAAAGCGTTATACACCAAAGGGCGAAGTAAAGGTAATTATACGCAAGCAGACAGAGACCAACCAATTCGCAGTATTTCTATTTTCTTTTCAGCAACATTTATGTTGAGTTCATCGTATTACTAGCAATGTTAATCCAATATGTAATCTGACAATACCAGAGTTTCAATCAATGCGAAATGCAAGTCTCTCAGAGGAGACAGTGGGTACCAACCTGATACGCCCGTCGCTGATTGCACCAGGCAAAATGATGCGGCTTCTTTACTGCTTAATTGGTATTTACAGCACAGTTGTCCGAGCTTGATATATAATGTCTTGATTTGTGACTGTAATGTAATGCTGCCGAGTGGATCAGTCAGTTTCATGAATGATAGACCTGTGGTTAAGGAATTTAACAGGTTGGCCGAGGATAGGGCGATATGTGCGCAGGAAGACAAATGAATCACTTACGCAAATACATGTCGATCTGTTTGATCTCTTGTGAGATTCTTACCATGATTTCTGTCGGACAAATCTTGTTAATGTAGTTTTTCATATGACCGGGCAATGACTATGGGAAGCTTATTAAAGTGTAAGCTAGTTTGATTGTCAAGGAATGCCAACAGTGTACTGACAACTACAAGCATATACGCAATCAGTGCCGCTATATGGCTTGATGTGGCTTGATGTGGCTTTCTTGGGGAAACAAGCAACACTAGCTATTATTTATAGTTTGATCAATAATGCGATGCATTTCACTTTGCTAGTAAATTTTGCAATGAACGTAATCATATCTGAGCTTCAAGCTTATTAATGACGACCTAGTGATTGATATTCGATATTAGGTACACACGATACCTTAGCAATAAGCTGGTTAAAACTTTAATTATTGATGTTTATATGGGTCGCTATTAACACTCTCTGGCCAACAAGTAAAACAGCACGCAGTGTAGCCTATTGGTCGTTGATAATAATTTACCTTATCAGGCGAAGGGAATATTTATTTATCCCGAGGGAGATAAAAAAAGACGGTGTTTTAGGTTCCATAGCTCGAAGAAAGAGAAGAGCGCCTCAAGCGGTACAATTATTTCAGGCAAAAATACTGATTTGCATCCCTTTCACGCGCAATAGTGGGTATTACCTCCGCGATAGTTGAAGTTTGTGTTCCAACTTGCGATGTGTGCCGTAATTTACGGTGCGATTTTTGCCTCCAATGATAGAAGTAACTCACGTAGCAACTGAGATCACAAGGATACAATAATTTTTACTGATACGGCCATACTGTACTGATTAACGTCTTTAGATAAACCTACATACCATTAATAGCAAGAGGGAAAATTGCTTTACAAGGAGCATCCGAATAACATTTCGTTACCAGTCGATAGTACAAATCATAGCATGTGTGACTGCTGCATATGAACGTGCATCATTTTGCCAACTACGCCGCGAACATAGATTGTTGTTCCGATTACGATATAGGGTTAACATCACAGCTCACTGGACCAGATCAATATACGTATATGCGCAGTTGAAAGCAAACCAAAAAGTATTGACTTAACTGAGAGGAAATAATCGTATCAACCAAAATGACTATGTTATATAGCTGGTATGACATTTGTAGAAAATTACTCCCACCAAAAGTAACTGATGACTTTAGCAGGTGGCTTTACTTGCCGGTGCGCTAATGTCTACTCCGAAAATACTTACAGTTGGCTGAATAGATGACTTCTGTTAGAGCTGCAGAATTAGATCTGGCTATTATGAGAGTTTATACCATGAGAATCAACATAATAAAGATACTAAATCTTTATAGTCCTGCAGAGCGTACATTACAAAAACAAATACAACATTTGATCGAATGTGCTCTGCCTGTTACAGGCACGTGATAAACTATGGTGTATTCGCCGCATATACTCAACCTGTTAATAATGAAATATTGGTTACTTGACGAGGTTATTGTTATGTAAAGGGTATATCAAGGTTTAACATCAATTTTCACAGCAATTAGAGCCACAAGAGGCTGTCAAATGGAACGTTGGTGTATCAAGGTTTGTTTTTGCAGTGCAATACATTTCACGCGTTTCTATATTTCGGTTAAGTCGTTATTTTTTTAGACGAATCATCTGTCACATTACTGATAGCACTGACACCTTATTAATATCTGATTAATATGAAGTTGATACCCACAAGCCTAGCAAGCGTATTGTCCCCAGGTGGTTCAATGGCGCGTTGATTGCTTGTTTTTTTAACACAGCTGGAAATATTGTGACACACCTACTTAGTGGCAAGTGTTTTTTTGCAGATGCCTAAATTTTCTCTATTCGTACGATTGCTGCAAACGCAACGCAAGATTGATCGCGGTGTATAAGCTACATCTTATACAAGGCGCTGCATTTTGAGGTAATCAATTCGTAGACGCTATGGAATATTACCCAAACTCCTCTGCTGCGGAATGTTGATATCTATATCTGAAATTCCGAATACAACAGACCAGTATATATCTACAGCACAATTTACATATGTGACCGACGAAGTAACGGCTGGTGGGCAACGGCAAAGTAAGGCCATGCATCACGGCAAGCCTAGATGATTCATTGTCTGCAATATGCGTAATCTGTCACTGCCTCATTTTGCAGAAATATTGATTGAGCCGCACCATGTGTCACACAGCCTGATCAGGATTCAAAGGCTATAAGAATATGATAACACTATTTACAACATGGAATTTAGTTTTTGTCGCATATATTCTCTTCAATCAAACATTCTATCAATTGCTAAGGTCATCATATAGGAGCACTTCAACGATATATTAAATACGGGTCTGCACTCGCCGAGGGAAGTTTACCAATCATTATAGTAATAAATACCCTGTCAGAAGTTTTTTGTTATTAACGGTACATCATATCATTACTGTGCAATTTGCCTATCCACTAAAAAGTCTTGCCTACAAATTTGAAATATGTGTCTGATATCGTAGTGCATCCATATAATATTTCAGTTTTGCCGTAATCAGAGGGATGTCTTGGTCAACGATAACTTTTCCAGCATAGCTTCATACACAGTTTTTAGATAATTTATTTGGTAGCAGCGCTGTTGCTATCTTGCGCAATTGGAAAATAATGGATTGTCCGCAAAAGCAATAAATCCTATGGTTAACTGACTTTTCTCAAAGAGATACAAACACATATAGAAAACGGCTGATTATTATTTTCAGATAATAGCATCAATAGCATTTGCAATGAATTAGCAAACGGCAGCAGTTTAGTTGGCGAATGTCAATATATTTTGAACACGAGAACAATGTAAGGTAGTGACGTTGTGGTTGTTTGTAGTACTTATCATATAAATACTCATTAGCGGTCCAAAACAATGAATTGCAAATAAATAGTCATGTGTATGGATAACTTCGTAATCAAGCATGCACCCGCCATTTTATGCAGATGATATTGTCATTTTGTGAACGACTGGTCGCACGGAACATCTCTGTGAAAATGCCATAATACCCCATATGGAAGTTTGTGGCATAGCGTTGATGAACAAATAATGTTGCAAGAGGCCCATCCAAAACCTTTTATGGGGCGCTGGAGAAATTTTGCCAGCAGCCGATGTAAAGGCAGGTAGCTAGGCATTCTAAAAGGAAGTAAATGGTTGAAATGTACCCAATTGACTTCCTAACGGCTCATACATTTAGTTATATCTACGTCCTTCTCCTTGGTGTTATTCGTATAAAAGGCTTGTTGTCTCTTGCTTCAGATATTATATACACATTGATTTTGCACCACATATTTGACATTATCCGCCATTGCCACAAACGTAAGTCTTATAATGTTCGGCAGCTATCACCGACTATACAAGCTGTTATATTGTTTATCGTTCTTGCCCAAACTCTATGTCTCATTGCATTATAATATCGAAAACCTCCATAGGCTCTAGTTCATTGTTGTTGCTGCAGCCGAAGCTAAAACATCTGGGTCAATATATATGAAACTTGTTAAGTGTATCATGGATAGTGCATTATACAATGTATCTTTCAACTATTTCTTATTAGATGTAAAGGTATTGCTATTGGCATTATCATAATATCTAACGGGCATTCTAACACAACCACAAGGCGAATCAAGAGCAATAAGAGCTGGGAAGTCATGCCATAGGATATATTGTTCGGGAAAGGATAACGCTTTGCTCCGCAACTATTAATAAAAATACTATTCACGCAGATGTTGTTCGCTCGAATCAATACTGTCCGAGATTCTGCGAGCAGCTAACACGGTCTGCGCCAACACGCCCTACAAAATGCATTCTTAGCCAGTTGTGCGCGACAGCACAGCAAACTGCATAGCCGAGTGGCAAATCACACCAAAATACGCCAAACGGTGGTCAGCCAGTGCCCTGTGTTTGAAGATCCTTTCTCACTTGAGAGCCTGCTCTAGCTAATAACTCTCTTTTACTAATGATAAATCAATATTTGCAATGGAACAATGCGGAATAAGTGCGAAAATCTCGACAAATCTGTTTGCACCTAGAGCTCCATCATGAACAGATTCACCAACTTAACGAGTATTTTGTCCATAATGTTCAATCATCTGAAAACAAACAAACTGTTAAAAACGCTTACAATCAAGACATAACACCTGTATTGCCCAACTAAACTGAAGCGAAGTAGGTTCAGAGATGCACCAACTCAATCACGCGAAATCTGAGCGCATATAGCAGATACGCTGCGCCGCGTATTCTCAAGCTTTATTTGAATATAGCCTTAAAGTTGTGTGCGACTAGACCACGCTATTTACATCTCATGCAGCGTTATGGTCTTCTGATTCAACACCAGGTCTCAATCGTTAGTCTACAGGAGACTAATCGTTTATCAGCCGTAGACTTATTTCCATTAAAGCATAGAAATGTTAGCTATTGCGATTGTTTTTGCTCCATCCGGAACATCTAAATATATGGCAGCAAGTTTAAAACTAAGAATGCAATTGAATGTCATCATGACAGCAACGCTGGCCAGATAAGATATACAGCAAATAATTTTTATTGATCATTTTGGCCATACTCGCTGTGTGATAAGCTTACTTCGATATAGCATTAACTCCAAGCATAAAGGGGGTTTTCGTACGCAATCAAGAAGACAAGCCGGTTTGGCTTGTGTTGCAGGGACAGTTTGTGTAATTTACCCATGGTGCACATTTTGCTTTGATAAAGACTTTGGACCTTATAAGCGGTTATTGAATGCAATCCTGTTAACGACATATGTCGATGACAACGGTTGTGCATACACTTATGTCTGAAAAAACGTGTTATATGAATCCTGCTGGAACCGTGAGTACGGAGGGATTTCATTCCCAATGCACTCTTCGTACACAAGAAGTTTCAATATGCTCAATCATCCATCAGTAAGTATACCTGGAAAGGGGGCAGTAATGAGTTTTAATCCTACCTGATGATCGACGGTTATTGCGTATGTGCAATCGGGCGGCCAGACTTGATGGTCCGACAAGCGTTGTAAGTCCACAGGAGGTGAGCGACGTACATTCAACACAATCCGCATGGTTAATATTGTGAAGGCGAGAAGTACTTATTAGTGTGGTTAGGACATTTGTTATCCCGAAAGACAACCACCCAGAACTACCGCAATACATCAACTCTCTCTGCTGAAAATCACTCTTTATGTTTCCGCTTCCTGCACCCACACACACGTCGCCCTAATCGGATACAGTACAATACTTCAGATTCAATTCAAACGTAAATATGCAATAATTACCTGACACCATCATACAAAGAGACAAGGCACACATGCAATTTAACTATATCGATAGTACTGTAAATATTAAACTAGTTGAACGAATTCATTTTCGTTGGTACTACAAGTCTCAAACGCTCATGAGAGTGGGATGTCGCTAAATGCATGCCATTGTTGGATCGCCGTACGGTTTCATTATATAAAGCAAAACATGTTCAATGCAAGTCTGCATGCACATGCCTATCTGCCTGGATTGCACAATGGTTCGTGAAAACAGTGGTATCCATATGCATTAACCTATAAAAGCTTTCAAACACGAGGAACTTCGAAAGGCATTCCGAGTCAATACCGTAGCCTGCTAATTATGATTCATGTAAATTACATGTTCATGCCATTATGACTGTTAACCAAAGCCCGTTTGCAAACCCAGTCATGCAATTTTAATCATTGTAAGTCAATTCGCATGATCGTGCCTTTAGCTATCTAGTTGTGGTATCCCAAATTCTAATATGTGTCATCTTGTTGTAATTCCGAATCATTGTGCATGATTTGAATCATCTTACAAACAGTTGGTAATTGATGAGTACAACATTCCGAGCGGTTCCTGCAAAGTTAAATGACATGCATCGTGATCCCGACCATTTAAATACCGACCGCCAGTAATAAGCCTAGGGGCAGGAACCTAAATAGATGATATGCGTGGGACCTAGTCCGACTTGGCTCGCAGCTTAGCGTAACATCCGATGGGCATATGCTATGACTGTGCTCTTCTGCCAGTGCGAAAGGTTTTCACTGATAACAGCAATAGATCGAATCGTGCTCCTTGGGTATAGAGCATCAAGTCATAGATAGGTGCCTTTTTATTTTCTGCCAATTAAAGAATGATTTGATGCTAATCGAATTAGACTGCTGCAAAACTGTGCAGGCTGCTGCACAACAAAACTGTGTTTAACGCTGTTTACTGTCTAAGCGCGGTGTTACTTCATTTGTTGGCGTTACATTCCTATCTTGCTGTCGTTTGGCTGAGATGACTATCATAGTTACCCTCAGAACATGTGAGAGCAGGGGTCGTGATTGATATTGAGCAATCACCGACGACAATATTTGCTGCCTATTAGCACTTCACTTGAGCTCCTCAATATAAACACTTGACTTGCGCTTGGCTACAGTACCTGAATATGTTTTCGACAGCAGTTGGCTAGTAAACGCGTGGATCGTTGTATCATGTGCACAGACAAGAGCACTGCTCTTTATTAGACGCCAGACTATTTTGTTGAACGCAGTGCAACATAATTGGACAAGCGAAATTGGTAGAGTATCAAGAGTCAGTCCTCACGATCCACGATTAGTTTGACTGATTCACTATGAGTGATCGATACGGGACGCATGTGGCTTTGACTACAATTTCTCTTCTATCCAACCCCTTTTCTTTGTTATTCATAGAGCTCATATATTGTTGAAGCGTTAAGTGAACATGCGATGGATCTGGTGTGAAGTTGTTATTGGGGTTAGCGTACGTTTTGCATATAACTGCGGCAACATTTACGGAGCATTTTCGGATGTAATCGGAGTGTTAAGTGCATAGGTGTGCGCCAAGATTAACTTACATTGGAAATATCTCTCACGCTTAAACGCAGAGTATTATCACCAATATGTGCCGATATATTGCTTGGGCCATTTTCAAATAATAACTAGGCTTACATCCGATGACGACATGGCATCCAACTTGCTCGGTGTTCGTTTCTTCTAATGTCTTTTTTTGTGGGAACTCAGAAAATCAATATTGTAATATATACCCGTACATACTGCATAAATAAGTTACGCAGACAGCAATGGCCTCTGGAGAGTCTTGTAATCTCCATTGCGGAGTGGTCCATGCCTTCAACGGGCGCGTCTACATAACGTCGCAGCGTCATAAATGACAGCGTTAACAGATCAGTGCAGTCAGGGACACGTCGAGTTGCATCATTCTAAGCAAAGCAACATTGTGTTATTTGTGTTTCGCTCTCTCGTTTGTTGCTATGGTGCATTTTATCTTGACAATTGGTCCTATAGGTACCAAAACAGCCACCAGGGTGAACGCGGCGTTCACTATAATGAACTACGTGTGCTACACATATGTATTGAAGAATATTTGTATTTATCGTAATGCACAGTTGTACATCCCCTCGGTTACCGCTGTATTATCGCCAATCAATTGCAGGTCATGATACTATATCAGAACACGTTAAGTACTACTGCATCTGTTGAATGCCGCTGTACATCTGTTTTTAAATTCGTGTAGTTATTTCAACATAGCTATGATAGGATATTCAAACTAGTATTAAATCGTTAATGCATTATAATTATCAGTTCGTTGTGAGGATATATCTCAATAGCAAACCCGGGGATATAGCTGTGTTCTGACATTTCGCCAATGCTAGTAAATACTATGCGTTTATAATACTTGCAACAAGACTAGATGGTGATGACTGTAGAAAACATATGATGCATAAGCTGCGCTGTCTCCTATAGATGTGATGTGGGATAAGCATGGTAAGCATAAATAGTGAGTTGTCTTAAGCAGGGCTCAGCATCGTAATGGGTATCTCGTGTTTTTGGCTTCGTATATGTTTTTATGTTTTCTGCATGGTCATATCTTACTTAATGGTATTGCATAATGGATTGGGTGGTAGATAAAAATAGCTCAGCCCCAGTCACTGCTTGGGATGTACACTGGTATAAGACTGTATTGCTTGTTCATCTGCTATGGTGCGTTTGTTTTCGACCACGTGTCCTGACAGATCAGCATCCCTTAATTCGAGGATTATATAGTGCTGAGTTGGAGCGTTATTTTACCAGATCTATCGATTTTGCACCAACGATGCGGTGCACATGCTTTCCTCTATCATCATTAAATATTAATATGATGTTCCATTCGCAAAAGGAATAGTTATCACCACAGCGAATCACTCAGCGTTTTTAATATTTTTAATATTATGAATAGGCCATTTGATGAACAGCATAGCTGTTTATGCTCGTTAAGTTTAACATATGTTTGGCTGTTTAATGTCGACGAAAGCAATAAATGGAGAAAATTAATGGCAGATATCAGCGCCTCTCATGACTGCCGAGTGGCGATTGTTACACGCAACGCCGATGTGCTCTAACGCCCGAGGTTGGGGTTAACCATTAATAATATGCCAAAGATCAATATTACATACGACGAGTTTTGACCAATGCTTACGAAGCACACCTATGAAATAAATTGAGCGGGGATATTCGATAAGTAATTACTGCGTTGTTGCTGCTTTTAACAAAGCGGACGTTTTAAATGGAAATGTTGTCACTTAATATGGTTTCCACGGTTTTTTGCTCGTAATGCTGTCGTGTGTCAGGCTCTGACATCTTGTTCACGCCCGCTTGGGAGACACAACAATTTTAATATGTTGATTACATTGCTCTCATGGGATATAAGGTTTGTCTATGCCTACGCTACACCATTAATTCCAGTCCTCACAAGCTATACCAAGAGTAGCAGAACGCAGGAACATCGTTATCTCATGCATCTTCCCTTAATTATTGGTACATGCGGATTGCTTGATAAGAGTTTGCTAATGACAATAATCTAATTATCATATGAAAGAGAGCAATTAGATTTAGTGCGTTTGAAATGCAGAAATAATGCGTTAGCTGATCCTTGGTTCGTGCTGCTGACTGTATACCTAAATATGTCTAGACTGGAAAATGTCGTCTTTGGCTAATGACTTTCCACCTGTAATGCAGAGAGCATAACTTGGTTAACAAATGATGTCATCGGAAGATTGATAGGTAAGAGTAGAATGTTGTGTGACGATGTGTTGTGTGAAACTGTGACGACTAAGGTACCGTGTGTATATATACCATGTCTGCAATGTTTATCGTCGATGGACGCAAATATCAGGAATGGTATGACCAAGCTTAAATCATGTCGCTAATCTCATTAATTCCTGGCATATTCGCCAACAGACAGTAGCGCGCTGCATGCAAAATGATCTTTTGCGAATATCATGGTCAATTGCGATTCGATCCCACCTGACACGCATCATGGGATTCATATCGCTATACGTCCTATTTGTTTGCGTTGACTTTCACCTTCATTATATTGAGTCGTCTGGTAGTTATTGTTCTCCCTCGAGGTCAACGTTCAATTGTGCAAACTTGTCATCGTAAAATCTAACCTGATTGCTAAGTGAGGAATATATTGGTACAAAACAATGCTAGCATCATTTTCTTTTGCAACCGATTTTCATGCTCGAAGCAGCTTAAGATATACGTACCAACCAATTTATGACAAACACAACAAATCAAGACCATAAAATATATTTGTCCAGGAGAATGATTCCAAAGAGAGATCAGGAATTAGTTTTATTCGCGTGTCCAAACATATTAATAAGGCAATGGGAGCGCTTTACAAGACGATGAATTCTGGATAAATGCATGCCCATGAAATTGTTGTTGTATTGATCATATGCGGGGGCAGCAGCACAGCTGGTTTCGACACAAAAGCTATGAAAAGTTCTGAAAAAGTTTCGAACGCCTCAATCCGTTGTACCCAGCGTGCTCTGCACACAATCTTCTGTCGGTATAATGGAAAACATTAATGTCTATGTCATTATCTGTCTCCTTCGCCACAGCCAGATCCACAAAATGGCATACAAGGCAAGTGGGTGAAGTTGTACAGGCTGCCGAATGTTGTTTTTTATCATCTATGGTTCATCATATGTTTGACTTTTTTGGTGTTGTCGACAAAAGATTATATCTGTAATGACTTGCTATGTGAAGCTCTAACATTGAACAATGTCTCCTACGTTTTACTGAAATTGTCAATCAGTATAATAGTGCTCGTTGCTGCTAGTCTCTGGAACTTCGCCAACAATTACAGACTCCCAGGGGCAGTGTATGATCTGATAGATAATCTGCTCACGAATATGATTAATGAGCTGGTTCTGGGTTTTCACTGGTGTCCAAGTGACATCATGGTTGCTTTTGACCTGAGTAAATTGGAAGTCAATCAGAGCCCATAAGTTACCATGAACCATGGTTGGATTTCAAAATATGCAGTGCCAGTGACTCTAACAGTAAAGGGGAGCTTTGCTGGTAACAAACGTCTCAGGGTTAGCAAACACTGACGTTTACTAACGACGCATTGTGATTCTGCGTCTTCCGTGCATTTCCATATATTGTATTTGAAGCCAGGTGAACTGGATACGGCGCTGATTTATGTGTTCCTATTTAGCTACAAGGAGGTGTGAGGCTTGTATCCACGGGATGGATTTAAGGGTTTGGTTTAAAAATAAATATGCAACGCGAGATGTATGTACTTGCAGATTATTCCGTGACTCGTAAGGACATAGGCACAAGATGAGATCACTAGCAAAGGCAATGCGACTTCCATACAAGACCCACGCCTCTGTTTGAGTGCATGAACATAGACAGAAGTGCGGGTCCAGGCTGATATCTGACTTTCGGACGAAAGGGGTTCACAATAAACAATAAAAAGCCCAATATTAACTGACATTAATATTGGGATTCATTTGAGATTAAATCGGTTGAAGCAATTCTTAACGAAAGCATCTTATCAAATAATGCTAAATGACAGCATAAAAGCAAATTCTCCCGCCTTTGCCTCTTCGGGGTATCATTTTTCTCTTCATATCAGATAGTAAAATGGGCAGAACAACCGCTTTCAGTGAAATGAGTTTGGCCTTTATACACCCCTGTTGGCGGAAGCGGCATGAAATCAATAAGGCATTAAGCTGAAATTGTGTGGATTTCACTATGTCAGAAGCTGACAGAACATGTTAGTATATAACATATGCAAAGAGTGGGTTTGTTTATACATTTCTAATCAGAGGTAGAGTAGATTTGTAATATGCAGTTAGGGTCATATTACCAATATAGATGACGTGAACATAGTGCTGCAAAACTAAATCAATTATTAAGAGCCATTTCGCTTATTTTGTTTGAATTTAATTTGGTAGTTTATAACAGAGACTTAAGACAATTTCTATATCATGCCAAAAATACAACAAATGTAGATTAAAATCATTTGAAATTATGTAAATATAGCCATAAAAAGGTGTGCTGTTCTAAAATCACGTTACGCATGCTTTGATATAAGTTTGCGGTTTGACTGCTTTTCTGTGTTTAGCATTACCATTGCATTGAACTAGTCATATTTTCGAACTGGGTTTCATCACATAGTTAATATACATTGTTCCTTTCCCGGCGCCGCTAATCGTAACAACCTTTTGCAATAACAAGACCTCTGTCTTCTCGGTTTCATCGTGACAGCACACATGCCATTAAGAGGCACTCTGCATTGTGACATTGTCATCACATGTAAAGGCAAGTGATCGATTGCTTATGGAAATACTAATAAAGTACAAGCCACTATGCAACTAGCCAGCGGCGTTCTTTTGTGATTGCATATACCTAGCTGACGCATTTATTGTGCTCACTGATAGAATTGTAGATTGTCTCGCCGTGTCGATCGCCTTGAGCAAAGAGATTTGCAAATAATTTGCATATTGCGCAATAATTTTAAATAATGCGGGACGCTTTTGCCATTGTACATTACCCATTACGTATAATTCTACATAAACGCTTTTAAGTTGAGCAGCTAGATGTCGATTAACACGTTAATTGCAACGCAATAACTTATCGATTGATGTCAAGGTTAGTATTTGAAGAACAAACGCCAGCTATCGGCGGCACACGAGAGGATTTGGTGCAAATAGGCGCAAATGGTATATGCACGAAATTAGCGTTAACAGGACCATACAACATCGCATCTTGGGATATCGGATTCGTTGATTCAGTTTAAGCTACGTCATTGATCTTTCAGTCCCAATAAATTCATGTGCGGGGTTTTTAGGTCACTAATGATGAGAGTGTTTGCACCAATATCCGGTTTGAAATTGATGATATATTTTGTTACTGATAAATGCATTGGAGGATGCAGCTAAACCTTTCATCCCGCATATAAACCATCAGCTAGATAGATCTTAGACTAAGGAACACCTAATATGCCAACCAATAACATGTAAATGCTAATGACATTGTTTTGAACTTCGCGTAAATGTTTCCTCCGATGCTAATTCGCGCATGTTATTAAAGGTGTTGGTAATATTTTGTCCGCATAACTCTAATAGTCTGAATAAACGAAACGGCAAAGGTATGCGATTATATCATATAAGATGCGGTTAAAACCCTCTGCGGCATCACTTGTATGGACCTATTTGATTTGACTCGTACCCTTTGTTAACGTGTGCGGAATTTCACAGCTGCCAACAAATCGCGCTCAGTACGGTACCGTGGCTTAATTGGCCGGAATATAATTTGTTAACATATTTAATACCTAAACACACAATGGTGATTATCCTCTATTTGTCCGCTGTAAACCTGACTCACATATACAAATGAGATATTTACATTGTTATGGTTTCTCGGAAACGGCGCCATATACTACTCTAGTGATTCAATTCAGGAGCTGATGTATGCATAGACTAGGACCGTCAAAACAGTGCAAAGAATTCATATCGCGGAGGGAAAAAAGATGGCACAGCTCCATAGAACGTATCACAGATCCACGTAAAGGTACAGCATTTCAAGTGCATAACACGTATAGTAATTACAAGCATCGTTTTCGTTTCGAATCAGGTGTGCGTTAACCAACGTTTAATCTTCCACGTATATTATTATACACGGTCATGTATTACTTCCATTTAATCAGACTATATGCGCTAACGATTTAAAAAAAGAACATCAGATGCTATTTGATTACTATATTGTTTTTCAGCTAGACGTAGTGCTTCTAGAAATCCGTACAACTCACCTCAGGAGTAATAGTGACTAGACTAAGAACACCAGGTGTTTGTACGGTTAAAGGTTATTTGCCTCCATGCATAATCTTTTGTGCATTAGCTATTGATTAGAAGAACGACGAATAATTAGGCTTTATGGCTGGAAGAAATTGCATGAAAGCATTGTCCCAGCGGAAAAGAAGATAAAAGTATAAGGTTATGGACTCGGCTAGCGTATGAATTAACCAAACGGTGAACAAAGCTACATAAGGCAACATCCATGCGAGTGATTTGATTGCGGTCTACCATATTATAGTCTTTGTGTGTTGAAAATTGATTTCACATCAGAGTCGTCTTTAATGTCCGGGAATTCATAGATCGCTGTCCATCAGCAACAATGCGCATTATATATAATGTTTCTTGTAGGCATCGACTCCTCTGTGATAAAAAATGTCGGATGCAGCAATTCATCAATTGTATCCGATAAGGTTTCGTTTTTGTCGTCGGTGAATTTAAGTTTTAATCAGTTCTCGAAGCCAGGATTCATGATGGTCGTTTGAAGCTGACAATGACCTGCTTCCCGGGCTAAACCTTATCAAACGGACATGGACTATGATATTACTATATATATATATATATATATATATATATATATATATATATATATATATATATATATATATATATATATATATATATATATATATATATATATATATATATATCTATATATATATATATATATATACATATATATATATATATATATATAAATACCCCTTCTCATGGCAGCGTCGCCCACTGTATCACGTATGCTGCAAGTCGCCATTCGGTTGGTTTCATGCTTCATGGCTTTATAAACATGAATCGGGGACGTGTCCATACCAAATTATGCCTAAATAGAGCTACCTGCATAACGTGCCCCTACCGTAGCCAACTCGACGCAGCTGCAACACTTGACGACTGATTAAATGGGATTTTTTTGTAGAATCATAGACACTATGTAAGTCGTTTAGTTATTATTTGATAAGATTCTTTCTTCAAAGATGTTAAAGCTAGTCCGGACCAGTTGTCGAAAGCTTCCTTGTTTTGCATACCTAACATTGACTACACCAATCAGTGCTCACGAGTCAAAAGAGTTATGAAAATTGCCAAACCGACCTAACACACTGTGACTCTCCAAAGGGAGATCAACAAAACCAACTGTGCTCTTGCTAGCGACCTTCTATAGCTCTAGTCACCAGAAGTCACAAGCCTATTCTGACCTCAAACTAGAGCCGACAATCACATAGTCTGTCCATTCATGCTATTATTATGGCAGTGGTTTACTTCACATTTGCATGTATACACCACCGACCAATACAAATACCGTTGAACATTGACACGGCTATAACAATGTGGTGTCGGTAGGATAGCGCTGCTGACACAACCATTAACATGAAGTTATTCAAAAGAGATTGCATGCATGCTCACCGGTGTTTACTTTCACAGCCGGCTCTTGATAGGTTTTACTTCTTTGGATAGTTAATTTGAGCTAAAACCTCATTAGCGATGGTGAAACCTTGCATATACAATGTATGGCAGCTAGATGATTACTAATTAGCCTTGGCTTTCACAATACTGATCAGTCTTCGGAACAGAGCTCAAATAACTACATGCTTCACATGTTAATGCCATTTCCGTCTTGAAAAATAAACAGTTCTAGCACCTGCTCAGGCGAAAAATAATCACTGGCATACTTACACTTGCAAATATACCGTTTGTTATGCGTATAGTACAACTAAAGCCTTGACTGTTTTAACTCTGGCACAAATATCTTCTTTACATAAGGATAAATTGGTTTGTTAGTTTCATTTCGCCTCAACAAGCGTTTCTGTTTACATGTACTATGCGACACAAATTACACTGGACTCATTGTAAATGATTCAGAGGCTATTGAGTAGAAACAGCGCAATACCGTTTTCAATATAACCGCTCTGTGTACAATTGATTGAACTTCTTAGCACACTTGGCAATTGATCTGCATCACAATTTGAATCAAGTCATAGGTGATTTTTGACCAATGCCTAAAAACCATGACGACAATAAACAATGTTAGTGAAATGGTGTTAATATGTCATAAAAGATCTGTGTCAGCTGTATGGAGTTTGTTAAATGAATGAGAAACAATTGATACAGACCACTGCATGCAATGTTATCAGGATACTTCGCATGCATAGGTTGTTTGATGAAGCTAGGAATAACACCTTGCCCTACATTTAGAGAGATGGCAATGCAAGGGGCGAGGGGGTAGACAGTGGCAAGTTTTTCACTTCGAGCTCTCGACTAGCCTCTATAATCGTAACGTTGATGCACAGAATGAACGAGCGTGGATTAAGATATCTGGAGTAGACTTCTTCTAGCTTGAAAGTCTTCATCACCATTTACCAACTTCATTGACGTAGTTGGTCAACATGAAGTGATGACATGCGATGATCAGCCGTTCTGGATCGCAAAATTGAAATGTGATATTGGAACGTCCACCATTGAAATGATGTACCTTGACCTTGTTTCTTGCTGATGACATTAAGTAATATCCACTTGACAAGTCGGATGTCATGGTTATATTCACTCGTAGATGTACGTAAAAACGGAACCAAACAATGAGCCTCATGGCCCGTATTACAGAAGCAAATAACCCACGACGTCTGAGTACTTGGGTTAAGAGAATAACAATAATGCCCTCTAGCTCAGTTTTGTACTACATAAATACAGATGAGATAAATGAATTAAACATTTGCATCGGTTTGCAATCAATATGTATATATATATTTATATATATATACATATATATATATATTAATATGTATATATATATGTATATATATAAATATATATATACATATATTTATGTATATACACATATATACATATATAAATATATATATATACATACATGTATACATATATTTATATACATATACATACATATATATCTATATAATTATATATGTATAGGTATATATTTATATATATTGGTATATATATATTTATATATACTTATCTATGTGAGTATAAATATATATGTATATATATCCGTGTATCTATCTATATATTATATCTACATATATATGTATATTTTTGAAAACATGTGTATATGCTTATATATAAACAGACATGTATATATATTTAAACATTTATATTTGTTAAAATAAATAAATAGAATTTTTAGAAAAATACAAATGTGTATACATATTTAATATTATATATAAATGTGTACATATATGGTATATGTGTACATTAATATATCAGCCCCTTTTATAACACATACACACGCGCACAAAAACACACACACATATATATTTATAAATATGAATATATATATATTTATACGTGTATATTTATATATATATAGATATAAAACATATACATATATAGTTCTATACGGATACATTTATTTATATATATATCTATTTATGTATAAATGTATACATCTTTGTTTTTATATATGTTTAATATCAATTTGTTTATGTTAATATTCTTAGTTATAAATAAATATGTCTGCTTATGTTTAAATGATATTATTAATGAATTTATACATACATGTATATCTATATATATTTGTGTATATTTGCGGCATACCGATATTTTATAATCATTTTTATCCATCTTGGATTTAAAAGATAATATTTATTATGGATGTGATTAAGTATGAGCGATTAGCTGTGTTTAGCGATATAATTTAGTGACATAAATACAGATGAGATTAATGATGGCTTTATAAACATGAATCGGGGACGTGTCCATACCAAATTATGCCTAAATAGAGCTACCTGCATAACGTGCCCCTACCGTAGCCAACTCGACGCAGCTGCAACACTTGACGAGTGATTAAATGGGTTTTTTTTTGTAGAATCATAGACACTATGTAAGTCGTTTAGTTATTATTTGATAAGTTGCTTTCTTCAAAGATGTTAAAGCTAGTCCGGACCAGTTGTCGAAAGCTTCCTTGTTTTGCATACCTAACATTGACTACACCAATCAGTGCCTCACGAGTCAAAAGAGTTATGAAAATTGCCAAACCGACCTAACACACTGTGACTCTCCAAAGGGTGATCAACAAAACCAACTGTGCTCTTGCTAGCGACCTTCTATAGCTCTAGTCACCAGAAGTCACAAGCCTATTCTGACCTCAAACTAGAGCCGACAATCACATAGTCTGTCCATTCATGCTATTATTATGGCAGTGGTTTACTTCACATTTGCATGTATACACCACCGACCAATACAAATACCGTTGAACATTGACACGGCTATAACAATGTGGTGTCGGTAGGATAGCGCTGC
Source organism: Urechis unicinctus (assembly GCA_034190875.2). Taxonomy (NCBI): domain Eukaryota; kingdom Metazoa; phylum Annelida; class Polychaeta; order Xenopneusta; family Urechidae; genus Urechis; species Urechis unicinctus. Next base: position 46,607,342 of record CM067354.1, on the reverse strand, counting down.
TGACACAACCATTAACATGAAGTTATTCAAAAGAGATTGCATGCATGCTCACCGGTGTTTACTTTCACAGCCGGCTCTTGATAGGTTTTACTTCTTTGGATAGTTAATTTGAGCTAAAACCTCATTAGCGATGGTGAAACCTTGCATATACAATGTATGGCAGCTAGATGATTACTAATTAGCCTTGGCTTTCACAATACTGATCAGTCTTCGGAACAGAGCTCAAATAACTACATGCTTCACATGTTAATGCCATTTCCGTCTTGAAAAATAAACAGTTCTAGCACCTGCTCAGGCGAAAAATAATCACTGGCATACTTACACTTGCAAATATACCGTTTGTTATGCGTATAGTACAACTAAAGCCTTGACTGTTTTAACTCTGGCACAAATATCTTCTTTACATAAGGATAAATTGGTTTGTTAGTTTCATTTCGCCTCAACAAGCGTTTCTGTTTACATGTACTATGCGACACAAATTACACTGGACTCATTGTAAATGATTCAGAGGCTATTGAGTAGAAACAGCGCAATACCGTTTTCAATATAACCGCTCTGTGTACAATTGATTGAACTTCTTAGCACACTTGGCAATTGATCTGCATCACAATTTGAATCAAGTCATAGGTGATTTTTGACCAATGCCTAAAAACCATGACGACAATAAACAATGTTAGTGAAATGGTGTTAATATGTCATAAAAGATCTGTGTCAGCTGTATGGAGTTTGTTAAATGAATGAGAAACAATTGATACAGACCACTGCATGCAATGTTATCAGGATACTTCGCATGCATAGGTTGTTTGATGAAGCTAGGAATAACACCTTGCCCTACATTTAGAGAGATGGCAATGCAAGGGGCGAGGGGGTAGACAGTGGCAAGTTTTCACTTCGAGCTCTCGACTAGCCTCTATAATCGTAACGTTGATGCACAGAATGAACGAGCGTGGATTAAGATATCTGGAGTAGACTTCTTCTAGCTTGAAAGTCTTCATCACCATTTACCAACTTCATTGACGTAGTTGGTCAACATGAAGTGATGACATGCGATGATCAGCCGTTCTGGATCGCAAAATTGAAATGTGATATTGGAACGTCCACCATTGAAATGATGTACCTTGACCTTGTTTCTTGCTGATGACATTAAGTAATATCCACTTGACAAGTCGGATGTCATGGTTATATTCACTCGTAGATGTACGTAAAAACGGAACCAAACAATGAGCCTCATGGCCCGTATTACAGAAGCAAATAACCCACGACGTCTGAGTACTTGGGTTAAGAGAATAACAATAATGCCCTCTAGCTCAGTTTTGTACTACATAAATACAGATGAGATAAATGAATTAAACATTTGCATCGGTTTGCAATCAATATGTATATATATATTTATATATATATACATATATATATATATTAATATGTATATATATATGTATATATATAAATATATATATACATATATTTATGTATATACACATATATACATATATAAATATATATATATACATACATGTATACATATATTTATATACATATACATACATATATATCTATATAATTATATATGTATAGGTATATATTTATATATATTGGTATATATATATTTATATATACTTATCTATGTGAGTATAAATATATATGTATATATATCCGTGTATCTATCTATATATTATATCTACATATATATGTATATTTTTTGAAAACATGTGTATATGCTTATATATAAACAGACATGTATATATATTTAAACATTTATATTTGTTAAAATAAATAAATAGAATTTTTAGAAAAATACAAATGTGTATACATATTTAATATTATATATAAATGTGTACATATATGGTATATGTGTACATTAATATATCAGCCCCTTTTATAACACATACACACGCGCACAAACACACACACACATATATATTTATAAATATGAATATATATATATTTATACGTGTATATTTATATATATATATAGATATAAATACATATACATATATAGTTCTATACGGATACATTTATTTATATATATATCTATTTATGTATAAATGTATACATCTTTGTTTTTATATATGTTTAATATCAATTTGTTTATGTTAATATATTTAGTTATAAATAAATATGTCTGCTTATGTTTAAATGATATTATTAATGAATTTATACATACATGTATATCTATATATATTTGTGTATATTTGCGGCATACCGATATTTTATAATCATTTTTATCCATCTTGGATTTAAAAGATAATATTTATTATGGATGTGATCAGTATGAGCGATTAGCTGTGTTTAGCGATATAATTTAGTGACATGAATACAGATGAGATAAATGAATTAAACATTTGCATCGGTTTGCAATCAATATGCATATATATATTTATATATATATACATATATATATATATATATATTGATATATATATATATATATAAATATATATATATACATACATGTATACATATATTTATATGCATATACATACATATATATATATATATATTATATATATATAGGTATATATTTATATATATATATTGATATATATATATTTATATATACTTATCTATGTGAGTATACATATATATGTATACATATCCGTGTATCTATCTATATTTTTTATATACATATATATGTATCTTTATGAAAACATGTGTATATGCTTATATATAAACAGACATGTATATATATTTAAACATTTATATTTGTTAAAATAAATATATAGAATTTTTTGAAAAATACAAATGTGTATACATATATAATATTATATATAAATGTGTACATATATGGTATATGTGTACATTAATATATCAGCCCCTTTTATAACACATACACACGCGCACAAACACACACACATATATATTTATATATATGAATATATATATATTTATACGTGTATATTTATATATATAGAGATATTAATATATATACATATATAGTTGTATACGGATACATGTATTTATATATATATCTATGTATGTATAAATGTATACATCTTTTTTTATATATATGTTTAATATTAATTTGTTTATGTTAATATATTTAGTTATAAATAAATATGTCTGCTTATGTTTAAATAATATTATTAATGAATTTATACATACATGTATATCTATATATATTTGTGTATATTTGCGGCATACCGATATTTTATAATCATTTTTATCCATCTTGGATTTAAAAGATAATATTTATTATGGATGTGATCAGTATGAGCGATTAGCTGTGTTTAGCGACATAATTCTGTGAGAAAAAAATGGGTTTTCGGTAATAACATTTTAAAATCAAACAAATATCTTAATACGTCAAATATACTCATTCAACAGTCATGTTAAAACATTATTTCGTCCATTTGGGCAAAAGTATATTTACGATTTCGTGTTATGTCAACGAATGGTCAGTTGCTTAAATTTGATTTGACTATAATATTCAAAATTCAAAGAAATCATTCATGAAAGATTATCTTTGCACGCTACTAAGACAAGCCTATCATGTTAAAATGGTCGACCCAAAATATTTTCAAATATTGTTAACGAAAATGTGCATTGACATTAGGTGTACGGTATATTATTTCGTGGACCCAAGTCTATGATAGGTTGGCGGTTCGTCAACCAAAGGTCGCGTTCGTGCTAACACACACACACACACACACATATATATATATATATATATATATATATATATATATATATATATATATATATATATATATATATATATATATAGAGATATATATATATATATATATATATAGAGATATATATATATAAGATATATATATATATATATATATATATAGATATATATATATATATATGTATATATATACATAAATATTTATATATATATATATTTAAATATATGTATATATATTTATATCTATATATATATATCCGTACGTATATATATATGTGTGTGGATATATATATATTTTTATGTATATATCTCTATATATATATATATATACATATATATATAACATTTTGTTATATCTGTAACATTTTGTTATATCTGTATAAATGTATATATAGATATACATGTATGCATAAATACATTTATAATATTATTTAAACATAAGAAGACATATTGATTTATAACTTAATATATTAAAATAAACAAATTGATATTTAATATATATAGAAATAAATATATATCCATTTATATATATATATATATATTTATATCTATTTATTCGTATATAACTTTATATGTATATATATTTATTTCTATATATATACATATACATGTATATATATATTTAAGTTTATATATGTATATATATATATAATTATACGTATATATGTTTACATATATAGACATATATGCAAATATATATATATATATATATACATACATTTATAGAAATTTATATATATATATATATTTGTATATATTTTTGTATATATATATGCATATATATATATTTGTATATATACATTTATATATAAACTTAAATATCTCAATGTATATATGTATATATATTTATGCGTGTTATATATATATATACATATATATACATATATATATGTGTTATATATATGTATATATATATATATATATATATGTTTATATTTATATATATGTATGTATATATATATATATATATATATATATATATATATATATATATATATATATATATATATATACATACACTTGGTTTTTATATTCTTCTCTTTCTGTCACTGTTCATGTCACTGCGATGAGGCATAAAATCACTAAACATCGTTGCATTATTTAATGCCAACTACTTCTATGTCGAGTTCCTAATATAATTTGTAACTTGCCGAACGGTGTGATTGAAACTGATTCATCTGTTTGCCACATTCGGTCCGGTTACGGTTATTTCCCATTGTGATGGAATCGAATAATGGCCGCTTATTGTTCTTACATTAATGCACAGCATAGAGCAAGTGATTGATAGGCGTTTTATACCAGACCTCTCTAGGGTCTGTGTTGCGTATTGCTTGTACTTCATTCCTTTGGCCTTGGGCATTTCAATTTTGATGTTCCTAGACAATACATATTTATGGTGAACAATCGACCCATAATATCGGCAACTGCATTGTCCGCTTGATTTTATCCACTGCATCAAACAGCAGCGTCATTGAGCGATTCTTGAGAACTGATTGCCACGCGCATAAGCATATGTTGCAAGTAATTTGTATTCCGACGAATGAGTTCGCTTAGATAGTAAAAGCATCAGCAAGCGGCTCTGTTCCAACAATACCTCGATTAGGAGTCATTGATTTTCATACCCTATTCATGCTCTTTCAAAATAAATTGCATATTAATGATGATCAATCTAGCTGTACCATTAACATCAAATTCTGTTTCGTAAAATGATTTTTTGACTAGCTGATTTATTGTCGGAATGTTGGTACACCGAGATTGCCTTGTTGCGAGTTTTTAACGTCGACTCGATTGACGCATGTACGCACCGATAGCAAGCATTTATAGAACAAGCTGCATGATCGCATGCTTAAGTAAAGCTATGTTGTTGTTTTGTTATCTATGGAATGGGCAATCCACTACTGTGAGCTGACCTATGATAAACCTCCCATGCTACACCTAGTACCTAATCCACTATGGACTTTCCGCTGTATTGCTCTAATATCTGGTTATTCTGTCTGAATTTGTATTTGCGCTGCTCACTTACTGATGTTATGTAAACAGTTGATCCCCCCCCCTTACCCGTTTAGTCTTACAATTTACAAGTTACCAAAAAGTACACATTGTAGTTATAGCATCACCGCTTATGTTTTAAATGATCACTCCGTAAACACAGGCAAAAACCTTGACAAGATAATTGCGAGTAACGCCTACAAATGTAATCATTTCTTTAGCCAATATCCGCATACCATTATACTATACAACAAATAAGGGCCATTTCGAAAAACATAGACCGAGGGTTTTCAAACATATTGAAAGTGTATTAAAATAAGTTTACAATGGTCGCATATTATTATCGCGACTTTCTTTCAGATGATTAATTCACCGTAACAATTAATAAGTATAATCGTTCAATAAATACCGCAGGTGACTAGCCATACGTCGAAATCATTTAAATCCTTTGCGTCATGGATCAATGTTTGAATGGTCTGTCCCCGTGACACATCGACAATATTGTGACGCTATTTGACAATAGGTGGCCCGATAGAGGCACGTAGGCATCCAGTGATATATTACGTCACAACAGTTCTCTGGCGGACGGTCTCTTCAATGACCGTGGATAGTCTGCTACGATAAGGTAGTGTTTTTAAACGTAATCTAACGACAGTGTTATTATTATTATTAAATAGTATCCCAAATGTAATTCACTAGTTGACGGCGGCTTCTTGTTGAGATGCCATGTATACTTCGATGGTCTTTAAATCTGTTTGCCTCCTCTGCCAACTGCCCGATATGAAAACGCAAATAATGACCAGACGAAACAAATTACAAAGCGAAACCTGCAAAAAGCACATTTTTTCGGCGCCAGATAGCCGATATTTAGTTCGGTGATTTAATGTACAGTTCCAACAGGCCACATAAACCTTACCTTACTGTCTTGATCATATAACGCCTGCAATTATGGTCACATCTTTCGCGTCTGATTCAAAATGCGTTGCTGACCAGCTCAAAAATCACCCTCGGGTATATCGTTCATCATGCGAACCAAGGTCGATTAATCAATCATATTCGCTGAGGCCATTACATGGTGTGTTGGTCGTCCATCTACGTAATCTCCATGGTAACTAAACGAAGCTTTATATGACGTGGCATATTCCGACGGCATTATCGGTCAAGTGGCGCCATCGTCGCCATCGAACAAGCTCAGGCCATTTAACTACTCCCAATTGCCAGAGATCGCGAAGAGTGACCTATTGTTTAATATTGCTGACCCACTGTATGCAGAGATGGGATTAACGCATTTCCTGTTTTATCCAACACGCTGAATAAATTTTCATTAATATTCCAAACGTCCCAATGTGACTGAAACATAACCACTGTTATTAATTTCTTGAATTCTAGGGACTGCAATGGAGGGCTCCAAACACCTACATTAACAATCTCAATGCAAATGAACGCAGTTTATGATATAGATAAAATGTTGATTGCTTCCGACTTTTGGAAGTAAAGTTGTGACGCAGATTCAACAGCATTCAAACCAGAACCTGTTATTGCCAACATAAACATTGCAGTCTGTGATTCAAACGTGTCCATAACAAACATGGGGTGCGGACAGTTTCAGATGACCCATGCCGTTGGAACTGGGGCATATTAAGCTAGCATATCGATGCGTACATGTTTGCTGTCCACATTTGCAGAAGGAACATTTATTCCATCACAACATAATCTAGTAAGTGTCTCTGTCAGGGATTAACCTCAAAGAATGCGGATTTATGTTGTAAACGAAGGCTAAATAAGCATTTGAGCCATTATGTAATTCGTAGGGGCATTCAACTTGGAAGCATAGATTAAACACACAGCTTTTAACTAGTCAGGTGGTTATTGACGTGGCGGTTTATGATGAAAAATGTACTTGACCTCACTTAGTGATATGTGTGTCCCTCGAAGACATAAACAAGAATCATCGATGATGGTAGTCCATACTTTATCTTACTTTCATTAAGATGTATATCATTTCCTTTATGGAAATCTTGGATCACATTCTTGTGTCCTGAAATCAAGATATCACTGGTACACAATATATCAAGCAATTCACTGTGTGCGCGGTTCCCATTTACAATGTGACCCATGTTTTACGTACACAGTTTAAGCTTAGGAATATTTGTCATCCTACATATTTGCAAAACGATGGTCTCTTGGTGTGCTGCTATTATATTGTCATAGCCCTCAACATCAGAGTGATTGAATGGACATTGACAAATACATTGTGCACCTTGGTGCTTAAGACCTGCTTTGCTTGACAGAAAATAAATTCAAATAGAACTTGGTAAACGTAGCTCGTTTAGCTTATGCAAGGGGAAGGGTATTTTTCTTTGCAACTTCAGCACTAGCTTTAATGCCAGTGAAGCTATGAATAATTCATACACAACATATATAGTGATGTGTATGGGTTATTACTTTTCATGCTGCGACTTTAACGATCGGGTACTGCTTAAGCACAGTCTCATGTAAATCCCTCGACTCGCTGAACAGTGCGTTCTTGCGTGCAAGCCGGTACCTAGTCCATCCATCTCTCTTGCAGTCTGTTTTCACATCGTTTTAAGTATGTTGTATTTTGCTGCCTTTGAAGGCTTTGTTTAATTATTAATTATTCAACCACCTACACTCGACTACACTTCATGGCATAGACAATATGAGAAGCAGATTGCCTAAGGATTTGTGGTTTTCCCATCCTCGACATAGGTGGATGCTCGTTTGTTTTCGTTTGAATTGTTTAATCGCAAGAGTTATATAGTAGTTTTGAAACGGGCACTCTTTGATTAATCAGCGCTGATTTGTTGCTTTTTTTCCGGGATAGATTTGGGGAAAAAAAAGAAACATGCCCGCCAGTTATAAGGTGCACCCGACGCTGCGTATGCATTCTGTTTAATCCGCACAAATGTCATGATAAACATTGTCGTTGTCTAGAATAATGGCCATTATTGCAACTAAAATGCAAATATTGAAATGCTGGTATAATAGGAATTGTAATTGTGTATATTTCGACCCGTTGTCACAAGTGGCTTTGTGGTTTAATAAATCCGATGACATAATCATGTCCATGAGATTAATAAATTAGATTAATGTTGGTAAAGGGGTGGCAAGATACCAGAGCAGGATTTGCCTGCACCCATTAATGCGTCACGTCAAACATACTCGATCGGTTAAAATGCAAAGGATGATATACAAGATTACGTATTATGAAATCCCATCTAGCGCCAACTGTACCGTGCATGTCGAGATATTTAATTAACAGTCTGGTGACAATCATCTTTAATTGACAACGTGATATGATCTTAACATGGTCGGTTCGGCATAAATATAAGCAATTATTGCATGGTTTTAGGGTAACTTAAAGAGATCAAAAGGCGTGTTGGTGAGAGGTCGTTGATTGACATCGGAGTGGAGGCAGAGACAGAATGCTGGAACGAAGGAGCCAAGTAGACATCTGAAATAACATTAGCTCGTAAAGCAGAATAGGTACAGGGTGAGGAACAAAATCTAAATCCGTTATACTGATGATTGTATATAATTAAGAAATGTAACCGTTGTATTTGCCTTAAAATACCACGTGTTCCCTCATTTACATCATCTGCCGACGAGTTACAGCATTCACCCAACACTTAAACTGCGAATAAATCCAATGCAAACCGAGATTATATAAGCTCCGCAATATAATACGCATTAGCCGTACACAATACTGATATAGCTACTTAATACAAGCTTTTGATCAGATGGAATATATTATTTGATGTCGCGACCAAAATGTGCTCCCAATGTGTGCGTTTTGTACTGTGGCATTGTTCAGACATAAATGTAAACTTGTCGAGGGTTGGAACAATCTGTTATTGCATCTGCAGTATTACTCAATGTTATCAGTGCGGTCAATGTGCATAGGAATGTTTTAAACCAAAGCCATGCATGCTGATATAAGAATCTAACCTGATACGGCGATTAGGTAATACAGCGTTATCGTGATTGACCAATAACTCCGCTTGATGCCTCACAGACCATTCTGTTGCAATTGTACATTAAGTGTCAATGTCGAACAGGATTGAGTAAATTATTCGCTGAAGAAAAACCTTTATTTCGTTATATTTATGTTCAAGCACTTCCAGGGCCAGATATCTACAGTATTCTTATGCTTTTACTGTACTTTTGTCAACTGAGCAACTTTGCAGAAACGCAGTAAAAGGGAAAGCTATTAGCTCAATTCCTATTTAGTAACCTCTGTGTACGCCTCGGTTGTTTCCAAAGTGTTGCTGTGTTTCTATTCTCGAATATGAACAGCCGATACCTAACCACAAGGAACCATCAACAAGAGACCACTTGCACGATACGTCTCTAGCTATGATATCGTGAATCGAAATATCAAAAAATCCTTCGCCACAGTTAAATACACTACACATTGTCTTTAGTCTCGCGATATGTTTGCCTTAACTAACATTAAAATTTTTAATTTCTCATGTAAGATATGTATGTGTTTTGCCCCTTCCCCATACCCACGGCGCAGCTGATATAAGCAGCGCATACAAAGGCTAAACATCTGGCATCTCTATTTCATCACATACTTTAATTTCTAATTTAATGCTAGTGCCACACCATACATATGATTGGCTAAACGGTGTATTACTCATTACTCTAAAGAGACAAAATGTAACAAAAAACCTTTTATTTTACTTATATATATGCGTGCGCATAGCCGACGTTTTCGGTGTTCATCACAACATCATTAATTACAATTTGACTGGTTGGACACCCAAAATACTTGCGCGCAATAACTTGCGCGCAATAAAGAGATATAGATATATAATGATCACATCAAGTATCATGTTAGGCCGACCTTTTCCGTATATTTCATTACTATGAATGGGTTCTTAGACATAAAGCTACGAAAGTCAATATTACAGCTGCGTGAATACTTCTCTATAGCAATTCTAGATCAACCATGTCTAAACCTGTCACTGCAAAAGAAAACGGTCGTGTGATGAGACGCATTATTAGATGACCGGGACCCTGAAATACCTGACAAACCACCTTTGACTAACATCTGTTATTGATTATTTGACAGTTAGGAGAGGTTTGTGTGCCTCGAAATTTCGTAACCTCACTCACTCAAATAAAGTATTTCACTGTTATATTGTGCCTCCAACCCACGATGCCTTACTCATATTCATTTGAACGAATTGCAAGCGGCTATATCATTATACCTCATTAACAGAAATGCATATGCATCAACTTTGATGTTGAACTCAATGCTTCTGTGCGACCACACAATGCCAGTTTTTGCAGACCTCTTCGGCTTGCTCTCAAGGTACAGAATCATTCAGCCATGACGCTCACAATAGGATCTCCAAATAGCAGAACGATATTTAATTGTGAAACACTTTGTGCAAAAATTCATGTTTTTAACAGGTTAATTTCAAACATAACGTGCTCTATTGCTATGATAAATATCCATTAACTTGAATGAATTTTCTATGTAAACAAAGCATTAGGTAGATGTCAGAAGCAGAGGTTGAATACATTGAGGAAAATATTTCAAGATTGCTTCCCTAAAGCCAGCAATTAGAAAGCAGTGTTTCATGACAATCAATGTACATATGCAAACAGAAATATCTAAGCAAAGATGCATAAAGTAATATCCGAGCTAGAAATATCATTTTGGTCCTCACGAAAAGAGCAATACGTGTATTCTTGCTCAACTGTGTAACTGTAATAATTTTGACTGTGATCAAAGCCAATTTATGACAGTAACAATACTTGTCCACACTGGTCCAAAGTTCATTCTATATGCATAAGTCATGCTCTAGTCCTCCTCCTCCTGGATATCGACTATGTCTGCGACTGGGCTGTTCTACTCTGTACCGAAGGACAAGGCCAGCGAGGAACTCTGAGAACAAGTCTGTCAGGTTGATGGCGGTAGGGGTCTGTGTCTGGGAGGCCGAACCAAGCAAATCGCTGAGGAACCACTGTAGCGGCTGGTGCTGCTCGGTAGCCTGGTGCTGCCTGCGAAATGGTACTGCCACGAGGAATGTCTCATGTTGGTAGGCCCTCCACAGATCTGTGTGGTTATCCTGGTGGACGCTGGACATCCACTGTGCCAAGGCCTCGCGCCCCGACTGGCCAGTGGCGCAGGGGCCAGCTCCTTTAGAAGCCTGCAACATTAACACACTGAGCATTGTATGTGACAATTATGCAACAAAATTGCAGCACAATGAATACATATTCATAATATATCCGTCGTATTAACTTGCGACTGCCTTAAGTCCTTTATCAAGACACTCAGCACCTTTGTCAGGTCTTATTCTTGCTCTTCGTGGGAACCCCTGTCCTGGCGCTTGCTCCCCAAACCCCACTAGACTGCATGTCCTCCGAAACCCCGATGGAGGAAACCACTTCTTCATCTGCTTTGTTGGAGATGGACCTGAAGCATTAGCAAGGGCAAGTTGTAGCAAATAGAACGGCAACAATGTAAACAAAATGTATATTTAAGACCACAAATGGTAAAATGGAACAAAGAGTAACTATTCCTTGCCGGACTTCCCTTTCTGCGTTTTGTCCCTCAGCTTGAAATAATCAAAGCGCATTAACCGATTTATTGGCGATCAGATTGCGACATGAAAAGCGGCACAAGATTTGTTGTTCAGGTTAAAAGTAACTCAATGACCGCCCGATGCCCAAAAATGACCTGTGGGAACCTGGCCGAAAATTCCTAGAAATATGCCTCAAACTGCTCAAAACCATTCCATGGTAATTGTGAATTGGTATAAGAGTACAGAATGGCATTGCGATCAAAATAGCTCATGCATGTTTGTACCCGGGTCGTTTTCTTTGTTTAAATACTCAGTGCGTGAATATAATGACAACACTTATTATTAAGTTGCTTTTCTACATGAGTTAAGAGGGCGGCAAAGCATATGGATATGTGGGCATATTCGAGCTCTGCCTTGAAAATGTATTACTCCTTATAATAGCCACCCTTTTTCAAATACATCACTTTAATTGCTAGCTATCCAGCTACCGTGAATTGCATATATAATGGGGCATTACAAATTATTAAGCACGAAATTGCCGGTATGCAAGTGCCGAGCAGTAAGATAGATCCACGGTTGAATCTAATAAGCAGCATTGTAATTGTGCATTAGCAATCAGCACATTGACACATGGTAAATGCAACGATAAATAAAGCAGATCTTCGCAAACATGGATTACATGTTGCATGCTTATATATAAATTACAAATAGGCTTAATGACAACTGCGCCATCTATTTACTTCATACATCACGCACGCGAAAACCTTCCATATGAGGCAATATGGGGCGTTGCATGCATTTATGTTCCCGATAACAGGCCGATGATAGTAATGCAATGTCAATAAATCTATGCTTCTGAATATTTCACTGATGCAAACAGTTAATGATAAATATCGTACGATGTGGTGCGCTTTATTCGATTGCAATGCTCCAAAATTTGTCTGTAATGCCCGTCTCCATGTTTACACCACGTGTTCAAACAAATTATGGCAATTGATTAAATATTTTGTCACACTTTATACTTAATTTTTGTTCTACCAATTGTTGCTACAGTATCCAGATTGTGATTCAGCACCAAATGTTCAACGAATCTACCTTGAACACCCACTCTTCCACTGGCCTCCACACTCAGACGTCGCTACCGCTTGTAACGGTCATTATTAGTACATCAATAAGCAAATTACATTGGGGTCGACACCAAGTTGTTAACCATGTGTTGTTGGACCAGAAATTGCGTTAATGGGCCATCCTTAGTTTTAACCCATCAACAATGGTATATGTTACTTATGCATTACTCACAAACCTGTTGACGTGATAGTAGTTCGTGCATGGGCGTCGCTTATGCGGCAGTGATTGTTAGACGTTTCTCATTAGTATTGCATAAGGCCCCGTGTTTTGATGCTTTGCTGAGTTCAAGGATCTGTTCATCAGTTTGTTGCCTTAGCCAAATTCTTCAATTAATAGTCACAACAAAACCACCAAAGGCATCCCAAATACAAGGCGGTCCCATCGGAAACCACATATGTCTATGACATAACGTTTTCACACGCTTTGCGTATAACTTAATACGCAGCTATTAATTGAAATAATTGAAATGGCTATGACAGATTGAGGTAGCAGCAATTGGGATAAACGTTCTCCCGCAAAGACAATTCATAGAGCAACGTAGAAGGTGTTAGAAGAGATGCAAACGCATTTTGACTGCTCGCCATGTGTGGAAAGAGGCGGAGTTAATTCTTTTGCGTACATTATTTTCAATGCAATAGTTGTCTCAAATCTCATAATCAGATTACAAATGCAGGGCTTACCATCTCCTACATCATCTGCATTGTTTGTTTTTTCATAACAAGTTAGCATCAAGTATTGATTCGTTGACATTAATGATATCTCCCATAAAAACATCGAGGCCAATGTATGTTCCGTCGAACTTTCATGCGATCGAGATAATTTGTTATAGTTTGTTTCACACGAAGGTGTTGCAAATGGAGCGTGATTTTTCAAGGCATTTTCAGGCTGGATAATCAGAGAAGTGGCACGTCCTACTATAATAGAAGGTGCAGCCATTAAAATTCTGCAGAGACGGACATGTGCTTGACACTTTGTTTAAACTACACAATGCTCACTAAATACATCAAAAGCAAGGTAGATCATTTCCTATCATAAAATTGAGACACCGCCTGTACCCAGTTAAGCAAGCAACTACCTATACTCGCTGGTTTATTCCACTAATAGACTCGTTTAGGTCTTGCAAATGATGGCCGCACAACATAATTGTACATCTTTTGTTACCGCTAAATCATAGCTGCGTCGATTATGCTGTCATACCTCTTAACCGAAAATTGGTGACGCCGGCATTACTCAACTAACATACCTGGGCTCCTACACACAACCTTTGCCCTAATGCTCCACTAAAGTTACCCGTATGTCTTTGTATCCTGGCACACAAGGCATGCGTTTTACGCACAAGTGGTCTGTTTATAGACGATAGATATCAATATAACATGACAAACGTGGCTTAGCGCAATCCAATTGACCTCTATCGGGGAGGACAACTCAAACACGTGGTGTAAGATCATCAGGTATGAATAATGTTTACATGTTCTTTTGACCTAACCGTACTGGGTGTTATCAACTGTAGCAGCAGAAGAGGTGGCATAATAGTGTTCGCTAAGCACAGGCTTATGTACATCGCCAGATTGACGGGACTGCACAGTTTTGTAAGCGTCTTTGGAATAAGCGGTTAACGAAATCGATCCATTCATCTTAGCAGTCTTTGTCCACATCGTTTACCCTCCGTAGCATACGAAATGTGACCGGCAAGTTTTAAGATTCTAACAATTTGTGGTTTTGTCTATCGACCATCATTCGTCGACATTGTTGGATCAAAATATGCCCAGCTTACATAATAACATCGTCAGACCTATAAAGTGATGTAGGAAGCAAATTTTTTTTCGGGATTGCCCACATACAGTTGGACTATACACGCAGCATACCCAAAGGTGCATCATGTTATTACACATATTTACCGACTCCAATAATTTCGTCTTAATCCGTGAATGCTAGTTTAACATGTGTTTATCTAGACACAATATTAATAAAAATAATTGCGAATATTGAAATGCTGGTAAAGCTGACAAAGGTTTTCTTTGTGCGGCACGAGTGAAGATGGGACTCGTTATTTGCTGTGATCTATTGACTAGTGCCAGTCAATGGCATCCAAAGCGGCAGGTCTGCTTGTGCGCATAAACATGTAACGGGTCGCACACTCTACGTGGTTGCTCTAAATGCTATTAATGTGCTTGCAAACACACGACAAGTTCAATGCAATTGGAATTATGCATGCCGACAGTCGCTGCCATCTGACTTCAAAATCACAACTTTAAAAAACTATACTCGATGTCGATTCGTGTATTTTACGGTTAACGCTCTGAAAAGAACAACGATTGAAATAGCGATGTAAATGCCCGAACGAAACGTTTCAAATTGGCAATAAATGAGATGCATGTTGTGTAGCCGTGATATTTGGACATCTGGTTTGAAATCAAAATGAACATGGCCGTGATGAATAACATACAAGTGTCACGGATCGATTCGCATGTTATCATTTTACCAACAAGAAGGTATTATAGACGGATGTAAGTAAATATATGACTTAGTGTTTTCGTCCGTTGATATATGAGTCATCGATTGTGGGACAATTTGACCAGTTGCAATTAAGCTTTAATTCGATTCTAAAGTAACCATCAGGAAATAATGCAACGAGTTATGACCATTGACTCTCCGACGGAGGTTCAAATTATAACAAGATCTAACTTACTGCCGCACTATGTGTCGAGCATAGAAGTAGCCGTAAATATACGACGTGTAGATTATGTACGCCTCGACTTAATTGGGGAATGCTAAATATTTGGTTGTATATAGGTAATGCCGAACCTATCTTTGGGTGCAAGAGTAAGTTAGTAAGTTCAGGACGATGACATCTGGGCAGATAGCTGATATATCATGCTGTATGTGCCATAAGATGTGCCAGGCTCCAATTTATTATATAGCCACTGGGAACGTTAGAATATACTGTAAGCCCATAATATACTGCGCACCGGGAAACACAGGCAATACACAGCTCAAGATGGCTATATAATAACCATTGCGGGTAGTTCTTGCCACCCTTAAACAAGACGCCGCAGTAACATAAATGTCAATAGTAGCATAAATTTGTTGTCAAAGTGTGTACTAAGTATGGGCTGGCACGCAGCAATATATGCATAGTGCTTCTCATCCGCTCCATTCTGCTGATTTAATATGTTCCGATCGTCAATGAGAGACCGTGTTGTCACTTGCCTCGATAGGTGAGGGTACAGGGCAATGCCTTCCCACGCTCGCCTGGAAGATGACGCTTATTGCGCGGTTGACGCGTAACTACACAATATTCGTTTCCATTTTGTTCCATTTCTACGAAGAATTTTCGCAGTCGGCACCACGCCACGCTCTCATGTGATAAAGAAAGTGGCGAATTGAATAACGTAAAGTTGTCACTGTCAATGCGTTGCGCGTCGTGGACGACAAATTTTCAAAATGGAACCAACGAACCAGATTTTCTCTGTTCATATGCTATGTAACTTTCGGCTGTGCATTGTCCCCATTACTGCCTTACATGATGTGTGGTATTGGTAAAATATGGATGATAGGATAACAAATGTATCTACCAATGTCCCATTTAGAGTGCAATATTATATGAATCTCTCTGACACGTCTTATCCCGGGAGTCTTATACAGTTGTCATTTTATACCATGAGCTGATATATGTTATTAATAATACAGCATCACTCAAGAACTCTTAACGCTGTGAAGATAAAATTGTTTTGTATCCTACAAATGTTTGTCTCTTTCATTAAACAAGTTATTAATGGCATCGGATTCTCACTGAGTTTATGTTTTTTATATTAAAGCACCCAGAAATAAAACACTTTGTAATTCAAAGAGTTTATCATACATTCCACCACAGACAATATGCAACTAGAGGTGCGGGTAAATAATTATTCTAGGAAAAAATCATTTCACAAATCCAGCAACAGAAATTGTGAAAATACATGGAATCAAGCACAGCATCTTTCAAGTAGTCCCTGAAAAAGCTCTAACTTTGCAGCCATAGCAGAAATAAAGTCATTGCCACGGGTTACAGGTACAATCTCAATGCTCTTAGAGTTACAAACCACGAGATAACAAAGTCGACTGTTTGTATAATACAACCGGCCCTGAATCAGGTAAACGTTGTCGTGTTGGCTGTTGAGGGTCAGCTGGTTGTTCATACTGACCATGTATGGTACAATAGGCGCAAAACCTTCTTGTGAGCCCCAATCTGATTGACACGGTTCCGGGACCATACCCGTTTTGATGGTGGCTTTGCATAGCCTGCCAAACTGGGAGGACTTCAGTCTCTTGCATCTTTCTATGTGCCAAGCTATATTACTGGCTTGTCTCAGAATTTCGTCCCTCATCTCATCTCAATCTCTGTAAAATGGTTGATGGCTTCATACTGAAAGAATTCATTTTGTGGAGAAAGTGGTCATTGGCAATTCCATATTTGTTTGCTTGGGGAATAGCTGCGGGATAGGCATGCGAGAGAGCCCGTTTTCATCTTTGGTTAGTTCTTTATTGGGGGGAGGGTGTTGGGGGGGGGGTGGGTTGGCGGATATATGCAGCCACCTGGGCCATATCAATGCAGGGTGGCAGGGTGTCCCTACACCTGATAGTGCACAAACACAATAAGTTTAGAACAGACAAGCATATTCAACAAATACGGAGGTAATGTGATACAATTCGTACTGATAATTATCCATAACTGATCATTTATCATTAGTTATAAAAATACATTGGTATAAACTGTTAGCCTACAAATAATCGATCAGGATATAACTTGGTTCCCTCAGGTGTGTTGATGTGGTATTCCTGGCCAACATCTTCTACTCCATTAAAGTTGTTGTTGCGATCATAAGCTTCAAGTCTGCAGAAAAGATGGCAACACCTCAGATAACCACCACTCTATTGACAGGGTTATTCATGTGGTGATTACAAGCAGTTACCCAATACTCCCCATACCCATGCTTCTGCTTGTATTTGACTAGGTACAAGTGATGGGGGTTAGGGTGGGAAACACTAAACCGGTGCTGTTGGTATTTACAAAATAACTGCAACAGTTTATCAGATGGAAGGAGAGACGAAATAGCATAAAAACCACTAGAAATGAGGTGATGACAAGGTAGGAACTGGGCCAGATTAATGAGTCATCTCAAAGTAAAAGCAAAATAAACGGATCGAGCAAACGATTACAACTCACCTTTCAATAAGTAATCTTTTTCGTCCACTAAGCTCCCATTTCGCTTCTTCAGGTCTATTTACAATTGCTGTATGGTCACAAGACCTTGCTTATCCATTAAAGATGATTTTCTCTAAGGATATCAACAATATAACGCAAATCTTTCGATTAAAAATAACGTTGTACTAAATCTGCTATGCAAACCGTGTGTATAAAACTACCGAAAGCGGACAAGGGATCGCATTGCTCCGTGGCGCCCTTAGCAGATTATAACTCACGGTCTCTCATTCGGGTCCTACATATCAAGCATTATTTACTGATCGCCAATAGGGTGATGATAACGTCACAACAGACAGGTCCTCCTCGATTTCAACGCGTTAAGTCTATCATCTCTGGCAATTGTTAATGTCCATAGTTCCGTGATCGCGTTTATCAATGAACAAAACAAGCAACCATTTATTTGCCGTACACGGCCAACGATGCAAAAAACGGTAAAAAATGAGTAAGAACGAACGAACGAGCAAACCTTTACCTTTAAGAAAACATTATGTTAAAGTGAAGCCAAGGTAACAAAGATTATTTACAGAAATGTAACTTACTTAGGTACAGTTAATACGTTAGCAGGGATGTCCATCGCCATGAAGTTGATATTGCACTCGATAAAATGCGCATATATACATACATATATATATATATATATATATATGATATATATATATATATATATATATATATATATATATATATATATATATATATATATATATATATATATATATATATATATATATGTGTGTAAAAACATAAATGTATGTATATGTAGGGTATATATATATATATATATATATATAGATATATAGAGATATATATATATATATATATAGACACATATATACAGAGATACAGATATATATATATATACATATATATATAAATATATATATATAGATATATATATATATATATATATATATATATATATATATATATATCCATACATACATACATACATACATACATACATACATACATACATACATACATACATACATACATACATATATATATATATATATATATATATAATATGTTGCCTCTCTTTTTGCTTCCATATTGTACTATTATAACAAAGCGTACATTTATGTCAAATGGCATGAAAATATTTTCGTCGGCCATGACATCGCTTGCAGGTATGCCTTTTCAATTGCCATATGGCATCATTCATCGTGGATTTAGACACTGCAAATATAAAGTAAAATATAACTACGGCCATACAAAATTACGACAAGGCGAGGGATTCGAGCTACAACCACAATATCAGTCAACATAGGCGTCTTTAAACTGACACAAGAACGTTGCCATAAGTACCCCTTAGCTTCACTTATACTTAATCCAAAACATGAATTTACATAGCTTATACTTGACGGTTCTGAATTTGATACTTACACTTACTGCTGATGCAAGGAAGCATGACAAGAAAACAAGAAATAGTTATTGTTGTTCATGACGCAACCATATGTACTGAAGATTATTTAGGCGCAATGGAGAGCTGGAGCCACAATGTACAATAGTCTTTAAACCTGGTTTATAGTTGACATGATCTCACACAGTTACGCCATTGCCTAACATATAACAACTGCAATGTAGTTAAAAATCTAGATTATCACATCAGGATGAATCTGATATTAAATCGAGTGTGTGGACTTTTTTTTCCTACCAGACTTTTTCAGATGTGATTATTGCTGCGCCAAATGTCCTCATACTTGGTATTGTCAATGTAACTTGGTGCAAAGCAGCTTTCTGCAATGACGTATCCATGGTGATATCAGGTATAGGGCAATCAATTATATTCTCTCGGCCCAAAAGTAATTGACAGTGTCAAAGAACAGTAAATATACCTTGAGTGGTAAATCAAGTCTGGGAAGCCCAAAAGACAATATGGCGCTGTTCTGCATATGAATGAATTCAAACACAACGCCAAATGAGCCTCACAGCATGCCACTCGCACCAAACAAGGGAGGAGGATATAAAGATGTATGGCTAATCATGATCCCCTCAGTTTCAACAGGTTGGAGACGAGACTTATTTCTGCGGACGTCCTGATTTGTAGAGACTCTCCGTCTTCTGTGATCGATATTTCTGTTTGACTACTATGTGTAGATTATTCGCTCGCGACTTGAATATCCCTGGAACCCGGGTTAGCCCGTCATCTCTGGTCGCCATGTAAAATATAGGGTCTGCTGTGCACGCAGCGTCGTGTCGTTGAAGTTTATAATTTTATTTTCGCCTTATCTGCACATTTCATAGAACAAAGGGTCTGAGTATATTATTATGTTGTTTTTAATTCATAAACAGCGCTTTACATGCGCAGCCGCGCGCTTTGGTTTTTGCTAAAATGTGAGATGACGGCGTACGTGGGATCTACTGGCTGTGGTTTGGGGAGGTGGTATAGGGATAGGGCTACGGATGTTTGCTGGTGTGCAATGATTTGCGAAATATGTGGTAGGGGTAAGCTGCTAAGGAACGGCATGTTTAAAAATTGCATATAGGTTATTAACAGAATCGGTTAATTTTCTAGTAAAGTAAAATAACAAATATGATACCCCTTTACTTATTGTTATTGGTCCGTACCACAACACGGTCGAAATAATCGTTTCGGTAACTGCTACAACTGTCGTTAACGATATTGCTAATGTCGATCGGAACAAAGCACAAATAACTCGGAACAGTCTATTCTACATTACAATAGTGCGTGGAGTTGAAGTGTTGCACTAGATACCTTTATATTACTATATGTTCACTTATACTTTTTGTTTATTTATACTTCAATTTGTTATTATATAAGTAAACAACGCAGAATGCAATGCATACTTTTATTTTCAAGAGAACTACTCGAATATGAGGCCACTACATAAGTGGAAATGTTTAACAATTACTATGCACCAGTCCTTCAAGTGATCGAACTTATTTCGACCTTACCACTTGTGCATAATGGATAAAGGGCACAATAGCGTTTACTTTTATAATGTCTTGAATCTAAAAAATGTCATCCTCTGTCTGAGGGGCCGTTGAGGCTGCGCGCAAAATTGTCAACCTACCATGGTTACCCGTATGTAGCATATCAGCGACATGGAACAAGAGGCATAGCATTTCGTAGTAGAATGCTGAATGCAGTGTACACACATCTTACATGCAATCTAATATACCCGCATGCGATCGCACAGTTGGTCGCAAGCATGTATTGGGTTTATTGCAGCCCACTGATTATTCTGTAATATAACGGTCGAAGCTCCGTGAGCTGCTGACAACGGATTTCGGTTAGCATTGTCACTGTTTGCTCTGTGACGTATTGTTTGCGCCTTCTATAGAGGTAAGAGCTTTTCAGCCTAGTGGTAATGTGTATATCAACATAATACAGTCGCGCATAGACACAGAGCTGCCATATGCTGAACTGCATTTAATGTTGTCGCGCACTGAGTTTACTTTGTGTAAATGCGGCTCGTAAATGAGTCCAGCTTTTGCACTGAAATCTGGTTTGCAACAATTTGGGTGGTAAGTTTTGCATGATGACTATTACCCAAACACCTCCAATAGTAAAGGTACTACACTGCATGATACAGTGCTTTATTTGTTTCCATTCGCTCGACAAGAAGCAACCTAATGTACGTTCACGTTCCGTTTGTAGCATTTATTCAGTCACAACTCGTTTAATTACCTTTGAAAGCAACTGATAGATGATATGCCATAAAGGTGTCTGTAAAAGTGATTAAAATGTTTCAGTATACTCAAAATTGCATTAAATAATGAGGTGACAAGGTCCGGTTAATAGTTATAGAGTCAGCTACAGACGCTACAACGAATGCGGCTCGGCAATGTAGTTAAAGCAATGTGTATAAGATAAGACACTGTGACAAAATACACCGCTTCTTACGAACGTCTGCTTGTAGCCAACCCCACAATTCTCAACCCAGCTTGCTTGCTCAGTACGATGATTGGTGTTTCCGTCCGTGTAAATATATGCCAGGCCGACGGGAATGATAGCAGCTATAAATGATTTAATTACTCTTAGACTTCTGATGATACTATAACTAACACAAATCCATCCCCCAAACTCTGTTGGACAACCTAAATCAACAGAATTATATCACTGCCTAGTCAAATAATGGATAGCCATTTCAACTCAGTATGTTTGAGTTGGTTTGGAGCAACTTTCGTAATCCATTTGTTTCTCAATCTTCTACTGCAGTCATCTTAGAGAGAAGTTAGGCTGCTAACCTATCATTCGTGGAGGTCAAGGGTCAGTTGAAGACACCGGAAGGCATTGTGCATCTTGAAATCATTTCGATATACATATACATCCGTACGCGTCACAATCTATATATATGCATACATATTAAAAATATATAAAATATGCGTAGATAAAGGAGTGTGTATGCATTAGCCTAGAAATGTATGGGAGTATTAACACAAATATATGTACCGGTTGTCGTTTGTCGTTTAATCCTTGCATTGACTGTTGAACAAAGCTTGGTAAGAAAATGACGACATGCTGACATTCGTATGCTTCTATCTGACCTTAAATACAGGTTGTCGATCTAAGCTATCATATTGAAAACATGTGCAGTTTCAGCATTTTCCGGGCCATAATTCCAATGTATACAGAACTCTTGTTTAACCTCTTTCCTTTATACCCTATGCGCAATAATGAGACTCAAAGAACAAGGCAACGAGTTGATATACAATACAATGGCGTTTCCGCAGATTACGAAATGGTCATCTAATTTGACCAGAACATTCTATATTAGCTTAAGTTAATCAATATAGACGTCCGGTTGTTAATCACTACCGCCAAGTGTATCGTATTCTCCCCAACCATTTCATATATTATCAACCTTTTCAACTCCCACCATATAGATTAGGTTATCCGCGTCAAAAGCTTACCCTCTGTTGCAGAGGCCAGATATTTGGCACATAATGTACATAAACATAATTTACATTCAGGCTTCCAAATAGATCAATAAAGACGTGTTGGCCTTCATTGTATTCATCAAACCGTTCATGATATAACTATATCGAAACAATAATTTGATTATCTGAGGCACAGATTATATTTGCCTGATTCCTGCTGCTGTTATGATATGTACAACTGCCAGAAGTTTCACAAATAAACGATTCATAACGATTTCCCTGGCAAAAGTTAAAACACGAAACCTCTTTTTTATAGGGTAATTTGCAATACTTTATTCGTATGATGTGTCAGATGATCGACGCTGCATGTGAGACCTGAGGCCAGGAGATAGGACTGAT
>CM067354.1:46571036-46578536 GCA_034190875.2 Urechis unicinctus | reverse complement strand
AATGTAATCAGCAATGGCAGACCTACTTATAAAGTTCCATTGGGTATGCTCACTACCCGTGCCTAAAGTCTCCGCTTCTCAAAACTATCCACTAGCATGCTTCAAGTATGTGCGGTCTTCGTCAGCCAGATAAATGCACATGAGCATTAGATAAGCCTACGTGAATGACATATGTAAGTAACACTATGTGGGAAGATATGGTAGCGGTGAGTAAACATGTAATATCCGCATGTGTTCTCATGCTTTATTTGGCAAAAATGAAACTAAATTACATTGTTGTTCTGGATAGCTACTAAAACTAAGTAAAATTCACTAATACTCGGTAAGGCGTAAATCAGAAGCCTAACGGCTGCGCTGGTCTGGCATACGTGAGGTCGTTGCCTAAGTCTCATTACATGTACATTTTTAGATATGCCAGTAGCATTAATGTGGTGGCATTGATCGCCCGAATGAAAAATGTACAGCCATACACAACAATGATACTTTGTACTATGCGCAACAATATAAATCAAGGCGTAAGCTATTGTATAATCTTATTAGAACATCTGCGCATTTTGTGGTATATCCAGGACATGGTGCCAGAGGTTACAAAGCAGCCACCTAGTCGTACAATTTAGCGGAGTGAGTTTTGGGCCTCAACTGTGTGTCTGGAATAAAGGATAGGGATACAAGGTGATCAATCAAAGTCGACATTAAGTGATCGTACACTAGCATAAAATATGGGTGCTCGCATGGATCCATGAACAAAACAAAATGTTGATATTTTGGTAACAAAACCTAGGTCCATTTATCAACGGCCGGCAGCACGACCCTTGTATGGCCTACTTGACTGAGTAATTATGCATGCCATCAAAGTGCAATTACATCATGTAATTGTGTCTAATCCCAAACCTATCAGAATGGCAAAAGACGACAAGCATAAACACCAGTTATTAGAGGCTAGTAAGGCGCTGAACTCAACGCGTGCTCGCAACTATGCCAAGGTGATCGATGTTTCCGACTCTTTCATCATTGATCAGTGGCTTCGTTATGATGCAGGCTCTACAGCTAACCCTCGTATCCATGACACGACATTCATAACAAACATTGTCTCGATCGGTATTGATTGCAGGCGAAACTCCAATGAACGTTTGCTCTATCCATGACAACCTTTGTAATCGTCTGTAAAACGTTGCCATCGCATTAAGCTTAGAGGCAGTGGTATTTGGGCTTTGACGCGTCGGGATAAGTTCTTCTTAACGTATGTAATCTAATAATCACGACATCATCCTTTACCTTGGGTCGTTGTTAGCCATTTATCTCCAGGTGTACAGAAATAACACCTCTATAAATGAAAAAAAAAACCTAAAAAAGGCAATATAAAAGACTAACCCTGTTGGAATATTTCGTCATCTATATATTGAGAATAGAATCGCTCATAATTAAAGGGGGCGAGCGATTGTCTTAGCTATCTCTCTCTTCAATTGTCACGAACAGTCACAGTAGAATGCACCGAGCACCCTGATACTGTGTGTGCATGACCAGCTAATTGGATGTGGTAATTAATTGCAGAAAAGAGAATAAGTTAAATCCCCTCCTTCGCTGAAGAGGCCTAAGAATCGATTGATGCTGGTATATATCGGTAACAACAGTGCATGGTAAAGGTTCAGTTTTAGCCCACAAAGAATACGACGCATCTACCGATATCACTCCGACTTCATTTCAAAATCACTATCCATGGCAAATACTGTAATATGGAAGCCAACCCAGACCGGCTTACAGCTAATATACACGGCTCATGATGCGACGATGCTCAGCAAGATTTTGATGAACTAAAAACACAAAGATCTAAACTAAGCCAATTCCCCGAGATACGATTAAGGAAGCCGCTGCGATGGTGAGCCCTACTCATAATGATTTGTGCTGATCCGCCCCACACCCATTCTAAATCCGTAGGAGACAACGTTTTCTTTTAATAATTATGTTCGGTCATTGCGCATGCATTATAGTTATAATTCTTAGTAGAAATACAAATAAATATACCTAATGATATTGGGAGTACAAGTGTATAGATTTTACAATGTTCCAAATTGTACAATCGCGAGGTAAGATATATACCACAGAAGAGAGCTAGCGCATACTGCCTTTCCCAATACATTTGGCCAATGATTGACAGATTATGACCCGCAAAGTGTTTGAAGGAATGTCATGTAATGGTTCCGATAATATGTGCTAACGTGATGACATTGATTGTGACCTCATATTGGCGGTAAAGAAAAATATTGGAATTTCTTTGACAGACCCGTGCCTCATACAATAAAGGATACGTATATCCAGGTTTAGATTGTTAAACGCCATCATCGGTCTCGTGGCCGGTTTTTTTTTAAAATATCACATATATAACAAAGAGCAGGGAGCATACCATAGATTCGTCTCATATTATTGTAACTTCATAACAGCCCTTATTCGTGGACGGATTAATTTGCATAAAATCTTTTTGAAACACGACTAAATATACGCTGGCAGTTCATACATAAAACGCGAAAAGTGTGATGTTTTCCATCAGTACCAGTAAATATTAACATATTTACATCATTTCACCTGTGCGCGTTGTTATC
The DNA here is from genome assembly GCA_034190875.2 of Urechis unicinctus. Taxonomy (NCBI): domain Eukaryota; kingdom Metazoa; phylum Annelida; class Polychaeta; order Xenopneusta; family Urechidae; genus Urechis; species Urechis unicinctus. Next base: position 46,575,939 of record CM067354.1, on the reverse strand, counting down.
GTTTCCTAATCAGGGTCATTACTCGCTGTTTGGCTATACAGGCTCCAATACAAGTTTGAATGCAACTGCCCTAAGATCATGTACAATAATAGATATCCGTTACGGTTGAGAATAAACATAAGAATGTAGGAACTCATAGAATCGATATGCATGCATATATTATACTTCATCAGACTATGTCTGAATTAAGATCTGGAAAATAACGCGTTTACATCTCAAGCAGGCAGTAATATTCTTGATTATTGAAGAGGCACGTTGATTTACCTTTCAGCGTATTCTGAGCGTTCTAGAGTGAGCTTGCTAGACTGAATCTTTGCATTGTTCGGTGACAATGCCTGACGCCAAATGGTAGCTTTTTCACTTGATTAAAACATTAAAGCCTACGCCCAAGGATCAAAACAGGAGGCTGATAATGCATTTGAATCCAATTGCTCAATGCAAATCAGGACAACGCTAGAGCGCAGGAAAAGTTTGTTCACACGTAACAATTATTGCTGGTTACGGAGCGTACATTTGATTTGAAAATTGACTTGTTTCATGGGGGTCATTGAGCACGTGTTTGTGGTGATGCTGTTTTGAGCCATGTTTTGACACCTTATTCACATCAACATGGACGCACATACAAAATGGCGCATCTTATGAGACGTTATCGTGGTCACCAATGGCCATAAGGTACGCAGCCGGTCAACCAATCCGTATATTGATCATTTTCTGCTAATACCGATAGCATCTCTTCGCTCTGATGATTTGTCGGATAGAATATGGTTATCCGGGGATGTGCAATAATTACTATACATGTTTATGAGGCCCTTTCCGTTCACGTTTCTTTGTACCTGGAATGTTTATCGTCTCAATGTATGGTAAGTGATAACTTAAAATGTCATCGTGAGTTTCCTCCATGCTTTCCCCAAAACATCGTCAATGTTCGTAAAGATTCGGCTTTTGATGGCAACCGCTGTATCAAACACTTCATAAAAAAAACCAGTTTGATAACCGGTTGAGTGGGAGAGCGCAATTCGCTTCACTGCATTTTCCGATTATATGACTGATTAAACATGGATTATTGGCAATTTGCTCTCGCAAGCAGCGTGTAGACTAAATGTTCATGCATCGACAGTTTTGTAGGGTCAATCCGATATATTAAACTTATGCATAAACATAATAGTTTAACGACATTCTCCCCAAAAGGAGCTTTTTCGGACTTTGTTTTCTATGTCAATGGGATGCTCCTTTATTCTCATTGATTCTGGGGTGTGACAAATGATCCCTGATTAATGTAGCATTTGCAGACTGATTGATCCTGCAATGGGCGCTAGAGACACCATGAACCGCAAGAGCGCTACTGAATCCAGCACTAAAACAGGTATTGAATATCCTGTATACTTATGTTATTAATGTAACATTACCTCGAATGCGTCACTTGAATAGCTAGAAGCATTGCATATCGTTGCGTTTATACCCTGTATATAATCTATAGCAATGTTGAATATTTGTTTCACCTAAAACCCACATGTTGCAGATATTTGACAATAAGATAAATATCTTGGACGGAGCAAAACCGTACGACTGGTTAGTACTTTTCCATTATAAGCCAAAGAGCTTTATTATAGACATAAAACATGTCCGTCTCTGTGTCGCGGGAACTCCAAGAGTCAGATGGACGAATGACATACTTTTGCGTGCGGAACTAGTATTATTATCTTCACTAAGGTTTCTACTTACATTCAGCAATGCATCAAACGTTGCCATTAATAAGGGTCATTCCTTTACAAATTGATTGATTGCTTAAGAGAACATAGGGCATATATTCGCCGATGTAGGTTAATATGCGTCACTGACATCGCATATCCTCAGTATCGACAAAAAAAACCACAATGCATTATCTAGTTCAATAAGCCAGATGCAACTATTTTTATCGCCATACCTCGAACACTCATTTCTATGCCGCAATCTAATACAAAGGTTAAGCGCGTCATAATAATATACGCACACTCTCTTGAATAGGTCATAAACAACTGTTGATGAACTGCATTATGTGTTACACTGAACAATTTTATCATCATGTATCATCCTGTGAAAAACCATGGCTGACTTTCTGTCGCGTACTGCTTGCTGTGGCACTAGTGGTTGTCAACATGCTTATTACGGAAGCTTGTGGTCGTAACTAAGGTCAATAAATAGCTTTCATTTATAAAAAAAATCCTGCATAAAAAAACCCATAGGACACATCGACCACATAGGTTTGTATCTCGCATACATTTCGAAGAATTCGTTGATTACCTCTAACTTTTGCAGACCATTACAGCGCTTTCGGATTCGAAATGTATATATCTTGCTTGTAAGCACCGATATAAAAGTGGTCGGCTGGGTAGCCCTAAACAGGCGCAAAGTTTTATGATCAGTCGCAACTTCCTTTCGCCCATCGATCAACGCATATTGCTTCCCCTCAATCGAGAGTTGCCATGGATCGCTTCTTTTACTGGGAGCAAGCAGGGAGTTATTTGGTGAAGTAGTCATCTATAATGTAAAAGCCAAATCACCGCGACGTCAACATGAAGCTCATTTGTTTCAAAATATCCATCGCTAGAGGGCCCTTTTTCGACTCTCAGCCACAAAACTTCCATTCGTACGGGAACTAATGGTGATGTAACAAATTATGGCTGGATTATCAGGAGCGCCAAGTTAATTATGTTAAGTAACTTTTTGATAGAGTGTGTGGTTAGAGATATACACTACATATCAGTCCTAAAATTAAAATTTTACAAGAACGTCTGTTTTATTGTGAATCCAATCCAATATTCACTGATGTCCCACGTTAGCGATATTTTTATCATCTGGCGCGGGACGATAGCTACAATATAGATACCGTGATCGTCAGCTGCCTACAATAATTAGCTCTTTCCAATTGAGTCATGTGTCCTATCAGCCTGGATAGTTTATTCGTAATGTCGTGTTTAACGGCGACAGTCTGAAATTGACATCGTACACAGATAAAGGAATTGACATCAAGCATACAACGGCAGCTGTTCTTTGCGACGGTCATATCTGCAACACATTATTTCAGATTTAACTTCATTGATAATATGAATTCATGCAGCTAGCTAAATGCTTCAACGCGTTTATTGTTCAGTTGTTTCTAGAACGAGAAAATATCATCCGAACACTCAGACAAACAAGATATATCTTATTACCTGAATCAAGAAGAATACTTCCCTTATGCCAGCGCTACCAAAAAAAGTCGCTGTGTCAGTCGCCATTCCGACCGACTACTCGACCGGGCAGCGCCCTAACAAAGTGGATTTCCACTGATGTGCCACGTCCAATGATATTGCACCCAAGAAAACATGTTAATCCTATCCAATCCTCCTTCATGTCAAAAGTTGGAACTGCCTTCAACGACCGAGTTTTTACGCCCTGAAAAAGTCAAATCAACCAATAAATCAAACGCAATATTCACTGATCACCGACAGCTGCATACCATGTACAGCAGCAGCTCAAAGACGTTGGTATAAATATGATAAAATCAAATATCTTCGGTATGTCTTTTAGCATTTGTCCCCCAGCTTTTATACAGCTTCTCTTCATAAGAGGAAGGAAAAGCCATTAATCTGTAAAATCATGCAGATAGACATTGACAATTTAATCAATCCTCAACGTACTTCTCAGCCGATTTGTACTCCTCGTTGTAGGCATAATTTGACACACTCGTGCTGGTGCGCTGCCAGGCCCATTACTCACTACTTTATCATATCCCAACCCCTCATTACTCTGCTTATATCCCTTGCATCGTATCATAGCTTTGATTGGGCACCACATGTAATTATGGTACCACATAATACCGGAGTGTTAACGACAATTATTTTCTGTCACATTCTGTTCTTTGTGCAATGTAATTGTGTGCTTGTCTTCGAATAGTAGCCCTCATTGCCCACTGGTGCCGTTAAACGTTGCCTCCCTTGTTAATCCTTTATATGGTAAAATGGTGCTATACCGGCAGATGGTACGGATCTAGAATACGAGCCGATTACCTCGCTGTTGTTTTAAGTGAGGACGACGTAACTTACGATGTACAAAGCGGGGTTAATTGTGTATCGAGTGCAAACTGGGATTTTTTTATCGCTTGGTAGTGCTTTGGTTGTAGCCTTATACCTACTGGGTTGATGCTTCAGATATTTTATAATTGACTGTTCTTGAAGTGTTTAAAGAGAGGTCAGAATGGTGTGGCGTATGCCAGGATATCTTTTCCGTGGAACGCAAAGCAATTGAAAATTTGCTACGTGAATAAGTTTGTTGCGAACGTCAGTTGGACGTCTATACGTCTAACGTCGCTTAAACGGATACATCTGCTCTTTGATGTCTCGAGGAGAAGGCTTTGAGGTAGCATTTGGTGCACACTATCCATTAAGTTTCATTATAATGTGAAATATCAGTGTGTTGTACCTAGTTCGATGTTAGTATGCAAGCCCTACAGGGTCGTTATATATGTTGTAATGAGATAGTTGTGGCAAAACGTTTCGAAATGGATCTCGTTTAAGGGATCTCGTTTCAGAACATAGTAGCTGGAACAAATGCATAGCGCTACCTTGTGCTGCTGTGTTTTTTCATCATCAGAAATTTAACGAGTCGAAGGAGTGACTGACAACATAGTTTTTCGGATTGTTTTGCATTAAAAAGATCCATGTGTTAACCATTACTTGTAAATGATACCTACCACACATTGTTGCGCGATTCTTTCGTTACATTTGAAGCGTTAGATATGCGTTTGCTTCATGCATTGTAGCCTTTATTTAGCCGCTGTATTTCATGAAAACATGCAGGACACTCTCGGCGTCTGGCAACTCATATCAACTCTAACGATTATTATTGCTTCCATAAAAATAATTACCTTCGCTGCGGTTTTTGT
>CM067354.1:46348536-46568536 GCA_034190875.2 Urechis unicinctus | reverse complement strand
GGTAATAAGAAACTAGGCTTTACCTAATATCACAGCTGTACTTATTAACTTGTAAGCGGCCATCACTCGGTCGGACATGCATTTAATGAGCAAGGATAGCTATTGTTTACAAAACGATCAGATGTTTTCTGTATTTATTTTAGATGTGTCCACTGTGTTACTAAAACATACGATTGTTCGCCAGGGTTCACAACGGTGACATATGATAATGTCATAAGTGCCCTTGTTAACAGAATCCATTTTAAATAGTCCGTAGTGACCACGGTACTCATCGTTCGTAACTGGCGAAAATAAACTGATCCTGCATAATGCAAGGCATGACTCCTACTGTTCAAATACAATGTTGCTGCATATGCGTGCCATGCCCAGCCTGAGCGGCGTGTTAACGGGAATTATATCGGAAATTGATTGTTTATTTTGCTATTTTATCGGCTGCAATCCTGCACTGACATTCAAATTGAACTGTTCAGTATCCGCCGACGCCGTTATATGCGACTTGTTTGGCTTCATATAAACCCATTCTTGATGCAATGGCTCTGCTTTATAGACGGTGTGCATTTATAACACCGGCCATTATGTGGGCTTCATCAAAGCAGTAATTGTCTACTAAACCCTGTATGGTATCGGCATGGGCCAGATGCCGTACTGTGCAATTAGACACAAGCTTTGGTAATGCATCAAGCCACAACACGAGGATCTTATTTTTGCTTGTATATAAAACAAAGTCAGTGGCAATGTGATCAATAAGGGTGCACCTTATACTGTCAGATACCAACAATACCCATACATCATATCTTAATATCCATATGGCCTTGCTCATAACCAACCGTTTGAGCTATTTTGTGTGTTAAATAACTCAGCAATGCACTATTGGATTATTGCGATAACTAATGTTCACAATAAGGTCATGTTTACCAGGTTACTGTACCCAAAAAGGCTGTCGCTCGTTAGCCGATCTTGCCCAACATGTGTAATTTAATTAAACTGATCGTAGTGTAAATATCGTTGTATGTACAAGCGTTATCTCTGGCTTACAATTGCATATATATATATGAATGTGTCTTTTGTAGCAAGATTTCTCATGGAAGAAAACAACAATTGATCAACGTTACATGTGAGATTTGTCAAGCTTTGGCAAGAATCTTGGCATCTGCATCAGCATATCGGTTGGTTTTGTTAGGATTGATAGGAAGAACAATATGCAAACGCCAAAGTTTGTCATTGCAGCAATCGCTTTTGTTGTAACTGATATTAGATGCGTGATAGACTGTGCGCATATAAAAATTAATGAAACATATTAAAATGAAAAAATAGCGCGAATATTTTTTTTCAAATTATAACAAGGGCAATATAACTGTATTGTTCAACTAGTCAATACAGACAGCCAGTTGTTGTCAGATGTACTTGTATCAATGTGCTTATCAGTGCATGCTTGACGGTTAAGTGCCATCTATTCAGACGGAAATATGCCGGAATTGATGGTGCCATTAGGTACACACATCCAAACAGATATATATTCCCTAATCGCTTCGCTAATAAGCGCGGTGGTAACTGTAGACAGGATATATCATTAATGTCGGCGCGGTTCTGATGGAACTTACTTCTTCAGAGAACGTTATTTGCTAAAAAAAAAAAACCTTGTTTGGCATTATAGGTTTTGTAGCACAATGTGTCTAAATTATGGGCTATACGCAGAATAAAAAACATCAGTAGTACAGTAGTTCAATCTGTCGGTTAGGCTTGATACAGCCGACAGTTATGATATAGTTTTATCTGTCGATCGGTGTCTGCTTTATTTGAAGCACGGTACATGGTATTTAAAAAGATAACGACATTAGGAGCACCATTGACAAGATACACTTCAACAAGGGGAAGGATAAATCATTTTGCGTGCACAGACGCACAGGGTCTCAACATTTACAAGTGCCAATGTATATAAATGTGAGAATGCGATGCTGAAGTTGAATCGGTGAAATTGCTTCGAAATTGATGAGGTATCTATATCACAACCAATGCAATTATTACACTGCACTGTAAAAGCATAACATCATAACAAATTGATGAGCCTGTAGTTCCGTACAAGCTATATATGACCGTATACCGCATATTCTGGACACTCTTAGTATTTGCCATAACACATTTATTGCATTACCTTGTGAGTCACTTAGCAGTGTATAAATGGCCAAGTACGGTGTACCGCCAAGGAGATAATATCCTCTGAAAGAGACGCGACCGTATGGTAAACATATGGCAGGCATATAAAATCTGGTTATACACACTAAACCACAATTAATGACGGATGTTTCGAATTATAGATACAGCGATCTTCTTTGTTTTCGTTAATTCCAGAGAAACGCATACTGCTTCCACCTCAAACAGGTGACCGTCAAACGAATGCGCCTACTATACTGTGACCTTTAAGGTTACTTGTGTTCTATACTCTTATCGGCCCGACAATAACACCAGCTTCATCGCCTAATGAATTCAATGAAACCTGGAAATGTAGCACCATGGCGGTAATGGGTACTGCAACCATGGCTTGTGCACCTTAAAAGACTTAAAGTCAGAATTAACACTACATCACGGAAATAATTCGCATTAACACACCTCATTTTGGGGTACGGCACACCGGAGCGGCGAAATTGAGTTGTAAGACATAGCGGGAAGTCCGGTCTGGATTATTTCGTCATTTCTAAACCATGAATACTATAGACCAAATAAGCTCTGAAAACATTACTCTCCTCGGGAGAGATTCGTGCGTAGTCTAGGGAACATTAATTGATAGCAATATCTAATGACGAATTAATAAGTTGATCCCTCTAATGAATCGCCGAACTATTTTAATGTGTGCTGTCTCAATTAAATATTTTATGTTATATTTTAGGTATCAGCTGCCTGCAGCTTCAACATATCCAAAGTGGGGGATGACTGCCTCGTGTTGATTTCATTACCGGATATTGTTAGTGTGCGTCTCAGACTCCAGGAATTCCGCTTAGCTTCTCGCCCTAGAGTCGACGACAAGACAAGGTCTAACACTGGTGCGTCTGAATATTTATTAGACTGTTGGGAGTAATCGAGGGCTTCCGTTGGAATCATGTCCATGGTTATTCAATAGCAAATACTTCAGTTCATGTGAAAAGAGGTCTAAAACAAAGCGTACAAAAACATGGCGCCGAATCTCCAAAACATGTGACACTGACCAATGACAGACAATGAAAGTATCCGAGAGACACGGCTTCTGATTGGAGCATCCCACATCTGGGATGCTAGTTCAAGGGATCATGTTCGCCTAGACCTTGGCGCGAGTATTGAATATCATTAACATGTAAACAGGGCCCGCAGCCAAAGGCTAGGGGACCTTGACAAGGATATTGTAGTCGCCATAAGTTATTTTATTTCATAGTCTGTTGGTATATTACCCATTAAGAGTTCATCAATCACATTGTTATAATATCCCACAATATCCCACCTACTTAATTAATGGTATATGCTTCGCATTCGTTGGCGTTAACATCATCCATTGATACGATTGTGATGTATAGTGGGACTTTTATTGCTTTTATCGTCCCCAACCCGCCGTCAGTTAGTCCGATTAAAACTAGATGAGCCCGATAACGGAAACGTCTCTCTCAATATATTGCTCCATATCGCTTAAAGTAATTGTTATTGTGTAGTGACCTTTGTTGATGGAATTCTATGGACACCCACTGGCGCCAGTATACATACTTACCCAGTATAATTAAATATATTATTGGAGGTACATCATTGCTATTCTGCACACTGAAGGCACTTATCAATACCTCACGAGCACACGGAAGGTACATTCGTGTAAATGCCGAATGAAACTCGTGAGACATTTTTTACATTTCCCAAAGAAGGTTATTTACTCTTTTTTTAAGATAACCAGACATAATCTCTGACAAAATAGCTAGAGGTGATGTGATGCTGAAACTGACTGTACGTTGACAAGTGTTGGTTCTACATAGGTAGGCTGTTGCACATAATGTATTGATGCATCCTTTGTTGATAATGGATGTTTGCTGGATGTAAACGTTGACTACTGCAGGTCTAAATTAGGTTTTTTAAAATTACCTGAGATATTAGGCGTGACAATTTGCCACCATGCATTTTTAACTGTGCCATAGGCACATTGCAATCAGGCGTCGGCTCTGTCAATTTTCAAATTGATGTGCTGGAATATTCGAAGTTTATGCATGATCTATCTACACAAACACACAGGTAGGCATCATATAACGGGTATTTAAATCATTTGGCAAATAATTTCGCGAACGCACCACACGTTTGTTCATACATCATCAGTAGCTACAGCTAGTGATGGTGGTAAACAATTGATGGTCTGCAACAAAGTAATCCCGAACGATGCTTACATGCGTGCAGTTAGGATGATAAAACCAGACTGTTAAAGTACGATAGCCAACGTGTATCCCTCGGCAACGAACATGATTGGCCGACTTTTAGCATTTGCGACAGTTGATATTTGTACTCTAGTCAACACATCTATGAGTATGGATGTCTCGCTGCACCCAGGATCTAGTAATAAAATGCAAAGAACTTTGGAAACAAATACATAGGACTAGTTTAAACCAATGTCGCTTGCGTTGGGTGGAAATATGTTATAATCATTTACACAGTTTTGCTCGATATTTCATAGCACGGAAATCCGGCTCGTTGTCAAACCAATCTGGAAGCTGTCCTGTATCATAATATCAATTTAAGAGTCAAGAAAGAATAATCATTTTGACTGTCTAGGGAAAGCCGTGCTGTCTATTACTCGAACCTTTGAAATTAAGCCACCGGCCGCGGTATAAAGCAAAAACAATGTTACAATAACAAAGCTAAAGCAATGATATCAATGATCAAAGCAAAGAAGAAAGAAACTTTTCGGTGTGCTCTATTTGTTGGAAGATACACATCACCAAATTGATAGGATTTTAACCGGAGCATGTCCCTGACGTAGAATGCGCAGTTTGCCGAAACAAGAATTGCATTTAAAGCTGTGATTTCAGTTGTATCTGACGTCGCTATTCACAAACCAAGTAATCATTTTCTAACATCATCCCTGTAGTTTTGAAACATATTTTATAAAAGATGAAGATAAATTCCAAAAATGCATGTATTTTTATAAACGCCTAATTTATTCAGCAAGTTCATGAATGAATGGGTAAAGCACTGTCTCTTTTTTCTGTATTCGCCATATGTGTTAGTAACACGTAGGTCCTGAAATGATTGATTTTTGTCATAAAAGAAAAGCAATTCCTGTGTATCTACATTTGTAAACCGGCAGCATGTTCGGTGACCCGATGGTCACTATAATGAAGCCGCTACTAAGACTCTTGCATTTCTTTAACTAGCTAGATATCCCATGTTTCCATTAGACCGGAACAGGTTTGAGCATGCGCTGGTATCAGCAATAAAGTATTGTAAATGCGATAATCACTCTGCCGTGAATCCGAAGAGTTTATTACTTTGCAAAGAGGGTTCACTCCGTTTGGCTCTGCGGTAATGGCTTCTGTCAATATTATACACTGCTATCGTTATGTGGCGCTGCCGTGGAATAAACAAAAGCGAATTGCAATACTGGGCTGTTGTTTACTTTCCTAATTATTTCATGACTGCGCTGTAGATTGTGATATTAGATTGCTAATAGCCGTCAAGTGCGAGAGGGACCTGTTCTTGGGTAGACATTAACATTTAATAGCTTGTCAGGAACATGCGAAGGTCTAACGCAAAGAGTTAATAGCTACGCTAAGTTGCGTGGTGGTTATGAAATTACATGAAAAACATCCCTCGCCACGTCATCATGCGTCGATACAATGAAATCAAAAAAACACATGAGACTGCTTATCAAACGAGAGTTGACTGTTACTTCGAGGTGACCGAGACTCCCAATACTACGACGTTTGATGATGCGCTATTACAAAGAAGCTAGTGGCAGCGCATAGGCGGCGTCTTCTCATGATTTTGCGGGCGGACACTTGAGTGAGCACTCTTAGGGAAGCTATAATCTCTTTGATTGAGATGTCGAATATCTATATCTGGATGTCACAGCCGTTAGCATTATTACCTCGGCCTTTTGGGCTAATGGGGGACAGAGTGCAATCACAATTTATACACGGACACTGCCCGTTTATGCAGTTGATAAAACAAAAAGCCGTTACCAACACGTATGTTCTTAAATAATATTAGGACCCGCCACGCGTAGTATATTGTGACTGAGTCAAGGCCCTGACATATGCACGAACATCAATATGATAGCTTCTCAACAGGCCATATTAGGAAGCGCCCTTTCGCCCCACCACACATTTTTGCAATTTGATTGAAATTAAATGGCATCAAAACCATACGGATGATCTAAGATGGTCTCGATGATCTCGTCATGTGCTTGTCGTGGATTCACATCATGACGATGTGGCAACATAACACTAACAAATCTTACCTTTTCTTATATCCATCAAATGTTGAATGACGTTTATCATGTAAGTACTTTCCATTCAAAAATATCTGGTGCTTAGAGTAATCGCCAGCATTGCGCTGCTCAAGTGTTTGCCGCATTTCGAACAAGTGTTGTATGCAGACCATTATTGCATTGAACTCACTAACCCATAAATATACTATTGCAGGATAAAGTGTAAACCTGGTAGAACATAATAATTAAGTCCTTGCTGTATCTTAACCGCAGCATTCAAAATCTCCAGACGTTAAGCTTTGGGGCGAGAACAGAATGGTCTCGCGACTTCAGGTGACTAAGGCCAGCAGAAGGAGGTTTGATCTGGATGGCGACAGCACTGTAATCGTGTTTTGTCGGATGAACAAGTATCCTTACTCGAGATGCTGATAGAGTTTTGATAGATACACAGAACATGTCTAGGTCCAGCATCCATCGAGCATTGGCTAAGACCAGCTTTCTACTGCTGTTTCGGTAACATTTTACTAAATGGTCATTGAACGACCAACACTGAGTTAATTGCTAGACAAAACACAATTCGCTTTGATTGTCAGTCCTTGAGTACTACAGTTACGTTGATCAGGCTGCTCTTTTGTGCTATTTAGGCGTAATATGGTATGAACGCGCCCAGGTCCCCTACAAGTCAAAACATAAAGTGTTAAGCAGAAAAGCACCCGAAAAGAAAAAGGCAGCATACCAGCAAGACGCAACCAACGCCAATGAGATACATCGAGTGTCTCTGCCATTGAAAGGAATGCTGAGGTATAGGCGATAAAGGCAAGTGCATGTTACAATTCGCTTTTCACAGAGAGCAATCGAATCACGCGCAACATTTCACGGGCCAAACTCATGAAAGCGCGATGCATTCCGTAGAACGCAAGCTTATCATTCCGATGATTGGTTAATTAATTCATCTAGGGGGCAGGACGAGCACCAAACGACATTACTTCTAATATATACACGCTAATATACGCTTGGTTTTCAAAACGTCGAGCGAAATAAGTCTTTGTATAAGTGCTCGTTGAAAGCAAATCACTGTTGTATGAAACGTCGATCAGGGAAAAGCTATTGTCAACGTTGTTTCTAAGTAGCTTCTCTCTAGTTTTTTTCCCGAAGCTGTGATTTTATCTGCAAACACCTTGCTCAATTCGATCATTTTCAACCGATGACACAACAGCTAAATACTCCCAGATACCGTAGTTCTGAATTGAGTGTGATAGGTGTTGTCCAGATGGCCTTTGCATCACATCAAACCGTTGGGACATGGTATATGTGTCATGTAAAGCTTGTAAAACATAATAGTTGAGTGGAAGCACCAATTCTCCATAGGGGTACATCGTCTTAATGTCCGATAAATACGGTCAGATATCATAGTGCGTAAATGAGATTCTTTATTAAATCCACTGGCACGATAGTTATGCCAAGATGACACATTTCACCATTGCATCACATATCAGTATTGGTACATGGTCCGTGTATTAACTGAATATAACAAAACGTAATACTTTCGTGGCAATATCAATCACCAAAGATGATACATCGTCATGATATTACCTAGATACTGCTGCTTAATACTGATATCGTAATTTGTAAATTGAGGTCAATACTTGAGAATTAGGGCACTGTAGTCATGTCCAGATAATGTTTGCACCCTATATCGGAGGGGATGCATGGTCCATGTATCAAGTGAGCCTTGCTAAAGGTAACAATACTAGCTGTCCTGATGTCATTCGAGTACTTCCAGTTATCGTATTTTATGGACTGATATCAATAAGTGAAATATATGGCACTGTAGCCATGTTGAAATGATAGTTGGATCTTATATAACAGTTGACATATGGTCAATAGATCAAGTGAATCTAGCAAAACGTAATTAATTAGTAGTGGTATCACTTATCATCCGTTATGCAACTTTCTGATATCTCATGAGATGTGCTAGATATAGAAGTTCTTAGCATGGGATTAATAAAGGATATATCCAGACGATATTTTCACCGTTGCTACATTGTCGATCAAGAAGAGTATGTATCGCGCTGAGTGCGGTATTATATCCTTGTTCTTAGGTTGAGATTATTGGGGGATAGCTAATGCACTGAGGTCGAGTCCTGAAGTCTTTTGTGTCTTGTTCTTAGGTTGAGATTATTGGGGGATAGCTAATGCACTGAGGTCGAGTCCTGAAGTCTTTTGTGTCAAAAACATTAGCCATCTATTAGGAGAATCTAGTAATTTATTGAAGCAGTTGAAGCGTCGAATATCCTAGTTCTTTTCCGGCAATAATGGAATATATGTAAGTGATGTCGTCATGTCCAGATGGCATTTGCGTCGTTTATCAGCGCTGATACATGGTCGGTGTGACAGGAGGTGAAATTAACAAAGCGTAGTAACACACTATGATATCCGATCGATGATGCATCGTCCTCATTTCAGATGAGTTCTGTTATTTATCGTTACTTTTAGTTTGAGATAAGTTATTACAGTATAACGCCATTGTCATGTCCTAATGATTTGCATCATATATCACCATTTATACACAGTGTAAGTATCACGTTAATCACGGAAAGCTTAATAAGACAGTTGTTGAATACCTTCTAACCGGTGATGCATCGTCTTGATGTCAACTAAGTGCTGTTAGATGTCGTAGTTCTTAGATTAAGATCAATGAGTGATATTCAGGGCATTGTAGTTATGTCCATATGATATTTGTACCATAGACCATCGTTATTACATCGTCGACGTATCAAGTTAAATTACTTTCAAGCTGATAGTACATTGGTAGTATCAATTCATTCTGCTGATACACCGACCTTATGTCAGCTGCGTACTGCTAGATATCGTAGTGCTTAGGATGAGATTCGTGAGTGGTATTTATGGCCGTAGTCGTGTCCAGATGATATCCGCTTTATACATCACCTTTCATACATAGCTCATCTACCAAGTGAATGTAGCAAAACATAATATTTGTCGTAACAATGCTCACCTATGATACATCGCCCTGATGTCAGCTGGGTACTCACAGATATTTTACATTTTAGATGGGGAATGATGAGTGCCATTAAGAGCACCTAAGTCATATCCAGATGTATCAGTTCTCACCGGTAATACATCGTCATGATGTCAGCTGAGTACTGCCAGATTACATCGTTCTTAAGTTGGAAAAAATGAGTGATATTTAGTGCACTAAAGTTATGCCCATGTGACATTTGCTAGCAATGCAAGATATCCTTGTTTTTGTTTGTTTATGATTAATAAGATATATTTAGAGCAGCGACACAAATTCCAGATGACATTTGAATATTATACTACCGTTAATACATTGTCAATGTACTGAACGAAGCTAAATGATTCAGTGGTGGCATCAATTATCATCTGCGGTACATCGTTCTGAGTGCTACCAGATAACGTTGTTCCTTTTTAATCATTAATAAGTAATATTTAAGACAAAAGAGTAATGTCCAAATTTGAATTTGCAGTGTAAGGTAATGGAGATCTTGGCTCATTACAGTTTTAATTCGACAGTTGGTTTTTGCTAAATTTATCTACGCATTAAAGACATATAATTCTACTTAGAGCACTCTTGTTCACACTTAAAGCGCGACTATCTAAAAAAAACATGTTGTCGCTTAATCGTTGTGGTGGATCTGTCTTAACATTGACTACAACCTACATTATCACATGCATGTCAGGTTATGAACATGCTGCAGCTCATTGGTCTTCTTGTATTTGATGCATGGCCGCGAAATTGAATGCTCAATGACCTAACCTCTAAGACCTAATGGGACATTATTTTCATTTAAAAGTGCATTTCAAAGCCCGCTTCTGCTCGATATTGCTACCAGTATGATAAATATATCAGAAACGGCATAGAGCTTGAATCTGTATATATTGATTGTCATATATCAGATGTTAGGGGATCGTGGGTGGCTTTTTATACGTCTGAGTATTAAAGATGGTAACTTTAATGTTAATATAACGCTCTGCGTAAGCACATTTATCCAGACACAGGCATAAAGGTATGGCTCGTTTAAGAGCTGCTATTATTGCTGCCACACAATGTTGAGTCCAAAATAGAGATTGGGCAAGCCAAAAAGACATTTAGACATTGTACTGTAATGACTCCAGTAATGCATAATGTATGAACTCTCACATCTCCGTCTTGGTTAATGGTTTAAGTTGAATGCAGTTATCAGGGAATGGCAAGGTTGGTCTTCTAAAACGTCTCAGATATTCCATGCTTTAAATTACCGTCGCATTACTCATAACTGTTGCCAGTGTTTAAGGCAGATGTACGGGTGGTGAAATGGCAGTGCATGCTCTAAGTCTAAAGAATACGTTTCTCTAAAAAACCATTGTGCATGGCTCCAATACTTGATGCCAATATAGCTCTTTTTCCACTCATAAAATTGTAAACCAACCTAATGTTGTGCGCTTCAACTAATATAACTTTTATGCAATGAGACATATACGATGCAATGCATGTAAAAAAAACTAGCGATGCAGGTTTGCATATCGCTTAATATCTAATACCAATATTTGCACTAATTCGGAGACTACGGCCGATTAGGCACTCACAGTGTGCCCATACCGTGCTGATATTATTGAGCGAGCATATGAGTGTTATCAGAATGTTTCTTTCCTAATCACATCTCTATTGAATTGCTATGATTGATGCTGCAGCGCTATGATTGTGTTACACTAAGCGTACCTCCGATGATCAAGTCGTGCCAAACGATAATACAGGTTCAGCTCCCCAATTTCGCCAAACAATCTACTGCTATAGAGAAAGACGAATACAGCAATTCAAGGCTTTCGTTTTCTTTTTCAGATGTTAGTTGGTAATCAGAATGCTGAATGTGTAGCAGAAAAGCTATCCGTGCATGTTAACGCCAAATAGCGCCTTCTTGCTTGTGCGCTCTTATTACGAAGCATAAACTAATGCAGATTCTGAATGTTTGATGTTAATATGCTGTTGTACGACTAACCACATTCCATCGCAAAGGAAAATCCATGAACTGCTGCAATTCTAAAACACAATGTTATATTGAAAGAGCTAACAATCAAAACACTATTTTGGAGGAGAGAAATCATAGTATGATGTACACTAAAACATGATTGTTTCAGGTAATGATTACTTGGAGATTAAGGCAATCCTTGAATGATTCCAGCCAATACACATTCAAGAAATGTGTTTTTCAACTCGGGTGTATAGTAACAGGATAGCTTTATGAATTCGGCATCAAATTAGTTTTAGTAAAAGGCGATATGACATATGGCAACATCTCTTTTATTATTAACTTACTGTGTTGCATAAAAGGTTAAGGTGAGATCGCGCCTAAATAAGTCATATGTTTCCGCATAGGGTGAGGAGAATATTTTAACATTCTATTTATTTTCAATCGTCTCTCATAGCTCTGGACGGAAGCAGCACATGCCCGTCCAATCAGCCAAATTTGTCGGAGGCTAATTGGTAATCAGCTGCGGTCATTTGAGCAAGGCAATACACGATGGCTTCGAAATTCGGCAACAAATGCGGTGCTGGCAGGGGTCTTTTGGCTTCTACTTACACAAAATACAATTTCCAGATTTTACTTAAAATCATTTATGCACAAGAATAACTGAACCACTAGTTGTCAGGTTTCAGGCAATTATCTCCGCTCATGCTTGCTGATGTTGTAAAACGTTACCACACATACCCTCTCATGTTGGTTGCAAGTGCTTAGCCTGCATAGCAATGTCGCACATATATCTCTTACTGCTGCGCATAGAAATCAACATCGCAAATAAGTTATCAAGCAAAGGAGTCTCGCGTCAAGGCATATCGTTTAAAATATCTCTCAAAGCATATCGTTTCACTGTTCGACGGAGAACAAGTTTTTTTAATCATAAGTGACTCTCTCACTTTCATAAAACCAGGTCATAAGATAATCAGCTGCTTCACTTCGTGCGATCTTTGAATTTGTTGTATGTAATTACTGACCATCTTGCGCTGGTGCATATTGTGCATTTTGATCCAATTGCAAGTTTAGCATATATCTTTTGTCACGCTTGACATAAGCATTGTTGCATACATGTCTAGATCAATAAAATTCAATTTACACAGTCAGCACCGTAAGTCATGAATTCCTAACTATGACATCTTATCGACTTTTCTCACTTCAAGTACGTTTTGTATTTCTCTGACCAATACATTTCAGACGCGCTGTATCGTAATGTATGCTTTTAACCGGACACTAATGGTCAGAAATACACGGCCGATTGTTCCGCAGAATAGATATTCTATGCGACAACCTGAATCACTTAAATGCGATCTTTAATCATGGTAATGTGTTTGCATGACTTTGACGTCGACAGAAGAGATCTTCACTTACATTGTTTAATTGCTTGAAGAATACTTAATATGGGACCACAATATATATGCATCTCTCTAGGAGACGTCTATGTGAGCCCTGGCCTGGTTCATTTGTAAATTCGGTATAGCATGTTATCGACTTTGTTGGTATGTGACGGCGCTTGAATACAATGATCTAATGAAAACATATACGCGTCATTTTTTTCGCACCAGTATCCTTCTCGCTCTGTTTATTACTTTTTTATGCTCTGTTTCGGGTCATTTTCATCGTAACATTTTTCAAGATAGCTGCAACAACAAAACTTATCTGAGAATTGTAGATTGTAAGAATTGTATGCCTCTATTTTTCATTGGTTCGATCGTTTTCTGCCCAGCCACAAGGCATAATGTTTCTGCTACGGATTGTTTCCGCAAATGTTTTTCTTTACCAATTTAGGCACGAATTCTTTCCATTTGGCACGGGTATTATCCTGCGATATGTATCACTTTCCTTCATAATGTTTGGGATCGTTGAAACATCATATATGGTTAATCATTTATACGTCGGTGTAATTTTATCGAGCTAATAGTATTTTGCCACTTGCTAAAGGGCCGTTGGATTTTACCACTACGAATCGTGCGATGGCAATTGGCACGCATTGTGCACGCCAAGGTCAAATAACGGGTTCATACTAGGCTTTTGTTGAACACAACGATGCTACATATCGAGCGCTTATCATATCGTAGAGGGATTCGTTTTCTTGTCCACAAAGGCATACATTTATGATATTTAGCACCGTCATTACATTGTCATACGCTCTTTGACATTAAGCCCAAAGGCAATTATATGCTTCGCAAGAAATGCACGAAACCGACCATAGGGGTTATTTTGTGTCGTTGCGATATTGCATGTCAATAACATCGCCATAATAGACATAGATAATTGGATCATTTGGACTCTACGCTAATGTCACACATTTTGCAAGTCATTGTGACCTCTTTTTAGTGCTTAGCGGATACATCGTTCAGGGCATATAACCTTCATCAAGGAAATTACACATTAACACATTGCATATTTGAATGGAGGTAAGAGAGGACGATGTAGATTGTTATGTTTCTGTCCTGTTTTTCAATAAGCTGGCTTTAAAGCACACCAGTGATATACAGTAACAATACAACGTTTAAGATAAACACAAAGAATCAATACCAAGATATAACATGGCTTTATGTTTTCAACCAAAAATATAATAACATAGACATACATGCTCACACAGGCTTGAGCTTTTATAACAATAATTTGGTTAGAGAAATATTTAATATAAAGGAAGGCCACAAATGAAACAATATTGAAGCAAACTGTGCTAACACGCCGTTCTCTTGCTCATGATGCATGATGCCCGGATGGTTTACGTCGTGAGACGTCAAGCACATTGACTGACAGAGTTTCTGCAGAAAGTTCTTGGCATGTTATTAATAACTTATGTACACAGGTTTTCAAGCTGGAAATCACCGTGAGTACTGTAATTAGATATAACACCCCAAATATCTAATAAGCGTGTGGTCATTTATGCAAAGGGTCAAATTGATTGCTCTGTAGCAGCTGTTACAGGGTTAACACGGTTGCTGAGGGGGCTTTGCAGCTGTATCAAATTGCTCACAACCATTAACTTACAACACTCACATATATTACGAGCGTAACAAATATTGCATATTGTAAGATGGCAACGAAACTATCAACCAAACTCCACAATCTCGTATCATAATGGTGCAAAACGTTCAAATGGCAGAGTAGCAACTGGCAGAACATCCGAATGTAGCATCAATCTTAACATGAATCGCTGTTCAAATACCGGTTAAGCGCTTTGGTCAGTGTCTTTCTACACCATCTGCTGCTTTGTGCGTTAGATAAACCGTATGACTTATACTACTGAACCTCGTTTTGTGCAATATATTCAGTGTGTAGCTGGCATAAAACATGACGAAAACCCATCAGCTTGTCAATACGAATTCTTGTGTTTGCATATGTTCTGGTGTATCGTCAATGAATCATGCCGATAAGCGATGAAAACTTTGATTTTGTCATTCACAAGATAATAATGATGGATTTTACGCTTTTCTCAGATGTGATAGAAGCATGCCATAACATCTGCGGAATCGATTAGCCATCAGTTACAGCATAGCATGAATAATGAATTTGTATTAGGCCGAACAGCCTCCAGCAGAGCTGGAAGGTTCATGTTTAAAACAGAAGTGGACCGCTGAAGCACTGAATCATCTAATCTACGTTATGTACTATTGAAGGCATCAGATACAACAGGATGAAGGATAACATTGACCCTAATATGGAAATAGTTCAGCAAACAATCACTACGTAAAAGGATTTTCATTTCGAATTATGAAACGGTTGACACACGAAACGGTTTGTGACCCTTTCGTTTCCCCTCGAAGAGCCAAAGCGTTATTTATGCACAGAATATACAGAAAATGAGCCACATGATTTTATAGACGCCACAATACTTTTCGTCAGCAGTCGGTTTTACCTTAAACAACTTACACTTCCGAACACAGCCATTCAAATAACATCAGCTTGGCTTGGAAAGTTATGCCAATGAGAAGTAGCTTTGAGTGGTGACTAGAAATTAATTTGATTGCTCTCCGCTATGCATGAATTGTAATTACTTTACTGCAGGTTTGCTCGCAAATCAGTATATCTGTCTATTCATTAAACGACTTATTTGATGGATAATTTGCTTTCTATGCTTCAAATGAATAATACAATTATCACTTTCTCGGCCATCTTGAATGCAACTATTTTCAAAATGCAAACCAAACCAATGTGTTCATCTTTAGCGCGCTCTGTACCCGGGACAGTCAGAATAGCAACAGCAACAGCAACTGCTATAATATTTCAAACTAGATTACCTTAGAATGTTATTATCGTTTGATGGTATTATAACAGGGGTGAGCAGGATGCTGCCGAAATTTGCTGAATCGTTGTTTAACGTTTCGTGAAATGATATGTCTACGATCTGTGAAGCTATGGCAAATCGCCATATTCACTGCTCACCCTTTCACAGCACCTAAATGCATACTTATATTGATCTCAACATAGTACTGTAGCTCGGTGGAGGTGGGCCAACTGTTATTTTGGATAGGCGGATCAAGATGATACCTTCGAATTCAGCAGCTTCGCCAATACGCTTATCTAGCTTTACGGTGAATAAACAATAGTGCATCTACTAAGTGCCCCTCCTGTAATACCCGTTCTTGTTTCTCAGATCACATTTATGTATTAAAATCGACAGTTATCTTGTTAGTTTACTGTCAGCCTGCTCTCTATTTATGGGAGAAACGTCAGTTAGTAAATGTTTGATTAGTAATCATCTTGTTGCAATATAGAAAAAACCGGTTGTTTAGATGAATTAGCTGCCAATCTAATGCACTCAACCAGCATTTTTACATTTGATGAAAAATCGTTAGGTATTGAACGTGTTTATGTCATATTTAGGGTTACAATAGTGTCAGGTTATACCCTATATTGTTATTCGTTCTTCTGTGACATTGAAGAAGGTTTAGAGCATCTACCTCGTCAGCAATTGTCTGTAAAAGCTTCAGGTCGGATAAAGCAATTACTCTTCCAATTTGCCTTCTATGCCAGAGGCTAATCGGCAATTAAACTCTGTTCTGTTGGAAGTCGAACGACAATATAAACCAATCAGAGTGCCAAAGAGCATTGTAATGCCGTAGTGCGTGTGGTAATGATGGCAAAATCGCACGATCTGCCTCCGTGTAGGCGTGGGTTCCGCGAATATAGCTACTCATAAGCATATACGTTGATTAATCCTTGACGTTCTATTGCTTCAATACAAACATCGTGAGTGATTTTGCATCACAGCATGCATACTGTATTGCAGAGCATAAAATTGTATGACTACTAAACTATGGGTATCATATACTTCCTCTGTTCCGTGCTGGTGCGACATTCCAATATGCAAGAGTTTACTAATCAGAGAATGTAGCAATTCCCTATTGGTGCTCTGGATAAGCAACTGCAGTTTCTAATTAAGTGAGGTGATGGTCATTGCTGTAATAAGCAGAAGTATAGATCGCACGTGGGCACACAATCAAAACCAGTGCTCATTAGTACAATAACAGCGATATGCAGTGTGGCAATTCTTAGCACCCTGTGCGAATTGATCTTCGAGGTAAGTTTAAAATTACAGTTCGTAGACACTTTACATTTAAATGGCCATACATGAATGTGCAAACTATCCTATTGTGGCTATCACCAATGTTCTGTCTATCAACATACATAATCAAATACATGTACACTTAAAACCTCCAATTATATCATATCCTAATGTTCTCTTAAGTCGACGTCATAGTCAAAAACTTTTTGTTATTAATGGCGCCTAGGAGTTGTTGGTCACAAATGATGTGCGCCGAAGAACACGAACCTGGGCTAACCCCTTGCTTTGTATTAATAATATCCAATCATCTTCGAAGCATGTGATAGAAAGTCAGGTAACGTCGTAACGGAAACAAGAATTTTGAACTATTCAGTAATTCGCTCAACACCAGTATAGTGGAGGCAGGTTAAATTGGTCGATAGCCTGACAAATAACCCCTCCCCTGCGTTGTTTACGGCATAGACCACGGATACGACTGTATTTGCGCCGATGTGAATAGAAGTCTTGACGTCAAGATGCTTCGTTCACCACATCTGCACGTATACGACAATACACAACTTCTCAAACTTGCCTTTTTTGGAATATTTTTTCAAATGTCATAATTCTCGTAACGATATTTTGCTGTTTGGAACATGTCTAACTTTGATATAGTGGAATCAGGATGACATTTTTAAGGATAATAGGTGCCCGGGTCTCGTATTAAGGGTTTAAAGTTGTGATTTGCTCACATACACGCACCATAGGCCATACAGGAAGTCATCTTACCCACTTCAAATGAAACGTGACAGCCATCATGTTCTGAAATCGACAAAAGAGCGACCATAAATTTATTCCACGGGTTATTGTAATCGGTAGGCAATGACCTTAACGGCGTGGCGGTTATAAATAATCGGCGCATAATCAGACAATGAATGAAAGCATAGATATGCCGTCTAATGACAACGGAACACAACAATTAGTGATTTGTTCTTTTAGAGCCTATTAACTCTGTAACTAGGGAAGTACAATTCCCATCACGGCAATATAATTTAGCCTATTATTCGGGATGGGCGATTTGTATGCGCCCCATTCAACGAGCGTGTTACATTACTCTCTGTGCGGTAGACATTTACGCTTAGTAATGCTATTGCGGTGTAGATGTCCTATTGCACAGTCTTCTCCGCAGAAAATGGTTCAAACTGAACGCGGTAATGAATTGGTCCTGGTAATGTTGAGTCTAGTATTATTATTCGGGCGTTGAAGTACTTATCCTGACAAGTGTTTTATCGAATCTGGCGCTAACAAATATACAACTCTTTCAGGGGTTATGGCGAGAACCGGTAGAGTGGTCTCCAAGCAAAACGTAATGTTCATAAAAAGCGTATATGCTGCCAATTGGGTTGTCAGTTATGTGTTACTACTTCAAGAAACTGTGAGGCGAGTCAGATGATGTTTTGGTTCGTTGCAAAAGGTGCTGCGCAAGAGAATCTGCAAAATTTATCCGCTGAATAAAGATTAGGACAGAGGTTATTGCAAAGGTTTTGATCAAGGATATTATAAACAATTCTCTATGAAAGCAGCTCTATGTTCACATCACCTCGTAACATCCGCTGTGATTATTGCTAGTCAATATTGCTCCACCTATAATGGCCCATGGCAGCGGGTATCACGGTAGTCATTTCGCTGAAGCATAGACTACAACATAGCTGCCTCGGGGACAATATCAGTTCACTACAACCGCTGCATCACAATCAGAGTGTCACCTCATTCCAATAATTGCTTTGTATGCACAATCTTTACCCCGAAAGCCACATTCCGTAAGACCATGTTTTTCAGCAATTTTGATATTATTAATGAAACATCAATGGGTTTGTAGCTATTTGCTACTGGGTATAACAGTTGGCGTAAGCATAACAAATAGGGCGGCAGTGAGCAGCTACAATAGAGATACTGATTCCAGCATACATTAAAGCACTTTGACGGAGTTGTATAGTGCTAGAGCCGTATTGCACAAGACATATATGCACTGTATGCCTGATGTTTGACCATACTGGCTGACGATGTATGCATGGATAGCTATGGGCTCCCTCTAAGAACCATTTTATTATTGCTTTGCACCTAACCAATACTGTGACCGACACTACCATTCCGTCCTACGTCTTCAATGTAGCTTCGAAGGTGATCACACTCCATCAATTACTTGACGGCTGCCAGACGTCCAGCATAAACACAAAGCAACAGCAGCTAAAAATTGGCGGATATGCATGAGATTTTAATTTATGTTTGGGGATGATTTCTACAGGGTAACTGGATGACATATCAGAGCCCAATATCGCTGTAAGTTAGCCACAATATGTTGTTTAGTTTTATGGTATATCACTGCCTGACACCATACTGGGACAGGGTTATAAGCAAGAGAAAGCCATCTCCCACCAGCCAAATGTAGCCAAAACCAACAGTAACAGCGGATCCGCACGACCCCTCTCCATCAGACCCAACTCATACGCACCGCGGCGTGAGCATTTCCATCCTGATTGTTCTGGAACATGTTGTTGAAACACGTATCAATAAAGCTCGGATATAAAGGTGTAAAGGTGATTCTCAGTAGGTGATGCTTGTACGTGACTAAATCGAGACACTAGTCAACGCTATACAAGATCTGTTCTTTCATAAGAGCCAAATAATTGCTGTGAACGGTAAACAAGGCTGATAAAGTAGGCATCCAATATCGTTTGCTGTGTGGATACGCTAAAATGAAATACATATCGCAAATATGGCATGAAATCCTACCTTTACACACCCAGATTTAACGCTTATTAAGCTGCAACACAGTAACTTCTTTCGCGATAACATTTATGGACCCATAGAAATGGCATTACATGTGTGGACCGTGTTGGCATCTGCAGGCTTTCAGATAAAATCATGCCCAGTTGCAGAACCTTCGGCTAAATAATCACTAAATATTATCTGTGCAGCTGGCCTTTATGAGACCAATCCAGGTTTCAGAATACTGGTAGGATTGGTCGGTGCCGTCTGAGGTACATGAATGTTTTGTCGATTTAACTTAAGGTAAAACCTACACACATGCACATTTTCTCACTAGCGCAGGAATTGTTTCAAAATTGTCACTGCAGTTCACATTCACTACGCAGCGTGGTCATTCGAGGCATATATAGTTGTGATAACGCACCATTTTCAGGTGTTACTATGCAACGACTCTTACTACCATGGAGCAAATGTTGCGATCAAGTGATGCCAGATACAAAATACACAGAGGTCGACCAATACGGACGCAACGGAAGGAAGGGCGGCAAAAAAATTATAACACAGGCACCGAAGCTGGGGGTATATCATGCGGTCGAGGTTCATAGCATGGGATGTTACAGGCAGTGAAATGCTCATGACTTAAATTCGGGTATCAACCGTAAAAATGGTCCACCATACACATGTACACAGTCTTCAACCGGTGATATGCCCACGCTTTTGCCAATTGACAACTGGCAACAGGTACAAATATGCCAATAAATCCAAATACATTTTTCCTTCTTGTAGATTTCTAGCAGGATTCGAACTGCAGTGATAATGACGAAATGACACTGGGACGATAACCTCTATACTATAGGTTCAATAGCACTCATGTTATGTTCTTCGTGAATTCCATGTTATACCCGCAGGAATGAGCGGACATACTATTATTCACACATATGATGCCGCTTATTTGAAGTCTTAATTGAGCCATACTATTGAACCGTATACTTTATTAAGGGAAGTGGGCTGCACAGAGAAAGATTTAGCACAAATCGCATGACAATGATATTATAATTCACATTGGCGCTACATTTGCCTATTCTTAGTTAGAAACTACTAAGTTCGGTTCATGCCAAGTTCACAACGGCACAGAACATACGCTTTGATCATCATCATTGCAGTTGCAGCCGTTATAATGCAGTATGTTGTGCGATAGTTTGTTGGCATAGAACATTACCTCTTATGGGCTAAAGGATCTCTGAAATTGCAGAAAAATGACGTTAGGTAAAGACCAACATGATTGAGTGCCATCAGATATGCTAAATAAAGCAGGTATTTCCCTAAAGCATATTAGATGCTGGGTCACCTGTTATTCCTCTGCATTATACGCCACATGGAATTTTTATATCATTGTAGAGCAACGTGCCAAGTGTCAGACATGTTATTACTCGATAAAAGACGCCTTGCAAGCAAAGATACAACAACTGCTTTTGCTATCTTGTCAAGTTGATTTGAAAGATTAATTTGGAATATGGATCTGGCTTACTACCTTTAAACTTACCTGGCTATCAATACTAAGATGTAGATTAATATTTCATCTTGCGGCTAATGAAATAAACCTCCATTGTCGGTACTGCAATACAATACCTGGCAACGCATTTGAAGTATTGTGACAGTGAACCAAGAGTATGGTAGTTGGTTGCAATTAGAAATAACACTGCCGAAAACGAGACGCATCAGGCATTCATTAGATACACCATCCATGCTATATTCCTCATGGGATTTTAAGCTGTAGTTGTTATCGCGGGGTTGTCTTCAGAGGATTGTGTCCAACCAACTACATAGCTATCACGATATCATTCAAACAGGACAGTAACTGTTAACTGCACACGTTGGTGCTTATCAGTTAAAAGTGATAATTGTGGCAGGCAGACAGCACACAGGAGCATACACTATTTTACTGCATGGGCGTCGAATTCTGTGAATCAAAACTGGGACTCATTTGTTAAAATAAATAGCACCGACGTCAAACAAATCAGCCATGATCATGGATTGTCAAGAACGGTTATGATTCTTCGCTCTACTGCTCGTTGTGTCAAATATTATAATAGGATCTGACAAATATTGAAAGCTAAAGCTGAACTCTCACGTCGCGAACAGCCAGGCAATATGACAGCTCATAAGGGCTCATTTACTTAAAAGTGCGCTAGATATCATTTGTAGGGATTAATCACAGCAGCACACGGCATTTATATTCATCTGCATAAGGATGTATAATTACATCGTTGCGCTGATAAAAGCCTTTATAAGATGATATGTTGAGGAACTGTGGCGTAAAACAGCCTCAGAGGAGATTGAATCGTCGTCATGTTTCATATTCTACTTACTTGAATGCTTTAATCATACTTGGATTTGCAATTGACGCATGAAGGATTTCCAACGTACCTTGTCTCTGACCCGCATGTATTTATATAACAACATTATTAATCTAAATTATTGTATGTACGCAATGTATTTGTGTTTGTGATCCGATGAAATAAAGCGGACGGATGAATGTTCAATTGCTATATATTTGGTTAATCTTAATCGTAGCCCTAAGAAATTGATCTTCGCCAAGGGCGAGCAGAATACTTCCTTCCCAATGCAGGCTGAATTAGTAATGCCTTTTGAAATTGCCCGTAAACGGTCAAACAAATGCGTACTAATTGCAAAAACAATAACTATGGACATCTCTACTGTGATTTGGAATATAATTCATTATGAGTTAGTTTATTCATTATGAGTTAGTAATTGGCTTAAGCAGCAATCGAGGACAACATAAACATATCCGATAATCAGGATATGTCATCAGTTATAAATCTTAAAAAAAAGAAAACACAAATGTATCTCGACAACTCGATAGCGCAACATTATTTAATACATGACAGAAATTATTCACAACACTTTTTAACCCCCATACATATTTATACAGAATACTTGGTACAACATAACATTAATACGCATGTAATGTAATCAATCGATGGATACTGCCCTCTGGGAGTATTAATATTAACCACAAATGTTTCATAACCATTGCTTCTTCCACTGTTGGGTTTTATTTATGTAAGCTTACATTCAAAACTTGGCTTCACTCTACAGGTCTGATGCACAAACATGATAAATCGTTTTTGTTTTGTATCAGCATTGACACCCAGGGAAAGGCTCAAGTAGGTTATGTACAAGGAGTTACACATATACTCCTGTCTAGCCATTGTGAAGCTTTATGTTACCGTTTGGCTCACGCAAATGTCATCTTGGGAAGGATTTACACCATGTCAACAACATACAAAATGCCGTCTAGCAATTGGCGTTTGATAACTTAACTCGTGGTTGCTCATTGAATCCAGACTTCAGGGGCTCTAACCCATCGCTGAGTTATACAAGATGATATGCGTCGGGAAAAGTATGCATGTATGATGTTTAACCCTTTAATCAATATAAGTCCCATGTGTCTTTGATAAGGCGGTAAAGTTAATCACATGTCGATGACGGGAGTATAAGCAACTGCGGTGGTTCGGTGATCTATAAGATGCCTGGAAGATTCAGCTTTCTTTTTTGAGCAGAAGCAAATAAATTATTTATCCTTAAGCAAAGATAACACAAATGAATCGCGACATGATGAGACATCTGCAGACTTTATGTCGCCACGGTCGCGTCTGGAAGCACCACATATATCTCCAAGAAAATCGATCATTAGAGCAGCACATTACCGGATCTTCATAAGGCAAGATGGGTTCGATCCGACGCTATTCTATTTCGCCGATTATCTTGGTAAGGAACGAGACGCGAGGTGTAGTCGAATCGAGGGCCGAACTGATACGTTCGCAGATAGTGACAGTGATTCCCAGTTGAAATTAATGAGGTTTGCTGCGTAATCCCGATTATAGTGACCTATGGGAATTTCAATATCCGCCAAGACGAATCGAAGCTTGCATATTGGCAGATCGAGTCAGTTTTGCCTTATGTTTTCCTCGATAGTGGCATCAAGATCGTTCTATTATGAGTGCACCTTCATTATTTATCATTTGTGTCTAGACGTTTGCATAAATACGTCGAGTATGGACGGCAAACACGAAGGATTGGCATTTTTAACCGTTCCATGGAATGTACAGGGAAATGTGTGTTTTTGTCAACTAGTGATGCTTTTTGCAATATTTTCCCAACTAAAACTGTCGAAGCATATTGATGATTTTCTAATAAAGAAAGTATAGTTTAATGTAACCTAGGGCATGGATGATAACCAAACAACTGCGGGGCTCTTGCCAGTGATTTACGTAACTTAAATCCGAGATAGTTTTTCATTTGTTTGGGGTGACATGCAATTATACCTTAAAGCGATGCGGTGAACATTTAATTACGAGTCCTACTCATGTTGATCAGACATTAAGATTCATGTAGATGAATTGTAAGTGATCGTGATCACTTATTGTTCATTGCTCAGTACCTGGGCAGACTGACCCACGTGTAACCCATGGTGTTGAAGTCTGACCCACGTGTTGCGAGGACCTGGCGCTCTTCAGAATTTTCAGCACTACATCTGCTTTTATCAATGAACCATTACCTGAAACTGTGCAAGTATTAGTCTCAGGGCGATTTTGGTAATATTTTCTTCGCAATTACTGCTATTGATTATTTATGCACACAAGTGTCACGCACAATCAGAGAGAAGCAGTACCCCAGGAAATGCTCTATTTTGTCCAGTTATCAGTCAGCTTCTGTGATATTTCTCTTGGTTCACTTCTTATGAATAGCGCACGTCTGGCATGCAGTTCAGTTACGGTAGATTATTTTGTGAGGTGCATGTATGTGCTTATATTGATGATTTCCCAATAAACCAGATAAGGCTTATTTCACACAGATACCTTTTAGCGTCGAATCGTTCATATTCTGATTTTTGGTGAGGTGCATGTGTGTGCCTATATTGATGATTTCTTAATAAACAAAATAAGGCTTATTTCACGTAGATACATTTTAGCGTCGTATCGTTCATAATCTGATTATGTTCAATATAACCATTTGGTCAGTTGTTGATTTGCTTGCTTGCATAGCGAACATCCGAATTGCATTACTCGAATTGAATAGAATACAAGATTTAAAATAAATCATTATAATCCAGGGCAATAAAATAGCGTTTTTCATGAAGAAATAAGCAATGCAATGGGTCTGTTCCCTAATATTTTTGTGGATAATTGTTCGAAATTCAAAAACTTACGCCTTATTGTCGCTTAATTCAATTGCAAACTTTTGATACTTATAAGTTGTTATAAATATAAGTTGTTTTCCCAAGCGCCTAAGGTCGAATACACGAGCTTTCAGCCCCACTTTTAAGAAAATTAACAAAATAAATTCCATCACATATAAAATCCTCAATAACCGTCGGATGGCATCAAAAATCATGACGTGTTCAGTCAAACTAATTAACGCTTTCAGAAAGTTTTCGTATAGATTTCAATTGCTCGTAAAATTCTAAACATTGGTTCAAGAGCAATGACAAATTGTGTAAATTGATGCCACAGACCGACCGAATCGAATGCATTAATGTTCCCGCGGGAGTGAAATTGGCAGTGATTGTCATACTCGCTCGATTGCGCAATAAAACTTTGAAAGGTTGCACTGCGAATACACCTACACAGGGCGCTGTGCTCTTTTCCGTTAGCTGCATTGTTCCCTTAAAGCTCCCAATTGAAATAGCAATTACACTCACTTCCTACGTAATCTGCCTGGAGCTACGACTAATGGGACTTGGGTATGGGTAGTGATTACACAATATACTGCCAGCTTTCTGTAACAAAGCTGATGAATGACACAATTGTGTATCAATGTGATATAACAAAGCATGCACTGAGCTAATAATATGTAGCCGTTGATATATTTACCTTACATAGAAATGTATTGGTTCATGGATTGGCGTAAGAATATATTACAGGACTCTAAAGAATAACACAAAGAAATAGCCGCCTACCAAGAGTCTAACTTAATCCATAATTCCGGGTAACTGATCTTCAAATTACATTAAACATAACGAAATACGATACATAGGTAGATAATATAGGTATTTTGATCACCATATCACCGGAGTAACTGTATGAAGGGACGGGACTGAAAGAAATCAGACCCACTTTTTATGCCCACCCGCTTATCCAGATGAACATAGCATTGCTGAGAATATTCTTCGTTACATACCTTATACACTTCTGCTTAAATGACACGAACTTTCAAAACCATGTCGGTGAGGTTCATTTCACATTCGAATCAACACATTCATTGATTGATTAGGGGACAACCGATGGTTTACACTTGCTGTCGTCAGTGCGGTAAGTTTCCTGTTCTCAAGGACGTATGAGTGACATCACAAGAGAAATATGATGTACGATATATGTCCTTGATTATTGCAACAGAGCATTCTATATCAAACAATTTGGTTTGACTCGCCGGTTAAGACTGAATACAATATTACATCCCGATAACGAAGCCTCGGCGAGAGCACGATGCATCACAATCTGCTTACGATCGTGAGGGCAGAAGCGGTATTATGTCCAGGCAATTTATTTTACACGAATGTGATGCACATTTCTCCAAATGTAGAATAAGCCATGAATTTGGAGTGGCTGATTTTGATCCAGTGAGTACGTACGCTCACGCTCACGAACTAAACTAATCACATCTCTCTAATTCTCTCCCAAAGCACCCCACCGTCCTCGATCATTTGCGTTACAAAGACAGTCATGCAGCGACCGTAACGGCCTAAACATCGAACACCTCGAATGATTTCATCATTACTTTACAACATTGCTGTCAATTGTCTGTATAACAGTCTCCCCATATGGCAATTCGCACCACATGCTTAGTCGCCGCTGCACTTCCGTGGTGCAGGGTGCTCAACGTGGTACGTTGAATTTTTTTATATTGGTATAACAAGCTTTTTCTATGCTTGATGTGCATGCGTTACTTAGCATGCAGCATTAAAGTCAATGTACATGCAATGACAGCCTACACACATATCCTTGTTAAGTGACGATAAATGTGCACATCCTTATTCTGCAGAGCGTACTACTAAGTAAAAGTGCCGATAAATTGCTATAAAACTCTGGCACTAAAACCGTTATGCTGAGATGGTTTCAAAAAAGAGCCAAATTAAGCGAATACAACGTAATGCATTTTTTGGAGGCTGTGATAGATACGCCAGATAAGCGACCATGCTACTTCTCTTGCTATTGCCATCGTGATGATATTGCTTTGTGAAATGGGTTCATTCAATTGGGAACTATCTCTCCGTAACTTAGACCATCACCCAGGGTTGACCTAATGGGGACCTAAATGCGGATTATTAAAAATGTTTACAAGGATTTATTGGTTTTTAGTAAACGAATGTTATACACATATTACCAAATGGCAATTTGGGCTTCCAGTAACGAATGTTTGAGGGAGTGGAACCCCAGAAGCACCCCAAACCCCCTTCCCCCACGGGTGTACGCTTGTGTCGTTTCCTATTAGTTTATATTTGTAGGATAAAATACATATTTAGTTGTACCCTTATGTACATTATTCTCCGTTAATACCTTCCACCGGAACCTAATATGTTCAGGCTGGATTCGTGAATATCGATCTATCGTTCACTATATCTGAACGTGTCTACCTTGGAATCGAAAATAAGTGAAAACAGCCAAATACAAATACAAAAAGCAATGTTTAGGTGTTGATTGGTAAAAAAACAACACTTGCAAAACACGTGGCCTAATGAGGTACATTTGTTCGTAATTCCAGGAATAACAAGCATATGTGATATGTGGAAACTTATGTTGCCATTGTAAATAGGGTTGGGACAAGAGTGGATTTTTTTTTTGCGTGCAAATATTCTGCAGGAGTATTTCTTAGGCGAAATAGACCGAAAAAA
This sequence comes from Urechis unicinctus, assembly GCA_034190875.2. Classification (NCBI taxonomy): domain Eukaryota; kingdom Metazoa; phylum Annelida; class Polychaeta; order Xenopneusta; family Urechidae; genus Urechis; species Urechis unicinctus. The sequence goes on along the minus strand of CM067354.1, from coordinate 46,540,895 downwards.
TCATAAATTTTTTGGTGTGCGATGAATTTTGAGGTCGGAATGGGGCCGATTTCCAAGATGGCCGCCAAAATGACCCGGAATATGTGAAAATAAAGGCTTGTTATCGTGCTGAATATGGGCCAATAATGTGATTTCCAATCGAATATACATGGTAAGCTGTCGCTCGAGACATTTTCTTAAGTAGCAGTACCGGATATCCAATATGGATGCCGAAATCCAAGATGGCGATATTCAGTTGCACCATCCGTTATTATTATTAATTTGAAATTTGATACAAATCAAAATAAAGTTTGTCTAGTTGACCGGATATGGCATTGTGACGTCACAATGGAATGTGTCATAATCGCATCAAACCGTAAAACGTAAGTGGTTATTTATGTACACCAGTTGTAACCAGTTGACATAAAGTAATACGTTCGGTTTTGGAATAACTTATTAGTGACAGGTACTGTTCTGAAATGTCATTGACATTGTGATTCGTTCATACTATGGAATTCCGCAGCTCCGATGTGAGAAAAGAACTATTGGGAGAAATTTACAAGGAAGAACCAGATTATGTCAGAGGCGCTAAATTACCGAATGAAAAGTATTTGTTGGGTAGAATGATATCACTGTGTAAAGCGCCTACCAAAGGAAATCAATTGGTCAGCAAAGATGGAGCTAGCACGATCGTGGCTTGTGAGGTACGGAATGACTGGATTAGTTACAATGTGTATCCGCTCAGTGAACGTTCTGTAGCGAAACGTATTCGGGAGAATTATGATTTCTTGCTCAATATGCGTAAAAGCGAGAAAGAAGGTAACAGGTCTGATAAATGGCAATATAAAGCTTCCGACTTTAATGAAAGAATGACTATCCGAGCGTTCGATATCAGGGCCACTGACGCTTTGCACGAAAAACAACTAGAGGCGCAACACGGTGTGAGAATGACCAAAGACGACAACTCCTTTTACGATGATAACTGCCACGGAGCATACATCTCGCGATGCTTCTCGGAACTGGCTGAAGCAGAAGAAGAGACTGGAATCACGTCGCGTATCACAGTCACAGTCGCTGGAACTTATTGCTCATGAAAATGAGACACAAATTGACATCAACATGCGTGAAATAAAAGCCACTACACAATCTATTTCTGACACGGAAAGTAGTGATCCTGCTTATATAGCTAGTGATACGGAATGTACCATCACGTCATCTTCCCGCACTCTGAAAAATGCAGCAGCTGACTCCGATTTTCCGAATGTCAAGATCAGAACAGGGTACAAGACGTTGAATGAGCCATTAATTCGTTGTCTGGTACAATGTCTCTCAAAGTACAAAGTCACGACAAAATACTTACTAGGCATCTGTGTCGAGTTCGCAAACGGAGATTTCCAGCAGAATTGGAAGTTATGTGACTACGATGAGGGATTCGGCGACGACGATGATTTCGAAGATCCAACGTCGGATACACCAAAGCGACGAAGAAGATGTGACGATCGCACATATGTAATGCCTAGTGGAAAATCAGTTCGAAACTACTTGGAGGATGCTTCATACCTGAACTTGGAGATGGTTGTGAGACATCTTGCTGAAGGGTCAGAGAACACAATAACTGTCGGTTTAGATGACACCACGAAGGCGGCAGGGCATAGAGTTTTCAGCATTAAAACGGACCATATTACCATAGCTGGACCCACATCAGAAGAGAAGACGTTCCCTACTGGTTTAGCCGAAAAGGAGAGGATGCCACAAAGACGTACGAGTTCAAATTGAATAGTTTAGCAATTTCTGCCGATTGGTCCACTGACGAGATAAAGGATCATATTGACTTTTGGATCACAGACCGGGCTGGTGACTGCTCAACCATGCTACGGCATCTGAACATTGACGAGAATGAAGTACTAAAATGCTGTGCCCGTTTGATCCTGGGTGTGGATAACGGCATAGAAAAGGTGCTGAAAGAAACTGAACAAAAAAATGGGAATTGAGAATCTGATCGTCTGTTCGGGTATTCTCCGCTCAGCGTCATCCAGTATCCTGACCATGGGTTGATCGCTGTGACGATGTTATTATCTCCGAGCCACGCGGCACACTCGGTGTCCCTAAACTGGTTAGAAACCAATGGCCACGAGTGTAATTTCAGGGGGTTCATTTAAATCGCTGGTTGCAGAGCTTGCAAAGTTAATATTGCCAAAAAGATCAGATAATGATTTTTTTCATGGGGTAGTTGCCAATTTAAGCTCGTATTAGCCTTGTCAACGTTTCATACGGACCGGTATCAGTGTGCCCCTTATTGGTGATATCATGATATTTTCTAAGATGTATCTATTCGGCATTGATGGGCGTACGTGCGGATCCGATCACAGTTGGTCTAATGTTCGATCGTTTCTCCAGGCATTTTAATAACTATAGTAGATAACTCAGATCATACCAGAAGAGGATCCAGTGACAGCCTAGTAATAGTGATTTTTGCCACGATATGCTTGTCGGGCTTCTCGGTCTATATGATATCCCTGTAACATTTGGTCCGCCGTCTTAGATTCAGACCGCCTTATCGAAATTGGCTGGTCAGAGTCCACGATAAGTGAAAAATGTTGATTTATATCGAAAGAGCATCAGTGAAAACCTATAAAAAGATATATTACACGATATATATTTCTCAATACTTAGCATTATTTGATAATTATGCGGTGAGCGGTCACCGTCTTGGATTTTGGCCTCCGAACCGACGAAATGTATCTTACGACGGCTTACTATTTTTATATAATGTAACTTTATTCATTGATATATATTCATAGGTAATATTTGCTCTCGAGTGGGCAAAAGAGGTGAAAAGTATTGATTTTTTTGTGCTTTTGGGGGCTTTTTGGCGGCCATTTTGGAAATGTGTCCCATTCCGACCGAAAAATCCATCGGACACCAAAAAATTTCCATTTTCCTTTTTTTCGGTCAATTTCGCCTAAGGAACACCCCTGCAGAATTTTGATTCATATTGTCCCAACCCTATTGTAAAGTACTCTGCGCATTGATATATTGATTATTATTGTCAATTATGTAGAATAAGGACAATTTAATTACTCTTAATGCATAAACCAATATAGACGACTTGGCTATTTAAGCTTTTTTGTTACAATAATCATATAACTATCATTTTGGTTTTTTTTCACCTCATGCTTTATAACTCGATAGCACACTGGAACCAAATCTTGCGAGAAAGCAGTAATCATCCGATTATCTTTACGATCTCGCCAACGTAGTGGCAGTAATGAGACGAACAAACAGCTGGTACAACTGAACTAAAAATGTCAAAATATGTAAAGCTGAATGTTAACTGGGTGATGACTAGCGACTGTAAAAAAGGAAACGATTCGACAAGAGTTTGAGTGTGGCATAAAAAGATTTAAGAATGCCATTAGCACTTTTCGTTAAATATTGAAGTTGTACGTTTGTCTCGAGGGATGTTTGTCTTAGACAGCGCACAGTTAGCCTAATATGCTTGCCCTAATATTTGTTTCCTTACAAAATACTCTTTCACGCACAACTGCAGGGAATACAAGTCTTTATTTTTGTCATGGTGCACAGAAGTCAATCAAACGTAATGCCAATTCACAACATACACAATTGATGAACTTGGCCAAATGTGATAAATATTGTAATGAAGAAAAATGGTGTACGCATAATAGTTATGTAATATCGATTTTATCATCAAAAACTTATTGATGACGATTTAACTGTTCAATTCTTGGAAGTCATAGTGATCATCAGAACAACAGTGTCATTCTACTGCGGCTGTTCATGCATGAACTGTGAAAGAAACAAAGGCATTATGATGACAGATTAGTTCATGAGAACTGAAAACAAAATCATAGCGCCATTATTTGTCCTCAGTCTGGCCTATGAGATGTATTAATTTTGGGATCATCTCCAACATTAAACAAAGTTAATAAAAATAACTATCATGAATTTACAACTACATGTAAAAATTTATTCGTTCAGAATAGAATGGCCTACCCTCAAATGAATCAATTACAACGATACGACCATTAACGAAGTTGTAACACCACGTTATCTCTCATTTTTTACCGCTCAAGTTTAATGCGCTCCAACCGAGAGTGACATCATTGACATATAATTTTGCAGTTCGATTTGCGCTGTTCAATTCAGCCATTGACCCAATCTTAATGACTAATGAACAGACATTTACGATTTTATAAGCAATTGAAATTTTTGTGAAAATGTTAACAAAAACATTTTCAAGTCAAAGGCCTATTAATGATAAAACATATCAAAAGTTTGATAATGGTTTATGCTTGTAGAAAATGTTAATCGTTTTGACGATGGGGCGATAATCGGCTTCTCCATTACAATTTCAAAGAATTTTACAGGTTTTGGCTACCAGAAATTGTCGAACCCGCAATGTGATAACAATGCGTTATTTACAATTACAAATGTTGAGAAAAAGTTAGCAATTGAATGAAACTTCCAGAATAGATGTACATTTGAAGAATCAAAGCGTTAAACTCGCATATATTGGCAATTAATCCAATGACCTTGACTTTAGGTTAAGTTTAAGGTAAAATAAAAGATCATATGCTATGCGCATTCATATTGATTAGAATGAATTCATATCCAGATTTACAAAACAAAAGTAAGACGCTAATCGTGCAGCCTGTAATTAGTGTGCTAACACAGTTGTTAATCTGTAAGTCATTAAATCCGTTTCTTAATCAATTACACAACACAATTCACAGTTATAAAACAAAGATACTATCATAACAGCATCCTATACATGCTGTAGACATCGGTCCTAACAAAACATGAATATATTATGGCAACATAAGTTGCATATCTATCACTTTTGAGTCCCGCAATTAATGCAGAAGATTTTGACGAGGTGCACCATTTAAACTATATGGTCATAACAGTTTCTACGTGTGACCATATGGAGGTACTTCTGAACCATATAAGGCCGTTCTTATAACCCATGTTTAACTAAATATTCAATGTTTTGTGCTTTGGATCTATCCAACGTCGAACCAACGATATGCACATTGGATATTATTTTCAGCACGCCTGGCTAATAGATCTAGAAAACTTTCGCGACAGTTATATATGAGTGTTAGGTGTGTGTACGTGTGCCATATTTTGCACTTAATTGCTTAGGGGCGTCTTATATGCAAATAGGAATGTTTAGCATAAGCCTAGAACGAACATTGCATCATGCAGTACATTACGTGAGTTAAACTTCATAACTGGAGCCCAACTGCAGTGCTAAATGTAATGCGTATTCAATAAGTATAAACTCGTGATGCGCTGTATGCAAGTGAAATGACTATTGGTGGTGAGACGGCCCCAGACGATATATATTAAATTTATATCCGCGTGGGCGAGATCAAAAAGCCCTTTTCTATTTTATAACAGGAGATTAGCCAACTTGTCATATTGATCTAAGCAATTCGCATGCGACAACCGCAGACGATACGTGCAGATATTGCCTAGCGTCCCAGAAGCATGCATTGATGCTGCCCATTTTATGGTAGGCCATTCGCGATTCTATTAGAAGGCACGCGACATATATTTCAAGGACAGGGACCGATCATTCCTAACATGCACGAACGCCATCAGAGCAAGTCAAGGCATCTTCTCGCTGCGCATCATCGAATCCAGCACAAGCACGCAAGACGGAGCGCTAAGATATAATTTAAACTTCCTCTTATCACGATCAATTCATATTGACCAATGTAATTAAGAAATAATGCCGTTTGATTCAGAAATAATCATAAACAGATGTTGGCTCTAGCGGATGCATAGAGTAGGTTGTTCCCACAAGCAAGGAGATACATAGAACCAATCATGGGAAAGGTCAAGGGCTAGGTTCATCAACGTGACGCACCAAGCCGGCTGTATACAACACCCTTCCGATCTGAGATCTGAATTTATTTCTGAAAAAAAAAATCGGAAGAACTACAACCAGAAAAATTACAGCATCTGTCAATGTGGACTATGAAAAGCCATTATTAATAGGATTCGTTCTGCTTGATACTGCAACTGTGATAATCGTTTGCTTATTGCTAAATGAAAGTGATTAAGGACACGGATATAACATGGATATATGCTGATCGGGTGTGCATTTATGAACCACGTCCCAAATCCGGCCTGACACTCCTTGTCACAGATGCCCCGCCAACCGTACTCCCTACTTCCTGATCCTTATCCCCAGCTATTGATTAATCAAGAACTGTGTCATAATTAGCTAAATGGTTAATTGGACTTAACATGTGAATCAGGCTGCAATTAATCGAACTTCTAGGGAATATTCTGATATTATGCCGGGTAGTAATGGTTTAATTAACAATAAATTGAACCTGGCGGCGATTGCGATCAAAATTAAAACCGAAATTCGCACACTATATGAAAATGTTAACTTAAACCTATTGCACCTTGAATAAATGATTCCACGACATATATCAATTCTTGCACAATACACTAGTTTAAGACTGCTAATTGCAATCATTTGATTTAATAGTGAAAACTAAAAGAAACACTCATGCATAGTGTGCTATTTCGACATCCATACAACGATAACCTTAATGTGTAACATGACATTATTGGGTAAGTTGTTAACTTCAAAATGCGAGAGATGCATCTAACCCCCTCTTTATATCAGATAAATTGAGTATCTAAATTTTGTAGCAGGTGCCAGGTACTGCATATTGCATGAATGAATACATACAAATTGCTATGTTTACACAATTACAAAGCCCTTCGAGAATTTGCAGTCATCGTTGCTAACCTACATCAGTTGAGTGTACGCTATATCATGTGGAGCACCTGACGCACTGTCATTCCTTTGTTAGCGGCCGTAAACAGTACCTCATGAATATTAAGCGAACTAATGCTACGGTATCTGAATGTAAAAAAGTAGCTTGCATCGCTGACAATCAGAGCCTTTCAAATTAGGTGCACTGTGGCGATATTTGTTTGAGTGTACCCTATATCGTATTTTCCTCACGATTAAATAGAAAGATGACACAGCTTGTTTTAAAAGATTGCGAAACATATATTCCTTCAAACATGAAACGTAATTAAGTCTCAGAACCAATGAATGAGTTCAGAGAAATCTATAACAAACCATCCCAAATGCTTTGATGGTTTCTGTATGCGACCTATGTGTTAACTGATTCAAGTGAATCTTTCCATGCTGACGCGTTGGGTAGAGTAGCGCCGTTGAAATGGTATACAATCATCAATGGAAATAAAAAGTAACAATGCGTGCGCATTACTTTTTCAACAGCTTCTCTGCATTATCTCTGCACATGTATAGGGAATTAAGCACATTTAAGCGACCAAATAAGAAGACAAATCAGCAATATAGGTATCATTTTAGCTCCTTTCAATGATTTCATATACATGCCTCTTAACGCAGAGGACAATGGACTATCAAAACGACAGAACACACATGATGGATGACACTCGTTTACTTATAATTCCAGGTGATCCAGATCAGTTTCTCATGCGTAGTTACTTTTGTGGAGAGATTAATTGTCACTCCTACCGGGAGCTATGGCAATACAGCCTAGCCGATAGCGAAGCCAGAAAAACACCGTCAGCCTGCTGATTACCCAATGGGTGCTTAACCATTTTAAACTGGACATCAAGAACGGGCAAATATTTCTTTTAGATGATTCATTGCATTACTCAATAAATTAACGGTGAAAAACTAGCAAAGTTTGATAAGTATAGCCGCTACCGAGTGCTATATGCATATATGCATTCATATGTTTTTACCCATGAATGTGTATACGCATATCCAAACCCATCGAGATTTTTTTTATGACTTTCCAGCCACACGTGTTAATCATCAAAGCCATGATTTGGTTTCTTTCTGTTTGAGGCCCTTTTATGCGGCGTACTTGATTCATGGTAATAGCGCATGTCTCCATTGTTGCACATTGTAAGTTGATCAAGGGAAAATAAACGTTTTAGACAATCAATAACACTTTGTTAATTCGTACCATTATAACATGAAACATACTGGTCAACGGGACCAGTTAACACTTTATATAAGACGTTGCTCTTTCACTGTGCGCCGAAAACAAGAGATTTAATTGACAATCAATTATTTGCAACCAATGGTTAATTACCACATCAACATCTCTATGTACACATTGGTATTATTCTTAAGGGGCAAATATTTTCCTAAACCAAAGGAAATGGGGACAATGGATGCACGAAAAGTGTTGATTTAATGTGTTTTTTCAATGGCCGTACGGCACACTCACACGCATTAAATTCAACGTTTTCGGTAACTTTCGTGCTTGGTTATATCTTGTGACCCAACCCTTGTGAAGATGGGCATAGGACAACAATGGGAAGAGCAATATTAATAGTAGTTGAACCAATTACCGTAACTAATGGGAAATTGTAGTATCTGATTGCTGATACGGTGTATATTAGTCCTTACCACTCACTTAATTGGGTGCAGGCCTTCGCAGTAACTTGACACTTCATCATTGCCATTTGGAACCTCCTCATTTCGATTTACTTTCGACCCGAATCCCTTCCTCCACCGGATATTCATTTTGGTATTGCATATCTCGTCTATTATCTTTGCCTACTGAATCAATGTGCTGACGCTTGTACAGAACATTGCCGCTTTTCACAGCACATTTTATCAATTGGGAATCCATGTGGCGGCAGTCGGTAGGATCAGGTTGTGATGCGTCTTTTTATCGTAAACACTATTTAACCACGCCGACGTTGGTTTTGTGGTGCTATGGAATAAATTTCCTATACACCCAATAAACCATGAGCTAACACTCCCAGAATCTTACCCGATTGATTCACCTTATTCAGGTCCCGGGGTATCATGGTTGGGGAGCCGTTGAGGAAGTGACGCATCATTGGAAATGATATTTACGTCAGTGATCATGCAGACAGGTAAAGTGTCAGGACTGGCAACATGTAACTTTCGTAATCAGGCCGACAAGGATGGACATTGAAAAGCCATACGAATTCCAACCACACCATATCGCTCAAACTGAGCGTAAAGCTTGCAGGTAAGAATATCGTACAATCTTATGTTATGGGTACAAATGCAGAATACATTCATCAAATGCTGTCAGCCACGTGCCTCCCGTGTGAATTATTCATCGTTACTACGAAAGATATGTTTACACTCACACATGCGATTGCTACCATACATCGAGATGTACAATTCCATTTGGAAGTCGAAGATCTGTTAACCAGTTGTTTTAATGCCGATGTTTCTCATACCGAGTACGGCCTACAGCAGCTCATCCTAAATAAATTGGTCAGTTACCACTGTATAAGAATATATTAACTCTGAATATATATGAGAAAGCTCTGTTAGGCTATCGAAACGATGTGGCAATCACTAATATGATTAAATTCCTCGATACAATTATGTACACAAATTAATTCACACTTTAGTCCAAGGTAACACTTGATATACCCTCAAATAGCCATTGAAATGATTAGACCAGAATTAAGTTAAAAATGCAAAATATGCCATAGCTCCTGGTACCTTCCTCTCAGTAGCTGCAGGGAGGTTTACCCTATTTCAAATGAAAATGGATAGGTGTTGATTGCTAGAAATCTTATCACACTGCTAATATGCCTTGACATTTTTATAAAGGCATGTTTAAATCACCAACGATTTGGTAATTGCCAGATCCATGTACTGTTTTGTTTGTCCTAATAACATAAATAAATATAATCGATGTATATAACATAAATCATCCGAACACAATCATCAGCAGTTCCGGTCGACCACAAATTCTATTAAGTGCACAAATCACGATTTTCCATATGCTTTTGCTGGTGCCAATTCACATGTATACATCTTGCTGGGTTCGTGGCTCACGCGGAGCTTTGCCTTCTAACGAGCGAATGAGAACAAGATGCACACGTCGTGTCTGAAGCTGAATACTTTCTTTTCTGCGAGTAGTTCAATATCGCGCGATATGATACCAATTATAGCTTGATTGACCCAATTACATATCCCTATGTAGCGCACGTTAATATCATCTGAAGGACAATGCTTGATATTAGTTACTAGGTCTAGTTAAGTAAAGTTTGCACCATCAAACGAAGCCAACAAAAGACTCCACTAGATCGAGATTTTTGTCTCGCCAGAGATTCATTATTGTTACATCAAGCATAACTTCAAATCTATTGAGACTGTGGTTTCGTGCATCTGTTCCAATTAGCATCATCCATCTGAGCAGAGCAAACATTATCGTTAAGCTTTTCACACGACTGCTCTGGCCAGTATAAACGTTTCAACTGTTACCACTTTCACCGATTACACGATTACCAGCGGCGCGGGTTAGCAATCTACCTGCCTCTTTCGCGTTACGATTGCCTTGAAAATTTACTAAACAGCCAAGTTATTTCCGATAATCAATCCAAGCCTGTCATATACAAAGCTCGATTTCAATAACAGCAGCAGGGGACAAACAGTGTGGCGGTTAGTCACAGTGTACGAATAAAACCATAATCTATGAGTGGTATATCAACGATATATTTCCTCAGTCATGGATTTCTTTTCAAAACAACACATCATTAAAGCTGAGATTGCGGATAAAGTATGAATAGTTGCGAGTACGCCAAAATGATGTTTGTCTATCGCGTGAATGAATAAAAAAAAGTCTCGCGTGAGCAGAATGAACGATTGTTGCAAAGTCCATTGCATAATCCGTTTTTGTAATTCGGCTGTATCGTTTAAGAGACGTTGAATATAAAATAACCAGGGTGTATCTTACGTAATAGTGTAATACCTCCACCTAGGTCTTTAAAGGGGCTTTTGACATTTTCGTTTGGCACGATAGGAGTTGAACTACATAAACGCAAACTGTGCGTTCCAAACATTTACAGCACATTTTGTAAATGTACCAGCGCTATCTATCTCGTAACTTCATGAAACGTATTGTAATGATTCCGAGGCAATGGCACAACTCCATCTGACAATGGTTTGTTAGTCGCGATCAATCATTACCATCCTTGTTGGGAGTATGGAATCTGTTGAAACTGACAATTGGACGCACAAATGGTTTAACTATTAACCCGCACAATAATGATGTACACATTCCATGGAATCTACAACCAATAATTCATGCTGAGAACGGCACTAACGTGCAATAACTTATAACTTAAGAGACTTTTGTTGTATCAGGAAACATCTGGAAACATCTCACAGCCCAATTGTCTGTGTACGACACAGAGTGTGCGTAGTTCCCAAACGATTATTTTATTGCGCGGCGATTGCTCAATATGTATTCGCAGGATGTTTGCTCTAGACAATATGGACTGGCCGTTATCGCGGGTGATTCATGGTGGTGTAGACACATGCAGTTGTATTTACCATTTCGCTACTCTAGCGATAGAATGCAGTAGTATGCTGCATCATAAGCAGAGTATTCGGTTGAGTTATGATGAGGTATACCTGAGTGGTTTAATGCTCATCGCTGATAGGCCTTCATTTGAATGTTGATGTCTTGTCGGTCTTGCAGCAAGATGGAGTCAATGCTTAAAATATAAATTCAAGTATCACCTTCATATTGTTGTCCCTGTCCCTGTTGAGTCTCCTGCTCTTCCTGCACATTGTATGACAACTGGGACGTGCATATCCTGGAAAGATTAAACGGCAAATGTCAGAAGTTTTACGACCCGAAAAAGGACGCCTTAGCATTGTGTCTTCGATAGAACGTTAAATACCATTCCAGCAAGTCTGCAGACAACTATTTGTGTTCTCCTGCCCAATTGATTTATAAGTTGTTAACTACGGCCCGACAATGATATCTTAATAAACAATATTACCCATATATAAATATAATATAGAGTACGGATTTATATTTCTACCGTGGCACACAAAATCACCCTTTTTTGTTTGTACTGCGCAAAACACAACAACAATGTTCTGATTTAGTGACATAATTGATGTATGGTGACCTAATGCCAATGGTACCGTTATTTGTAATGGCATTTGGTTGCACTCTTGCCAGCACAGACGAACAAAGAACAACACTGATAATAAGGCTCACAGAGCATGTCACACGCAACACTAACGTATAGCCGTTATGGGGTTTTGTGTTACAGTTGTTATAGAAGCAATGTCTTCAGGGAATAGAATCAAACCAACTACATTGCATTCACAATTACCTTCGAACAGAATAGTAGCCAAAAACAAACCAAAAGCTTCAAGTATTCCTTACATCCAGATGCATGAACGTCGGGTTGCGAGGATATCAATAGAAATTAATTTGCTCTTAATTTATAAAGCGCTGTCGCACATGACTAGGTTGTAACCATGTAAGTGTTGTAACACCAATATCCTACCCTATGCCGCTCAAATATTATAGCAATTTTCAAGGTAGGATATCGGTCGTTTAAGTCAAAGTATCAAAGGCTGGGGCGGTGCCTTTGTGCCAGGCACAGCCTGCTAATGACAGCTACAGAGCTCATTTACTTCAAAGGATGCCAGGGTAATTTCAGGGATGATTTATTGCTGCATAAGCCATTTGCACGTATCTTCATCAAGACGTAATATTGCAACGGGACGATGAAGAATCCCTTTATTGATGATATGCTACCGAACTGCAGACAATTAATAGTAGATGGAATCGCCATGTTGCGTCAAATCATACAAAAATAAAATTCCTACATCTATATTGGATTTGCAGCCAATTTGTCGATAAAAGGCAACTCGTACAAGACCTGCACACCTTCAAATCATACACATACTGATTACGGATATTTGGTTAAGGAAATAAAATGTTGATTGTGTTTTTTCCTACAGTTATTTTGCGATAGACGAATTATTCAGGAATGATAAATCGACCCTTGGCAGCAAATATTATTTCCATGTCTTTGTTTGTCGGCTGATGTCTGATAAGTTATGTATGTCGAACCTGCTAGTCAACTTGGACGATTTATTTAGATGAGTAAAGCAATACCAGAAAATAAGTCATGCTGGCAAAATGGCATATACGATGTTTTGATTCGAAAAGGTCTGATGCGTTTTCAAAGTGCAAAGTTTCATAAGTGTACTATTTCCTTATGCAACGCACAAATAATGATATTATCTCCTGTTTAACGGCATCTACGTATATATTTTGCCTATCAAACATGCATCGCATCTAGCGCACCTACCACCCAAAATCAGAATATGAGCTGTGCAATCACTGTGTTTAACAACCCACAGCCAATATGATTGGCTGTTTTTATGACACAAAGACAACCAGATCCAGGTTTAACTTTAATTACAGTCCCTAAACCTCGATCGTCAGCTATTGCAATTAACACACATGAGCGGATATCATTGATTTCTAGCGCGAGTATTACACCAAAATACTGCGTGTTTGCTGCGATGCTACTCTTAAATGTCTGTTGCAGCGAGAATGTCACAATGTAATACTAATTTCCTTCTAATTGCTGACTAAACTGGAAACGCCACCGGAAATCAAACATGGACGTTAAAGCCAACGTTTGTTTACTTCTGTGAAACAATATCTAATTTATACTGCGATTTGAAATCGAATGCACTGCGGGCTAATAAGTGAATATAACAAAAATGTCGCGCGAAATAATACACGTTGTTGCGTGAGAAAATCCTTAATTTATGGTCTTCGATGTGACGCTACGGCATTGTTTTTGTAGGAGCCTATTATGGCTAGAACACATATTATAAATCATAAAAGAATGCTAGCACAAATGCGATCGGGACTATCCGAGTCTACTACTGACTGCATAATGTTACTGAGAATGATGACAACGCAATGTTTGTCCCCCTCCCCTCTCCCCTCTCCCTCTCCCATCCCCACTGTAGAGGCTGACAACATAACTGCATTATAGTCTACGTCCATAGAAATACAAGATAATAAGCATTCAATGAGTCAATCGATGGATCATGCCCTCAAGTGGATTCGTCTAGTGCCACCAACGTTAATAAACGATTGATTTTGTGAGAGATATGGGCTTTGCTATTTTCGCTCACTTGCAAAATGTCTGTCTTCAGTCAATCTGTGGCGGTTTTATAACGTGAGCTTAAATTAGCAGTTGGCTTCCTTGCACAGGCTTGGTGCACTGGCAACATGTACTTATCCCTCTTAACCCGGACTGCTATCCAACTAATGGCTCTAATAGATCTTGCGATAACAGCTGTACGCACTGAGTTGACGACACACATGTGCAACTCAAACCGTCAGAAAACAAGACCGCTGCAATTAACAAGAAACTGCAGCAGCAATCTTTGCATCCCACCTAGTGATCCTCCTGTTTTATCCAAATATTGGGCGACCTTTTCTGACGTTTGTTTTTCTTGTGATGTTTTACACAGTAGCATTTGGTATTTAAGCCAGCCCTCGTTGTACAAGCACTGCGTAGGCAACTCGCGCTGTGAGGGCAAATGGCCATTGCAATTATTCAGAAACCACAGCAACAATATATGCACCATACTACGTAACATGCATGTTCATTAGGTGACAACCACACGACCCCACGAAGAAATCGCCATGTTCCGAAGCTACGCCGTTCACCTGAATCTGCTCACGTGGACTGTTTTGAATCCCTGCTCTCTTTCATTTGTGTTCGCATTGCATGATTGCCGTAACCGATCCCTAGTCTTGATAGAGCATCAATTCCGCATAAACAAACGGTGCGGGCTGCTTAGATATTTTTTCATTTGGCATCATTCTCGGAAGGCGGAATACTCAAAACAAGGTCAAATGCTGTGGATTGGTGACGATGGAATAGAGCATCCCCTGCATTCTGTCAATGTCTTACGACAAAGAATATAAAAATGTATCTTGTACTCAAAGTAAACAAGTCTATGAGGAATACCAATTTCATCGTGAATCATCTTGTGCTGAGTCGATTAAAATAACCAGGGAGTTTAACTGCAGCGCAATGGTATGCCTCTTGAGGATCCTGTACCGTAGATGAGTATCGATCCTCCTCTGCCATCCTAAGTATCCTTACTATCGTTCCTATAGAGCTGATAATCTACAGGTGCTACTGTGATAATGCGTCCCAAAGAATGACGTACAAACTATCCCCATGAGGAATTGGATTTGGATTTCATAGGTTTTAACGACACCACAATGCAAGTGTGAAAATGATGAATGCATTGGGATTTGATAACCGCCGCTCTCGCACTCCGCAACGGCACAGGACAACTGCAAATGCACAAATGAATTTAATGTGCTAGCATGCATTGTTCTTGGCTGCACATGGTACCTATATGTCCATCGTCGCCATCTGCCTTGTTCAATCTTTGACACATTTTCAAGCTTGCCTATGAAAAGACAACCATTAAGGAATTTTATGAGAATCTACGCAGGGCAATCCTTGTGAATAAGAAAACTGATATATTTGTGCGATTTCACGTCAGCACTATTCTAACTCATGCGTATTACCCAAACCATCTCACGATGTTTGCGATGTTTGTCTGCTGAAATATAAGTCAACTTATTTTACAATAACTATATTTAGCGATCTGTATGCATGTAGTATATTGGAATAACATTAGGAACCCATGCACCATCATATAATTGGTGATGATGATGCAGCCTATAGAGGTTGAGATCGCCATGATGCCACTTATTATAGCGAAGTAGTTGTTTCCATTTATCTGCAACGATGAATTTTCACAGCTGGATCTGCTATAAATACATTATATTTTTACCAGATTCACAGCGCGATTTGTATGACGGCGTCCGTATGTGCGTATTGGATTGCATTCACGAACGTATTTACTTTATATTACTCCTCGTGCTCATACTGTCATTTGAAGCGAATGATGAGCCCGCTGTATTGTGACATACCACTGTGTATGGTGCAGCATCTTTTTCGTGTTATTAGCAATCCAGACGGGTACATATAATTATGATTGCAGACATATGTTCTAAAGCAATAGCCAATCTGTCTTTCGATATGAACATTGACACCCGCCTATTAGGATAACGTCAAAAAAAAACTAAACGAATAGGTTCGGTATTTTGCGGCACACAGAGGGTAGTTTTGTTTTTCTAGGAGCCTGAGGAAGTCGGATCACCTATTTGTTATCTGAAAGTAGATATAACACAAATGAATCTTGACATTATGAGGCAACAGCATATTGCATAACGTTACAGACGCTTCTGGCAACGCCATCGATTTCTTCTGTAAAATGATTCGGTAGAATTATTTTACCCGATGTTATCCTTTTCAGTTTGCATCAAATTATGCTGTAAAGAATTGTCAGGAAGGAGGCCGAAATGACCGTGATTGGCTTTATGACTCATATTCTATCTATTGTCTGGATTAAGTTTGCCTTAAGAAAGCATTTTGACAAATTAGAACAACCTAGCATACGCTTGTTGATATTTAACGTGTATTCAGCAGTTAATTATGCAGCCAATGTTGCAATGCGTTCTCGCTCAAGTAGAGGGCGGGGTGTGAACGATACATTTGGCTTACTAACGCACTCCACTCCATTTGGCATTTCGTCAACTGAAATTTGGCTTATTTAAATAGGGTATATTTAATGGGAATAAATACATAATTAAGAAACTTTAATTTCCAATGGGATCTATTACACACCAGCTCATTGATTTGGTTCATTCGCATGTCATTTCATCACGAAACGTTACATCAGCCGTGGAAGCATGCTATAAGAAGGAATAGATAACCCTCTTTCTCTATGACGCTGGATAGTTGCATATTTTGCAGGACGGTGTAGACCGATTGAGCCCACCTGCATGCCGATTCAAAGAGTGTATCAGTTTATTACTTTGCATAATTAAGCTGCTGAACGTGTTTGCAAGACTGAGAGCTAACAGGTTCGTCCTAACCTACATAGCTATGTATATTAAACAACAGAATATATCAAATGCGAACATAATGCAAACACCAACTAAATCGATATGGTAGTTTACAAAATAAAACAATTGCTGTTATGGATGCACGTTCCCGTTTAACAGTTAATTTTTCAAGCTTCCGCGGAGCATTGGTGCATTTGTACATGCTACCCATGCTTCGTTGACTTATCATTGCACATTGATAAACTACAACAAAGTTAATTAAATACTTAGAAACGGATAAGCCGTTGATTGATAAGCATGAGTGTTTGGCCCCTGGTGCCTTTTCGGGCACCTGACACCTTCGTTTTCGAAGAAAAGCGCCTGCCTTTTGGGCGCATAATCAAGCAATCGCCACTGTAAAGAACCCTCCGTATCAATAATTGAGTGGGTCCCTCTGTGGCAGATGTGTCCCATCGAAGTGAATGGCCATCATACCTAGGGATAGGGCAACGCCATGCGAATACGTTGCTCATTAAAACTACAGATTCACTCACTTTAATATGCGTGGGAGACCATTCATCCTCGCCAGCACTATCAGCAATAGTTTGCGTTTCATAAGTATATTTAATGGGGTAAAGTGTTAGAATTGCGTTTTTAGTGGAACGATTCTAGTGTTCAACCTTGTAAAACACCAAGCCAAAAGCAAGATGCATGACTCTTTAACACCCTAATACTGTGAATTAAGGACTGCAAATATATCAAAAATCATGCCATGTCTAAGTCAGGATGCAATATAATTTTTTATCCACGACATTACTCAATGCGAGATGTACAAGCGCATAATCCGATTGGTATTCAATAACTGGCGAATTATGTGCGCCTTCCTGCTTTCGATATGTACGGAACCAAATACTTATGCATACGATGACGAAGTAACATTAAAAGCCTTAATAAACCTTCAACTCATTAACGGTAATTATATATATATAGATATATATATATATATATATATATATATATATATATATATAGATATATATATATATAGAGATATATATATATATATATATATAGATATATATATATATATATATATATATATATATATATATATATATCTATATATATATATATATATATATATATATATATATATATATATATATA
Organism: Urechis unicinctus; assembly: GCA_034190875.2. NCBI lineage: Eukaryota > Metazoa > Annelida > Polychaeta > Xenopneusta > Urechidae > Urechis > Urechis unicinctus. The sequence continues at coordinate 46,522,944 of CM067354.1, read as the reverse complement.
TATATAACATATATATATATATGTATAGTATATATATATATATATATATATATATATAGTATACGTATATATATATATATATATATATATATATATTTATATATATATATAAATGCATGTGTATATTGCTATTTAAAAATATATAAGGATATATACATTTTATATATATATATTTATATATATATATACATACATAAATATGTAAATATATGTATATATCGATATGATGATTGCTCTGCTTAGCTACCAATTACGTAACCATAGAAAGCAATATTGGTGTGGTACAAAATAAGATTCATTTATTCATTGTAGCAGCAAAACCAGCCTTAGTAATATGCTAATATCTGCGCTGCCATTTAAATGCAAAGATATGGCTAGAAGATAATGGCTACGCCAGTGCCGATTATACAGAACACGTATGCGCAGGGGGCCAGACTGATTAACATAACCAATGTAACCGAGTATGTTTTTAAATTATAAACAAACATACTATTAGCCTGGGACAAGCTAACGTATTTACCAACAAAGAGAAACATAGTTCAAGTATACAGAACGGACAGCGTTCGTGGCATGAAATTGTCAAAAATATACACGCAGCAACGCAGTAGTTTACAACCCTACGGCTTTAATTTCCATCTCCATCATTCATGTGCTGGTACACCTTAACTACAATATGAGTCGTATAATCAACTAAATGCGATAGAAAAAATCATCCTAAAGCTCTAAGCGCATTTGCTAAATAAAGCGTTATAGTTCAGTTGTCTGACGCCAGGTCATTTCCATACAGTTTTTATGGCCTATGTTTTTATTCAACTGTTGACTTCTTGTTTGCGCTAAACGCAGAACAAGCTGCTATTGTAACGTCAAAGTGCTCCATTTGTTTATGTAGCCTCATTAATATAGCGTTAAATGGCTACAAGTTGTTGCAAAAGCATATCCGTTATAGTATAACATTTATAATGACTTAAGTGTTTAGTTAATGTGTGAACTTGACAATATAAGCACCACCATTTAAGGGAGCGACTATTTTTCTGTGCATCATGCTTTTCAAGCAGACAAGCACAAGGTAGCATAAATTGATTCTTCTTAGCTGACGACAGCTGTACGGTCCATCCATTTCAACATCATCATAGGGTCCATGTATATCAATGAGGGATACTAACATGGTCAGTGACCGATATCATCAAAACATTATTATAAGCAAAGAAATCACAATTTGATGTTTGATGAATCCATGAGCATAGGCAGAATTATGATGTATGTTTGAGTATCATAACAGCAACATTACCGTTCATATAAGCGGCTCAATGGTGGTTTGCCCCTTAATGATATAATAATTCCTATTGTATGGGCTGCTTAGGTGGACACATCAGCGAGCAAGTTATTATCGTATGTTGTTACTCTACTACAACCAACACACTTGCCAACAAACTCATTTATTATTCATGTAGTGTCCACCGACGCTGCAATAACGCCACATCACACCCCTGTAACACATTATATACTACGTACATAAATATTTATACGATGTTGTGCGCCTGTAAGACAAATTACTGTCTTCTTTTTGTGTAAGTAATGTGTTACAACAGTCAGAAATCGAAATAAATATCGAGGAGGAGGGCGATTCGGAAGAAGACGTAATAGAAGGTTGGTGTGCATCAAGTATATCACCGTCGCGGGAATAATGATGCGAGTTTTGACAGCACTAAATAGGCATACATCTGCCACAGTGGAAGAGGATTAACTCATTGCGCACCCAATAAAACCAATGGCGCCAGTCGTACCAACACTACTACACTGTTCGGAGGACACACACACACACGACCCATTCTTTATGGAGAAATACACAGTCCCTAGAACCCTCCATATGCATACAAAAGAAAAGAAAATTATTCCCTCTTTTGTTACCACTGCACTAGATTTGTATTTTATCCAACGGACAGTGCCCGGTGAGCTACGTGTGCGCAGTGAGTAACGTCCTTCGGATCGTTACATGCCTATATGGAGTTGATGTGAACACGATGTTAGTCGGGTCCGTGCGCACCGTCCGGAGGACCTCTAGGTTTGCTATGCAGAGTGAGTGCCCGCCCTTATGGGCCTATGTTGGTTTCGACCACCCCTCTTCCTATTACATCCAAGGCAGACTACCCATGCTGGTGAGGTAGGCTGTTGTCCAATCGGTCCAGCGTCCATTGCTGCTCATCCATACGTTCGTAATGGCGAAAGGAAGTGTACGAAGGGAATGGGTATTAGCGCTATATCAGTTAGTTGTACTGCAAAGGCAGAATAAAAGCATTCCTAAGTGCGTTTTTGACATTAAATAGTGAATCGGGTATCACAACAGAAAGAGTTCATCCTTAGTGATGACTGGACCAGGTCACACAAAAGGGGATATTAACAAATATGAGAAATGCATACTTCTGTATTTTAACCATTGCTGCAGCGGTTACGATCTCCATTGGCGTTCAAAAGACGACATCATGAGGCAAAATTGCGAAAATGATCGCAGAGCCACGCGGTCAATTAGAATCTAGCCTATACATTATTTAGCACAGAACCGTTCCTCGTTTTCGCTATTTTTCGTTAACAACTTCCGGATGCTTGACGTAGGGAATTCAGATTTAATGGTGTTTGATAATTAAATGTGATGCGTACTAATCTGGTACTTATTATAAGCAGGGTAGTTCAAAGATATGTTAAGCATAGACATGTCGCGCACTAGGCAGAATAGAGTACAACATCGCGCTGGATGGTCACTGGTTGTGGCTTGCAAAACGTTATCTAGTATTCTATTTAGCATTTACTGCAATTATTATGGACGATAATAAAGGGATCCCTATTCATCCGAGCCTATTTTCGCAAAGCCTCAATGAATCTTCGTTCTTTAGAAAAGGTCTTTCTTATTGTTCAAATGTTCTTAGTACTGATTGTAATGCGTGGACAGTTCTACTTAGATATTGTGCTCTTAATCGATGAGAATGTAAGTAGATATTCTTGGGCAGTATCGGAACCGATAGTTGCTATTAATTATGTATAAATATCAATAGTTTAATCCTAATATTTTTGACTGGTTATTCAAAGACGGCCACCCAAAAAAAGTCCAAGCGGTAGCTCTAAATTGTAAAACGCGTACATTTGTGTGATAGCCCATCACAAGGAATAGTTTTGCTATCCTGCGTTTTATTATGGTATGGCACCAGAGACTGTCGCACAATTATATCGAGTTAAACAAAATATATATCGTGCATTATTAATTTGGCATACTTAAGAAACAAGCTCAACAGTATATTATCAACCCGCGTCTTGACTAAGTGCAAATCGCTGCCGCTACTTGCAGAAAACTGTGAACAGCTATTTCATGTTGCATAATCATCTATCAGTTATCGCTCTCGGTATTCACGTTACTTCATACCTGAACAATTCAGCAAATTAAACTTATTCAAAACCAACAATGTGCGTATCATTAACACTGCGTTTAACATCCCAGCATATGAAACTACCGACACTATTTCCATTGACCCACATCAGTTGACAAACAACAAGCACTGAAGTTAGGGCATGTTGAATATATCTTTACTTGCAAATATGAACTTTGTCTAAATGGAAATATTTTAAGCGAAATTGTTCAAGCATTTATGAAATACGATGAAATACGACTGACTTATGGCCTCTTTTTCTGTCTCTTCTACATATGTTTTGGATGCAACTGCACATTCATAGCAACAAATGCTGAAAGCATTGTCCATTTGAGCTTGATTTGACCCCGATTAATTCATATTGTCGTATTATGATATAATGAGCTTCGAGCTTCAAGCTATTCACAAAATCGCAGCATAGCTGAAAGGTTAGCTGCTCTGTATGAAATCCATTTCCAGTAATACCACCGTAGAATGGATACAATCTTATTTCAGTCCGGTGTATTTAAAGTATTAGATTACCGCTAACTCGATTGTGCAATGCGCCGTGTTCGTAGGAGGCAGATGGCGGTTTGCAGCACAATTCATTAGTTTCGAGCTTCTGCAATATTATGCAGATAGCCTGCGAAATGTTTGGAAAGAAAGACGACACAGATAGCATCGGTGCAGGCTTGTTGAATTGTCCGTATACTAATTGCCTAATATGAAGATAATTGCAACTCTCGAGGTGTCATGTGGTACAAGAAGTACGCTGTAGCTGGAATGACAATTGCATCGATTGCGACGGATGTGTCATATTGGCAATCGACAACGAACTGCTCATTCAGTTAAATGATCCTGGTCAATCAGGCGTTTGCTGACAGCAACGGTTTATATTGGTGGTCAGTGCAGCAAATATGGCCAAGTCATCGCCTCCGTTCACTGTTGCTGAATTGTACACTCGGTGAGGCAAATGAATGGGACCCATCAATGCCTTGGCCAGAGATTAAGATTTGAGTTGTTAATTATAACAACATACTTTAAAGCAGAAATACTTATTTCATGTTGTCATAGATGTATGTATCTATTGACTGAGGAAATGTGTCGAGTCAAACAATGCATAAAAACAAGAGCACATGACCATTTTTATGTGTTACCGCCGATTATTAATGTGTAAAAGGCAACTGTTATTTATTATTTCGGACGCGCAAGAATTGGTATGGCGCAATTAAGTGTGTTTTGTGTTAAATATATTCCGCGCATAGCTGGGTAAATAATGGCTACCCTGGTGTCATTCAAATAGATGGAACATGAGGAGTGGACACCTCTTATTCGGTACAAAATATGATATCTAAGAAGAAACATCAAAACAGCCCATATTTTTTACGCCATAAATAAATTTGCATGATCTTATTATAACCGACACATGCGATAGAATTGCAGGCAGAGGCATGGGGGCTGCGATTACGCGGGGAAGTAAAAGATATCGTGTAGGGCATTCATTATAGGCAGCGTTATTGTTTGATTATATGACGTTGTCATTTCCTTGCAAAATTCATGGAGTTTGGTCCTCCGCAGATCAGCTGTGTGAGTAAGGCGTGAACGTTACAACAACTGTCATTGTGTCTGACGCTTGTGTGATAGAAAAATGTAAACACATTGCATAGATTTTTCCTCTCGTTATAAGGCATTTATACATAGCCGTAGACTACCTGGTAAACATATCGTGTTTATTCCATTGACCACAAAAACTTGCAGTTAATTGGTTCATCACTTCAAACATAACATCATTGTCGATAAGCATCACATTATCTTCGTGATCCATGTTTACCAACGACGGCCACTTGTATGGCCAAAATTTAATGTCAGTGCCTAGATGTCTTCACAATAATAGCCTTAATGAAATTAGAAATGCAATCAACGCTTACATAAAACCATGAATTCATGGCACAATTGCTAAATGTATACTTCAGTTATTGGCGGCCCCAAACCGTCTTCCAAACTATTTCTCATAAGTGTGGATCGATGGTTTATGCGGCGCTGACGCAAATTGCCTGACGGCTTTGTTGACCCGCCGGGTAAGTTTGCCGTCATCAAATTAATTCTTTCTTTATTTTAATAGTTGATTAATTTCGATGAATCAATATACATTAGAACATCGAGAACAACGATGAACAAAGTCAATAGACTTCCACGACGTTATTCAGCTGCAAGGAAACAATTCCTGTTATTTACAAAATAAGATATTATTAATATAATACTTCATGGCTTGTTGCATGCTCTTCGTATGACGATGTTGCAACATTCCGGACCAGTATGCAAAACACTCATATAACATATTTGCATTTGATTATTTGTAATACTGCAATCCGCATAATAGACCTAGAAGGCTGATTCTTCCAGTTGTGGAGATTCTTTATGAGCCGCAATATGGGCGTTTTGTTTCCAGCTGTTTATTGAACAGCTTGGGTTGGTAAGTTTATGCATGATATATGTTCATCGAATTGCCAGCGCAATTAACCGATTTAATCTTAGGGGAGGTAATTATTCAGTTGGTTGAACATGAAGCGCAGTTTACGGTGATTGACTTGCAAATCCTGTGGCGGCTACGATAAATCGAAGGAAAAGTCATTAACTGTTGACCAGACCCCATTTAAAAATCATATGCACTCAATTTATAACTTCATTTGCTCATGCTCGATTTAGTGCTAGGCTCTTGGATTTTTATTGGACAATCATTTTTACCCCAGGAATTGTTGCCACTTTGCTATGCCAACTACGATAGACGAACCGATGCTGCGTTTAAATACAATTAGCTAGAACGAATGAAAGACACACACTTAATGTTCATTGTTGATTTTGAAAAAGGATCGGTAGCCATTGTCCAATTCACTGTGTGATTGACAATTGTTCAAGCGATGTTGTTGTGTAAAAGTGTGCCTAATTCCTGCACTTAAACTTTTATACATAATCATAATCTGTCGTGAGATCGGATATAAAAATTGGTCTTCATTAACAAAATATGTCATTTATTTTCGTCTAATATAGAGCGAATCTACCTAAAACAGTACACGCAATCAGCATCACCAGACAAGAAACGTTTGAAAACAACTAAATCCCACGTGTAAAAAACTATGACAATTCTCTGTTTAAGTATAAGCTCCGTATTACGTGATTTAAGGCATGCATTTTGATACCAACCTCATTAACACCTCGTTTTCAAAATCGAATCGATCATTATATCGCATACTTATTTAAGACTAATTTGGCAGATTATTTGAAGTAGGGTGATGATGTGCCCGACAAAATAACACAACCTTGAATATTCGTAGTTGTTACATAAATCCCAACTCCCTGCAGTGATTCTACTTGTTAATAGCTTACACATTATCGTGGCTTTTTTCTGTCAAGTTATTAAAAATGGTAAATCATAAGCGTGCTGTGATTAGCATTAAGATCCGGCAGAAAAACATCCAATTGTCGATAATAAAAATTAAAACGTTATCTGCATTTAGAATAATCACATAACTGACTATCTTAATCATTTCACAGTTAACAAATCATTTTGGTCGATGAAATTCGGCGGTCAGCTTCAGCACATTTGATATATCAAATACATAATCTATAGTGAGATTGCACAGTCAACATTATCCACAAGCAGAGGCACATCAGATATCATGGAAGTCAGTCATCATAAGATGCAAAAAGTTAGTTAGCTCATAGGTCATGGGCTGGGAGAATCCGTTAACATCGGTAACAATATTTGGCTAGGCGTTGCAACACCGCGCATACAATACCGAAAAGTCAATTACATTAATGTTTGATATGAACAAATTGAGTTCATTTATTTTAATATGTGCAAAATTCTTCTTAGAACCTCAATATATCGGACATATTGAGTGATTACATTTGTTGCAGGTGTCAGGCACTACGTATTGCCTGAATGAATACACACGATTAGCTATAAAGAATCTCTTCGATATTTAGCAGTCAGCATCAATGTTATTATCCGTGTGTCATGCTCGGACATTGGTCTTTAACTACCTCTTTAGCATGAACGCTCTATTATACGGAGGAACAACGCTGTCAATACTCTCATAATATGCAGCTCGAGATGTACTCGGTCAATGCTGAAATCAATGGTACACCAAACAGTGATAAAACAATTGCAAATGCGTCGTCCATCAGGGCTGTTGGCGATTGTTTGTCATTAGTAATCAATACCTCTTGCCTTAATGGATTACTCAGATCATATTACTTCGGTGATTGAAAGCGGCTTCTTCCCCAAACATGTTCAAGTACCATCAGTTCTTGTCCGATAGCCGATTAAGTAGGAGGAGAGATCAATTGTGAATCCTGCTAGCAGATACGCGGTAAGCCGGGGGAGATGTTTAAGAACCTCTTAATGTCTGAGATTAAATTCGGGCAAATATATCATCGGTTAATGTACGTATTATAGCAATTTTGTGAGCAAAAAAAACCCGTATCGCATGTTAATATAGTTCGATACAGCTACTGACGTATGATACGTGCGTTTTATGTATTCATCCAATTTGTATACGCGCAAGATTTAGACGAGCGTTGCGTGACATGTATATAATAAAACCTATATCATGTAATATGCCGTGCCACTCCGGCACAACCTATATATATATATATTTATACATATAAATACATATGCCAGTTACACCTGTCAAGTGCTGTGGTGCTGAGGTACGGAAGAATCGGCATTCTATTAATATACCACGGGTCAATTGTATTACCAAATATCTGATGTCAAATACCTACCTTATAACAGCCATTCATGCTTACTTGCATCGTATCAGTTGCGCGCAATTTCAATGGCGCTCTTGCGTTATGTATCATATTGCGTTTTAAATCCTTGGGTTTGTCATCAATTGATAGTTTCAAAACTATGCCAAACGACCCAGGATACTGCGATGGACATGTTTTTCTAATTGTCTATTTGCACTTCGGCATATTTCTGTCGATGCTAACTGTAATGACTGTCGCGTTATTTAAATCCTATATAGATATATATAGATATAGAGATCTATATTGTATATATATATATATAGAATATATCAATTTTACATATATATATATATATTTATATATTCAAAACTATGCCAAACGACCCAGGATATTTCTGCGATGGACATGTTTCGTTTCTAATTGTGCTATTAGAAAATAGCGAGAAAGTTGTCACGCAGTTAACACTACCCCGCGTGTTCATAAGAGGCATATATAGTCGTGATTATGCACCATTTTCAGATGTTTCTATGCGACGACTACCACGGAGCATATGTTGCGATCAAAATACCATGAGGTCGACCGATACAGACGCAAGGGAAGGAGGGGCGACGAAAATGTTTATAGCACAGGCACTGAAGCTGGGGGGTATACCATTTTCGAGGTCATAGCAAGGGAATGTTAAAGGCAGTGAAATGTTCATGCCCTGATCATCACAGATTTAGTTCATGCCTTACATTCACTGTAGGGCTAGCCACATATGTACACAAAAAGATATGAAAAGCCCAAATCCAATTGTTAATGGACAGGAGGTAACCATATGATAATATATTTTTATATTGGTAGATTCCTAGCAGGATTCGAACTTACACTATTGACAGTGGGAAGCCTACTCAATAGTTCAATTAGTTGGAAGTGTTTCTGTTTTACCCTAGAGCACATTGGTTATGATGCGCCAAGCTCACAACGGCACAGTACATACGCTTTGATCATCATTATCGCAGTTTCAGCCGTTATAATGCAGCGTATTGTGCGAAAGATTATGGGCTGAAGTATATCTGAAATTGCAGAAAACAGACGTTAGGGAAAGACCAACATCACTTAGTGCACTAGTTATGTCAAATATAGCAGGCATATCCCTGATGCATATACGATGCTGGGTCAACTGTTATTCCTCTGCATTATGCTCCATATGGAATTTGTATATCATAAAAGGGCGACGTGCCAAGTGTCAAACATGTTAGAACTCGATAAAAGACGCTTTGCAACTAAATATACAACAACTGCTTTTGCTATTTTTTTTAGTTGGTTTGAAGGTTAAATATGGAATATGAATCTGGCTTACTACCCATAAACTCATCTGGCTATCAATACTAAGATATTTAATCTTGCGGCACATAAAATCAACATCCATTGTCGGTACTGCATTACAATTCCTGGCAACGCATTTGAAGTATTGTGACAATAAACCAAGAGTCAGTTTGTTGGTTGCAATTCGTCCAGCAGAGACGGATAAAAATACACCATCCGTAATATATTCATCATGGGATTTTATGCTGAAGTTGTTATCGCGGGATTGTCTTAAGGGGGGAGTGTCGATCCAGCTACATAGCTATCACGATATCATTCAAACAGGAAAGTAACTGTTAATTGCACACGTTTGTGCTGATCGACTTTAGTTAAAAGTGGTAATTGCCCAATATTGTGGCAGGATACATTTTGTTTGAGTAAATAGCACCGTTTAAACCAACTATATAGGACGTCGAATTCTGTGTGAATTTAAAACAGACTGATACATTTTGTTTGTTAAAAGTAATGCCCAATAGTGGCCGGCACTAATTTTAAACGTCGAATTCTGTGAATTAAAACAGAGATACATTTTGTTTGAGTAAATAGCACCGTCGTTAAACCAATAAGCCATGATCATAGATTGTGAAGAAAGGTTATGATACTTCACTCGTTGTGTCAAATATTATAATAGCTGCCTAAACACGACATCAGAATCTGACAAATATAGAACGCTAAGGCTGAACTCTCACGTCGCGAATTGCCCGGTAATGACAGCTGACAAGGGCTCATCGACTTCGCAGGATGCTTTAGAGCATTTCAGGGATTATTCACAGCAGCACATTTTCACTCATCTGTATAAGGATGTATTATTACATCGTTGCGCTGAAAAAAACCTTTATAGATGATGTGTAGAGGAACTGTGGCGAAAACAGCTTTTGAGGAGATTGCTTCATATTCTACTTATTTAAATGCTTTCATCATACTGGGATTTGCAGTCAACTGACGCATGAAGGACGTCCAACGTGCCTTGTTTTTGACCCGCACATATTTATATAACAACAATATTAATCTAAGTTATTGGATGTATGCAATATAATTGTGTTTGTGCACCGATGAAATAAAGTGAACGGTTGAATGTGAGCATATAGCGTGAAACATTACATTCAAATATTTATCATGTTATTCTGAAAATGTATCATGTAATTCTGAAATAAGCGTCGTTAAAAAACATTGTGAAGGGATAATCTATCGACACTCGGGAGTAATTTTTACTTCCGTGTGTCTTTGTAGATATTGTCAATATCAATTAAGGGGGATATGCTGTGGCTTGATATATCATCGTCTTCTAACCTATCGTTTATCAGATAAGCTCGACAGATAAGCAATTCAGAGCCCCGTGATCCTGGTACGATAATTTGTATGACTTGTTGACGTAACAACGCCACATACGTCATCAATACGTTAAGTGTCGGCGTGTTATTTGTAATAAACCATTTCTTTCAAAAAAGCAGGCAGAACCCAATATGCGTAGCATCGGTCTTAGACTACGCACACAGTATCCTATATCAGCCGTTGAGTAGTGCAGTCGCCATGCTTAACACCTTTTGTGCAAATCAAAGCCTCAGAACTAGAATTATTCCATCGGACTTTCAGATTTTGACGTGTGTCCTTTCTGCCTGAGAAGCGCAAACAATTGCACATAATTCTCACGATCAAACACTTCAGATGCGTTCAACAAAAGTACAAAGCAAGATTAACCCTGAGTTACAAAGTGATCCACAATCTCTTTCAAAACAAACGTGCATTGAATGAAAGAAAATGATTTATCAAAACCAAATTGCATATCGCTTGCTTTCAGTGCGTCACTTTTAAGATAAAATTATCAAGTAATTTTCCCAAAATACTACGGGTTGTTATTAACCTGTAATATTCAATATTATTCAGTTATATTCTTTAGTGTAGGCATCAGCGGGGAAAGAATCTTACCTGGAGGAGCATATGCATGTGATATATATATATATATATATATATATATATATATATATATATATATATATATATATATATATATATATATATATATATATATATATATATATATATCGATATATATATATATATATATATATATATATATATATATATATATATATATATATATATACATATATATATAGATATATATATATATATATATATATATATATATATATATATAGAAGAAGATTACTAATCAAACATTAACTAAAATATGTTTTTTTTGTTGACGTTTCTCTCATAAATAGAGAGCAGGTTGACAGTAAACTCACAAGAAAACTGTCGATTCATTTGCATTAATGTGATCTGAGAAGCAAGAAAAGTTATGATATGAGGCACACTTAGTAGATGCTTTAATGTATATCCGATGTAAAGCTATATAAGCATTGGCACCGCCAATGATTTCGAAAGTATCATCGTGATCCGCCCATCCGGAATAACAGTTGCCCCACCTCCACCGAGCTACAGTACTATGTTGAGATCAATTTAATGAACAGACAGATATACGGATTTATGAGCAGACCTGCAGTGAAGTTATTGCGATTCATGCATAGCGGAGAGCAATCAAATTAATTTTTAGTCACATCTCAAACCTACTTCTCATTGACATACATTTCCTTGCTGATGGTATTTGAATGACATATAACTTGGCTGTGTTCGGAAGTGTAAGTTGTTTAAGGTAAAACCGACTGCTGACAAAAAGGGTTTGTAACGTCTGTATAATTATGTGGCTCGTGTTCTGTATATTTTGCGCACAAATAATACTTTGGCTCTTTAAGGTAAAACCGAACGGTCATAAACTGTTTTGTGTGTCAACCATTTCAAAATCCCGCTACGAAATGGCAAACGTAGGTATTCCTACATAGTGATTGTTTGCTGAACTATTTCCAAATTAGGGTCAATTCATTCCTTCATCCTGTTGTATCAGATGCATGCAATACTATTTAGCAAGACGCAGCCAAGTTAGCACTAAATTCTCACTGGTGTTCAGACAGTCATCATGGCTACAGGCTGTGCAGATTGAATTAATAGTACATAATGTTGAGTAGAAGATTCAGTGCTTCAGCGGTCCACTTCTGCTTTAAACATGAGCCTTCCAGCTTTGCTGGAGGCTGTTCGGCCTATTCATGATATACTGCGACTGAAAGCTAACCGATTCCGCAGATGTTATGGCTGCTGCTATGACATTTGAGAACAGCGCTCATGGGCATGTAATATATCGCACGACTGCTACGTAGCGGCGGTTTTTGTTTTCACTCATCATTATTATCTAGTGAATGACACAGACAAAGTTTTCTCGCTTATAGGCATGTTTCATTGTATTAATGTCCCCTTTAAATCCGTTTCATTGCAGTTTGCAAGTATATATATATTATATATATATGATATATATATATATATATATATATAAATATATATGTATATATATATACACACATAGATATATCTATATATATTTATATATATTTATATATATATATATATATTCATATATATAATATATATATATATACATATGCTTTATATAAACATACATATACATGTATATATACATATATATACATATATATATAAATATAATTATATATTTTTATCTACATATTTATATCTATATATATGCATATATATATATATATATTGTATATAGATATATATATATATATATATATATATATATATATATACATATATATATGTATATAATATATATATATTATATGTATAAATACATATATATACATATATATATATGTATATATATATATGTATATATATATATATATATAAATATATATATATATATATATATATAATATGTATATATATATGTATATAAATATATATATATAGATATATATATATATGTATATATGTATATATATATATATATATATATATATATATATATATATATATATACTGCTTATATATAAATATATATATATATACATAATATATATATATATACATATATATATATATATATATATATATATATATATGTATATATATATATATATATAATGTCAAATGTCAATCAGCGTCAGTTGGAATGTTATAGATTATATATAATTTCCTTATCGCGCTGACATTAGTTTGCCTCGGCCAGTCACTCAAATAAGGACGCATGCTCACCTTTGTTGTTGAAATTCCATTGGTTTGCCGATGAAGACAGGATGGAAAAGAGAGAGCCGGATTGAAATAAAAGAGTCCAGGTTTTGAAAACAATAGCCCCAAAAGTGGCACCAATGGCTTCATAACCACTCTGCTATCGCAGGTTTTTCACGAAATTATTAAACGCATGGCTTTTGTTGCAAAGTATAGATAATGGCGCTGATTGCTTGTTGTTTAAGCACAATGACTCCAGGAGCATATTTAAATCAATGCAATTAATAATTGTACTGTAGCAGGATAAGTCCGCGTTATCAAATTGGAACATAAACAGATTAATATATAAATTGTTAACGAAGTTGTGCGGCGGAAGAACGGCCACAGAAGAGAGGTGGCGAGAGTATTGCGACATCCTGCCCGACGTGGAGAAACCGTTTACTGCCGATCTACCAAAATAACTTGAATATAGTGCACAAAACTATTTCCAGTAGTATCAATTATACGGTTTATCTAACACGCAAAGCAGTAGATGGCGTAGGAATACACTGACCAAAGCACTTAATCGGTATTTGACTAACGCTTCATGTTTAGTTTGATGCTACATTCGGATGTTCTGCCAGTTGCTACTCTGCCATTTGGGCTTTTGCCAAGGTCAAAAGACAGAGAATTAAAAAACAATGACCAGAGCGAAAAGGATACTGGTGCAGAAAAAAATTACGCGGATAAGTTTCCATTAGAACATTATATTCAAGCTCCCTCACATACCAACCTAGTCGTTTACATGCTATATCAAATTTACAAATAAACCGGGCCAGTGCTGTCATAGACCTCTCCTAAAGAGATGTACATACATTGGGATCCATTTTTTAGTATTTTTCAAGCGAATAGATTGTGGTGCTCTTTTTTTTGACGTCAAAGTCATGCAAACAGGTAACCATGATTAAACGATTGTGGCATAGAATATCCATTCCGCGGAGCAATCGGCCAAGTATTACTGACCATTAGTGTCTGGTTAAATGCGTAAGAGACGATACGGCGCGCCTGAAATGTATTGGTCACAGAAATGCAAACCGTCCTTGAAGTGAGAAAAGTCGATAAGATGTCATAGTTAGGAATTCCTGACTATGGTGCTGACTGCGTAAATTGAATTGAATTATTCTAGACATATACCCAACAATGCCTAGGTCAAGCATGACAAAACATATATGCTAAAGTTGCAATTTGATCCAAATGCCAAATATGCACCAGCGTAAGATGGTAAGTAATTACATGCAACACAGACAGAGTTCGCACGAAATGAAGCAGCTTATTATCTTATGACCTGATTTTATGAAAGTGAGGCACTCATTTATGATACCCAAAATACTTGTTCGGTGTCGAACAGTGAAAAGATATGCTTTGACAAATATTCTAAACGATATGCGATGACGCGAGGCTCCGTTGCTTGATAACTTATTTGCGATGTTGATTTCTAGGCGCAGCAGTAAGAGATATACGTGCGAATTACTATGCAGGCTAAGCACTAACAACCAACAGGAGATGGGTATGTGTGATAACCTTTCACAACATCAGCAAGCATGAGCGGAGCTAAGTGCCTGAAATCTGACAAATAGTTGTTCAGTTATTCTTGTGCATACAATGATTTTAAGTAATATCTGGTTATTGTATTTTGTGTAAGAAGAAACCAAAAGACCCCTTCCAGCACTGCATGTGTTGCCGCATTCCGAAGCCAACGTAAAGTCGCCATAATCGGACTATATTGCCTTTCTTGTTCTCAAATGACCGCAGCTGATTGCCAATTAGCCTCCGGCTGATTTGGCTGATTGGACAGGCATGTGCTGCTTCCGTCCAAAGCTATGAGAGCCGATTGAAAACAAATTGGATGTTCAAATATTCTCTTTACCGTATGCGGCAACAAATCACTTATTTAGGCACGACTTTAACCTTTTATGAAACGCGGACACAGTAAGTTAATGATAATAAAGAAAATTGGCCATAAGTCGTTACTATTTATCCAAGTTGAAAATCACATTCCTTTAATGTGTATTGGCTGGCATCATGCAAGGATGCCATTAATCCCCAAGGAATCAAAACCTGACAAACGCATGATTTGAGGTACATCATACTATGATTTCCCTCCTCCAAAATTCCACCCGATTATTGTTTTGATTGTTAACTCTTTCAATATAACATTGCGTTTTAGAATTGCAGCAGTTCATTGATTATCCTTTGCGATGAAATTTAGTTAGTTGTACAACAGCATATTAACAGCTGATATTCCGAGTCTGCATTAGTTTTTGTTGCGAAATAAGAGCGCTCGAGAAAGAAAGCGCTTTTTGGCGTTAACATGCGCAGATAGCTTTTCTGCTACTTGTTCAGCAGTCTGATTACCAACTAGCAGCTGACATAGAAAACATAGGCCTCGAATGGCTGTATTCGTCCTGCTCTATAGCAGTAGATTGTTTGACGAAAATGGGATGCTGAACCTGTATTATCTTTTGGCAAAACTCGATCGTTGGAGGTACTCTCGGTGTAACACAACACTAGCGCTGCGACATCAATCATAGCAATTCAATAGAGGTGTGATTAGGAAAGAAACATGCTGATAACACTCATATTGTCGCTCAATAATATAAGCACGGTAGGGGAACACTGTTGAAGCGCAAAACAATAGGTAGGTTAGCACTTTTATCGGAGCAAAAAAAAAAGAGTTAAATTGGCATAAAGTATTTGAGCCATGTACAATGATTTAGTAGAGAAACGTGTTCTTTTGACTTAAAGCATGCAACGCCATTTCGCCACCCATACGTCTTCCTTAAATGCTGACATCCGAAATGCAAGGCAACAGTTATGAGTGTTTACGACGGTAATTTAAGGCATGAAAAGTGTCTGAGACGTTTTAGAAGACAAACCTTACCATTCCCTGGTTACTGCGCGCAACTTAAACCACTAACCAAGACAGAGACATGAGAGTTCATATGCATTGCCGGAGTCATTACAGTACAATGTCTAAATGTTAAGTCATTTTAGCTCGCCCAATCTCTATTTACGACTCAATATTGTGTGGCAGCAATGGTAGCAGCTTGGGTCTTGATAAATGTTATATTAACATTCAAGTTACCAACTTCAATACTAAAACGTATAAAACGTCATCCACGATTCCCTATGATTGGACATCTGACAATCAATATATACAGATTCAAGCTCTAAGCCGCTTCTGATATATGTATCTTATTGGTAGCAATATCGAGCAGAAGCGGGCTTCGGAATGCACTTTTCAATGAAAGTAATGTCATATTAGATATTAGAGGTTAACATTCAGTTACGCGGCCATGCATCAAACACATATAGCTCCGATAAAGAAGACCAATGAGCTGCAGCATGTCCATAACCTGACATGCATGCAATAATTCAGGTTGTAGTCAATGTTATGACGGATCCACTACAAAGATTATGCGACAGATAGTCGCGCTTTATGTGTAAACAGGGGTGCTCTAGATAGAATCATATGTTTTCAATGCCTAGGTAGATGTATTTACCAAAACCCAACTGCCGAATCCAAACTGTAATATGCCAAGATCTCCATGATCTTACACGGCAAAATCAAAATTTGGACACTACGCCATTGTCTTAAATATTACTCATTACTGATTAAAAAGGAACCACGTTATCTGGTAGCACTGAGAACGATGTACCACAGATGATAGGTGATGCCACCATTGAATCATTTTGCTACGTTCATTTACTACACTGACCAGGTATTAACGGTAATATATTATTCAAATCTCATCTGGAATTTGTGTCACTGCCCTAACTATCTATCATTAATCATAAACCAATGAATCAAAGGTGATATATGAATTAAATGTCATCTGGACACGAGAACTACCATAAGTACCACTCACTAATCGTTTCCTTAGTACTACGATGTATCAGCGGAGTGAATTGATGTAACTAACAGACTAATGTACTATCAGGTTTACAGTAAGTAATTTCACTTCGTCGACGATGTATCAACGATGGTCTATGATACAAATATCATATGAACATAACTACTGGGCCCTGAATATCACTCATTGATCTTAATCTAAGAACGACGACATCTAACAGTACTTACTTGACATCAGGACGATGCATCGCCGGTTAGTGCATATACAAGGGCCGTGCTTCAGTTACAATTTACTACGCGAGGTATGTCCTAATATTGTATGAGAACATACGTGCTGGTAACGGCTTTTTGTCTTAGCAACAGCATATACGGGCACTCTCCGTGCATAAATTGTGATTGCACTTTGCTACGCATCAGCCCAAAAGGCCCACAATGCCGAGGTAATAATGTTACCGGCTGTGATATCCAGACTTACATATGCGACATATCAATCAAAGAGATTGTATCTTCGCTAAGAGTGCTCACTCAAGCGTCCGCCCGAGAAAATGTGCGAAGACGCCGCCTATGAGCTTCTTTGTCATAGCGCATCTGAAAACCACGTAGATTCGGGAGTTGTGGTCACTTCGAATTGACAGATGACTCAATATCTTTAACAGACGTCAACCATCATGTGTTTTCGTTGATTTCATTGTATCGACGCCTGATGACGTGGGGTGGGATGTTTTTCATGTAATTTCATAACCACCACGCAACTTATCGTAGCTATAAACTCTTTGCTTTAGACATTCACAAGTCCCCGACAAGGCAACAAATGTTAATGTCTACCCAAGAACAGTTCATTCTCGCTCCTGACGGCTATAAGCAAACTAATATCACAATCTACAGCGCGGACATGAAACATGGAGGTTAGTATACGGCAGCCCAGTATTGCAATGTGCTTGTGTTTATCCCACGGTAGCGCTACATAACGATTGCAGTGTATTATAATAAGGGAAGCGATCGCCGCAGAGCCACATGGAGTGAACACTCTTTGCGACGTTATAAACTCATTGGATTCACGGTAGAGTGATTATTGCATTTCAAATACATTATTAATGATACCAGCGCATGCATGCTCAATTCTGTTCCGGTCTATTAGAAACGCGCCTACTAGCTGGCAATAACATGGAATAATTAGCTAGTTAATGATATGCAAGGGTATTATTAGTGGCTTCATTACAGTGACCATCGGGTCACCGAACATACTGCCTGTTTACAATTGTAGATACACAGGGATTGCCTTTCTTTTGTGAACAAAATAAATCATTGCTGGACCTACGCGTTACTAACACATATGGCGACAGTGCTTTACCCATTTATAAACTTGCTGAATAAATCAGGCGTATATAAAAATACATGTATTTTTGGATTTTATCTTCATCTTTTACAAAACATCATAACAATTTGGTGATGTGTGCCAACAAGTAGAACACCCAGAAAAGTGTTTTTCTTCTTTATTTTGATCATTGATATTTTTGCTTTAGCTTTGTTTTTGTAATATTGTTTTTGCAATCCACCCCCCCCCCCCTATAGCTAGATATACGTGAACGTATCCTTATGTTTGCTTTACAACAACATATTTAGAAGCCCGCTGTATTTAAACTGCATTGCCAACTTTAGGGCAAAGGTTCGAGAAATAAGACAGTCAACATAATTAGTCCTACTTGACTCTTAAATTAATATTATGATACAGAACAGCTCCAAGATTGCTTTGACATTGAGTCGAATTTCCGTGAAATAAAATATCAAACATAACTGTGTAAATGATTATAACATATTTGCGGATGCTAGAAGTCGGCCATACATGTTTGTGTCCGCGGGATACACATTGGCTACCGTGCTTTAACATTCTGGTTTTATCATCCTCGCTGCACGCATGTAAGCATCGTTCGGGATTACTTAGTCGCAGACCATCAATTGTTTACCACCATCAATAGCTGTAGCTACTGATGATGTTTGAACAAACGTGCGGTGCGTTCGCGAAATTATTTGCCAAATGATCTAAATACCCGTTATATGATGCCTACTTGTGTATATGTGTAGATAGATCATGCATAAACACAGAATATTCCAAAACATCACTTTGGACATTGGCAAAGCCGACGCCGGATTGTAGTGTGCCGATGACATAGTTACAAATACATGGTGGCAAAATTTCACACCTAATATATCAAGTAGTTTTTCAAAAGCTACTCTAGAACTGCTGAAGCCAGCGTATTACGCCCAGCAACCATCCATGATCGACAAAGAATGCATCAATAAATTATCTTTGAATCAGGTAGGTATAAAGCAAAACTACCATGTGCAACAATCTATTTATGTCAAACCCACACCTGTCAACGTACATTTAGTTTCTGCTTTATGGCACCTTATGCTATTTTCTCAAAGATCATGTCTGGCTATCTTAAAAAAGAATAAACAACCTTGTTTGGGAAAATCAAAAATGTCTGGAGAGTTTCAATCGACATTCGCACGAATTCACCTCCTGTTAGATCGTTGGAGGTATTGATAAGTGCCTTCAGGGTGCAGAATAGCAGCGATGTAACTCAAAAAAAATTTAATCATACAGGGTAAGTAGGTATACTGGCGCCAGTGGGTGTCCATGGAATTCAATAAACAAAGGTCACTGCACAATAGCAATTACTTGAAGCGATGTGCAGCAATATATTGAGAGAGACGTTTCCGTTACCGGGCTCATTTAGTTCGATTCGGAATACTTGACCGTGGGTTTGGGACGACATAAGCAATAAAAGTCACAATATATATCACAATTGTATCAATGGGTGATTCAAACGCAAACGAATACCAAGCATATGCCACCTTTGAAAAACAAAAAGCCATTAAGCAGGTTGGATGTTGTTGTATCTAGCACATGAATCGAAAGCTCAAGCGAACCATTTTTAACAAAACCTGGCCAATTATAGAGGCTGACAGAGCCCATAAACTTCAAAGGATGCCTGCAGCCACATCCGAGACGGGAAATTGCCACACGGACCGATTCCACTTGCTTTTACATGAGTGTAGGGATATAACGACGTGATGGATGGAATCTTATGGGTAATATACCAACGGACTATGACATAAAAAAGCTTATGGCGACTACAATATCCGATAATGAAATCGACACGAGGCATTCACCTGCCCCTAGCCCCTTGGATATGTTGAAGCTGCAGGCAGCTGACACCTATAATATAGTTATTTGGTTTAGGAAAGCACAGATTACTATTGTTTGACGATTCATTAGAGGGATCGACTTATTTATTCTTGATTAGATTTTGCTATCCATTAATGTTCCCCAGTCTGCGCATGAATTTCTCCCGACGAGAGTAATGTTTTCAGTGCTTATTTGGTCTATGGTATTCATAGTTCAGAAACGACGAAATGATCCAGACCGGACCACTATGTTTTTCAACTCAATTTCACAGCTCTGGTATGCCGTACCAAAAATGAGATGTGTTAATGCGAATTATCTATGTGATGTAGTGCTTATTCTAACTCATGGTTGCAGTACCCATTACCGCCATGGTGCTCAAAGTTCCAGCTTTAATTGAATCCATTAGGTTATTAAACTGATGCTATTGTCGGGCCGATGAGAGCGTAGAACACAAGTAACCTTAAAGGTCACAGTATAGTAGGCGCATTCGTTTGACGGTCACTTGTTTGACGTGGCAGCAGTATGCGTTTCTCTGGAATTAACGAAAACAAAGAAGATCGTTGTATCTGTAATTCGAAAAAACCGTCATTAATTGTGGTTTATTGTGTATTACCATATTTTATATGCATGCCATTTTACCGTACGGTCGCGCTTATTAAGGAGCGATATAATCTCCTTAGCGATGTACCATACTCGGACATTAAAAACTGCTAAGTGACTCCCAAGGTAATGCAATCAAATGCGAAATGGCGAATAATAAGATTGTCCAGAATATGCGGTATACGGTCATATATCGCTTGTACGGAACTACAGGCTCATCAATTTGTTAAGATGTTCACCCTTGCTATTACAGTGCAGTGTAATAATTCCAATGGTTGTGATATAGATACCTGATCAATTTCGAAGCAGTTTCACTCACTCAACTTCAGCATCGCATTCTCACATTTAGATACATTTGCACTGGTAATTTGTGAGACCAGGTACGTCTGTGCACGCAAAATAATCCATTTAAATACCATGTACCGCATTTCAAATAAAGCAGAAAACGATCGACAGATGAGACGATATCATAACTGTAGGCTGCATCATTTTAACCAACAGCTGGAACTACTGTACTACTGATGTTATTTATTGTGCGTATCCACCATAATTGAGACACATTGTGCTACAAAACCTATAATGCCAAACTAGTTCTTTTTTAGCAAGTAACGTTCTCTGTAGAAGTACGTTCCATCAGAACCGCGCCGGCATTAATGATATATCCTGTCTACAGTTACCACCGCGCTTATTGGCACAGCTATCAGGGAATATACATGTGTTGGGGTGTGTGTACCTAATGGCACCATTAATGCCGGCATATTTCCGTCTGAATAGATGGCACTTAACCGTCAAGCATGCACTGATAAGCACATTTATATAAGTACATCTGACAACCACTGGCAGTCTGTATTGACTAGTTGAACAATACAGTTATATTGCCCTTGTTATAAATTGAAAAAACATATTCGCGCTTTTTTTTTTCATTTTAATATGTTTCATTAATATTTGTATGCGTACAGTCTAACACGCATCTAATATCAGTTACAACAAAAGCGATTGCTGCTATGAGCTAGCAGCTACGTTTGACATTTTACTATCAAATAAATGTTAATTGGCAATACAATGAAAAAGCACTATATGCGCTTTCTATATCAGTTTTAATTGACGAATGACGAATTTTGGCGGCCAGCATTCGTACGTATGTATATTGTTCTTCCTATTAATCCGAACAAAACCAACCAATAAGCAACGGATCCGAGATGCTGATGCAGATGACGGGATTCTTGTCAAGGTTTGACGAATCTCACATGTAACGTTGATTTATTGTTGTTTTCTTCCATGAGAAATCTACATACAAAGGGACAATCATTTATATGAAAGCAATTGTAAGCCATAGATTAATGCTTTTACATACAACGATATTGATATTACAATCAGTTTAATTATGTTACACGTGTTGAGCAAGATCGGCTAACGAGCGACAACCCTTCTGGGTTACAGTAACTTGGTATACATGACGTTATTGTGAACATTAGTTATCGCAATAATCCAATAGTGCATTGCTGAGTTATTTAACACACAAAATAGCTCAACCGGTTGGTTATGAGCAAGCTAGAGCACAGCCGAGGAGGCAATATTGCCTGCATATAGCCAAGGTTATATGGATATTAAGATATGATGTATGGATATTGTTGGTATCTGGCAGTTTAAGGTGCACCCTTATTGATCACATCGCTATGACCACCCACTTAGTTTTATATACAAGCAGCAAGAAGATCCTCGTGTTGTTGTTTGATGCCTCACTGAAGCTTGTGTCTAATTGAACAGTACGGCATACTATTCATTATCTGGCCAATGCAAATAGCATATAGGGTTTAGAAGTTAATTACTGCCTTGACGAAGCCCACGTAATGGTTGGTGTTATAAATGCACACCGTCTATAAATCAGAGCCATTGCATCAAGGATGGTTTAATATGAAGCCACAAAAGTCGCATATAACGGCGGTGGATGCTGAACAGCGCAACGTGTATGTCAGTGCACGATTGCAGCAGATAAAACCGCAAAATAAACAATCAATTTCCGATATAATTTCCGTTAACACGCCTCTCAGGCTGGGTATGGCACACAGACGCGGCGAGATAGTATTTGCAAAAATAGGATTCATGCCTTGCATTATGTTGGGTCAGTTTATTTTCTATTTGCAAGATGCACTTGTGATATTATCATATGTCAACGTTGTGAACAGTGGCGAACAATCGTATGTATTGGTAACTCTCTGGACACAGTCGAAATAAATACAGCAAGCATCTGATCGTTTTCCAAACAATGGCTATCCTTGCTCATCAAATGCAAGTCCGACCGAGCGATGGCTGCTCACAAGTAAATTAATACCGCTGTGAAATAAGGTGAAGCCTAGGTTCTTATTACCAATCAGATATGTGGCTACCTGCCCGACTTTAACAGGCTCACGTTCATATAGAATTGGATGATGATGACTTGAATAATTTCTGTATGCATCTGTACTTCTTTCATAACCATATATCAAGCGCCCATGCGCTCTCATTGGTACTTCGTCAGATGCACATCCATCAAAAGATATGAATTAAACTGCATTGCGCAATAAATGCCCTCGGCCTCTCACATCGACAACAAATACAAATGCATTGGAATCATCATATCTACAATTGTTACCGCGGCCGATGACGCTCATCATTGTTAGGGCAAGAGTAGATTTCACTTTTGGTGAAACCGAATTCGGGTCATATAAACAGGCTATCATTGATTAGCGGATGTCACATAAATAAATATTTATACCTAGATAACTGCGATAAATGTCACTTCTTTACGGCCGAAGGATGCTCAGGCTTACTTTGTTGAGCATGTATTCAACAACATAAAATGTCTACAAAACGTAGCCTGCAATGATGTCATCTCTTCCAGCGATGGCCACTAGAGATCATACGAGAGTTGCTGTAAATGCCGCTGTCAGATGCAGGGTATAAACGCATGGTCATACATGAAACATCGAATTGTCATCTACTTTTTGATGAATGTAAGCATACGCATAAGGAATATTCTCCATTGTTGGTGAAATGAACACACAGCCTTTTTAACTTGAGTTATCGTTGACAAAATCCGGTGCTATTGTGCCAATTTGCTTCAGCACGCGAACATGTAGACCATTTTCCTGAACTTAAGGATGCAAATGCGATTAAGTTTAAGCTCTTTCAACACTTTGTCGACGACCTAACGGTCGCATAAAATTATAAATGGGGCAGATGATGTATGATAGCTGCAAAAATCTAAAAATCACTAAAGTATATTAACAGGAGATTATCGTTCATCTGTGTGTTCACTGGGGCATTAGTCTGTCAGGTGTCCAGTGAATTTGATGAGGTCTATAAAATATTGCAGAGAATTGTATCCACAAATACCTCGTATTTGTGCTTCCGTGTGACATGTAGTCTTTATCAAAATGGAGTGAAAGAGGACGGCTTACTATAAGATGGATCGTGCACTCATCGTAATGGAAAATGCAATGTCGATATGCTTGATATAGGTTAGTACTTGATATGGCCATTATGCCATACTGACACTATCTACTATGACACTATTGTATCGGTGCTTACAAGCAAGATACATACATTTCGAATCCGAATTATTTCTCTGATAGTCTTGATATGTGACTTCTATTCCTCTATATTTTAACAGCATGTCATCTAAAATATTGGTTATGATGTCACATGATCATGAGATCTCATGTGTCGCTCAAAGGCAAAGCATTCAATCTAGGTTCCATTGGTATCCTGCCTCCCATAACATGACTGAACGGCCAGCCTATTTAAACACCGTTCAGCAGCCATATAGTTAAGTACAGGGAATGCTCAGTTGTTGTCGATGATATTTGTTTTAGCATTTATCGAAGATATCAGTAGCAACACGATGCCTAAATGCTGTATCACCACCTCTCGTCTCTCGTTCAAAGCAGCTGTCCACATGATGTGGATTGCAGCATTAAAAATCTGCGTATACTATTGCGGCGTTGTAATAGCCTTCTTGGGGATGATCGCCCATTGTTGATGAAGGTATGAATACCTTTGCTTGACATTTTTAATAACTAATATCCCATAATGGCTGTTAAGGCCCCCGGCTTTATGCAAACATCGCATTTAGTTCGCGGACTCTATTGTGCGCTATAATGACAAACATGGAATAGAAAAAGATAGAGCAAATGTGATGTATCATCCGATGCGCTTCGCCATATTTATATCAGAACCAACATGCACATCAAGGCGAGTAACTCACTCCTCATATTAAAACCCACATGCACTTCAAGTCTAGTAACTCACATTTCACATAGACACCCATCTACGCATCAGGTCTAGTGACTCACATCTCATATTGAAAACCATATACACATCACGTTTTGTAACTAACACCTCCTGTTGAAAACGATACACACATCATAGCTTGTAACTCACTTCTCATATTGAAACCCATGGACCCTCAAGTCCAGTAACTTCCATCTCTCACATATTTTGCTGCTTTAAATGCTATTTGCATAATAATGCTTCATTCAATCCTGCAACAACAAACTGAGGAATTACGTCTTTGGTATTTTCATGTCCTGGTTGCAAAGAATGCTTACGTCATTACAAATTATTCACCCTATTAGGGTTCTTCAACGGGAAATGTTATTCTTTTTTTGGTATGTTTTGTACCGGGGCAGTGTTTGCAAATCATCCAATATTACTGACAAACGTTCATTTTAGTAAATCTTGGATTGCTGATATGTTGTAGCGCTCTAATGGTCTGACAAAGTTAGGGGTAATCGACGAGTTCCACGAAATGTATGCGAGATACAAACCTATGTGGTCGATGTGTCCTTAGGTGTTTTATTATGCAGAATTTGTGTTATATAGGATTTTATCTATTGACCTTTGTTACGACCACAAGTTTCCGAAATAGGCATGTTGACAACCACCAGTGCCACACCAAGTAGTGCACGAGAGAGAGTCAGGCGTGGCTTTGCTCGGCCGCCCTGGACTCTTATGATGCTATCTCTGTGATAATCAAAATTACGAATCCTCCGATGGCTCGGTACTGTCAAAGGATGATACATGATGATTAAATTCTTAAGTGTATCACATAATGCTGTACATATTCCAACAGAAACGCGACAGTCCATCAACAGTTGACCATGACCTATTCAAGAGAGTGTGCGTTTATTATTATTATGCGCTCAACATCTGTATTAAATTGCGACATAGAAAGGAGTGCTCGATGCGAAATAGTTGTATCTGGTTTATTGAACTAGATGATGCATTGTTTTTTTTCTGTCGATACTGAGGATATGCGATGTCATTGACACATATAAACCTTCATCGGCCAATATATGCGCCATGTTCTTAACCAATCAATCAATCAATTTGTCAAGTAATGACCCTTATTTATGGCAAATATTGACGCATGGTGGAATGTAAGTAGATATTCTGTGAAGATAATACTAGTTCCGCGCGCAATACTATGTCATTCGTTTATCTGACTTGTAGGGTTCACGAGACACAGGGACGGATATGGTTTACTCACTACGTCTATGATAAAGCCCTTTGGCTTGCAATAGAAAATTACCAGCCAGTCGTATGATTTCGCCCCTTATTAGATATTTATCTTATTGTCAAATATCTGCACCATGTGGGGTTTAGGTGAAACAAATATTCAACATTGCTATAGTCGACATACAGGGCATAATCGCATCGATATGCAATGCTTCTAACTATTCAAGTGGCGCATTTGAGGTAATGCTACATCAATAATAAATTGATTTAATTCTTGTTTTCTTGCTGGATTTAGTAGCGCTCTTGCGGTTCGTAGTGTCTCTAGCGTCCATTGCAGGATCAATCAGTCTGCAAATGCTACATTGATCAGGGATCATTTGTTACACCCAGGAGTCAATGCGAATTAAGAAACTTCCCGTAGATATAGAAAGCATAGTTCGGAGAATTTTCTTTGGTGGAAAATGTTGTTAAAACTATTATGTTTATGCATATGTTTAATGTATCGTATTGACCCTTCAAAACTGTCGATGCACGAACATTTTGTCTACGCGCTGCTTGTGAGAGCAAATTGCTAAGAATCCACGTTTAGTCAGTCATATAATCGGAATACGCAGTGAAGCGGTTGCGCTTTCCCACTCCACCGGTACTCAAACAGGATTTGCTATGAAGTGTTTGATACAGCGGTTTCCACCAATTGCCGATACTTAACGTAGAGTGCCACATCACCCTTTCTATAGCAAAGATAAATTACAGTTGAATAAGACGGGTTAGGTGTGTTGAACATATTACAATGTAACGGTAGATGGACTGATTGATACAAGCAACCACACCGCCACCTTAACAATTTTTCGTGGGTTGACATTATCATTGATATACAGCTTTGATATTAGACCTTCCCATGAATTAAGGGGTAAGCTGAACAATTGTAGCCTCTTACAGCAACGTCTACTTACAATCTGATAATGTTCGTATATAAGCACAAACACTGGATGACAAATTACTACTAAAATCAACCTTTAAACCACAATCTGGGACGATCACATTTGTAACACCCGGTGAAAAAAATAACCCGGGGACAAACCAATAGTATTGACCGATTTTAACTGCAATGCACCACAGCGATCTATATATTGGAAGGCCTTTACCACTGACTGTATCTACGGGAGGCTGATCAAAATCGACATCACTTTTATCTCCTGTCGGTTTGAAATCCAGTGGGGCATTGTTATCGGTCAATATTTGCTGAGAACGAGAGGAATGAACAATTTCGATGATGAGAGTTTTTGATAGTCGATTACACACCTTTTAGATGGCAAGTATATGGACTAATTAGTCATATATATTTAGCCTATAAATATATTCAACCGACGATACTTGACGTCGAGTGCCACATCGCACTCCCATAGCAAAGCCTAATTATATTTGACTAAAGAGGCTGTTCAGCCCCATAGCCGGCACTCGGGGATCATTTTGTTAATGCATAATTACGTTTGAAGCAGACATAAATAATGGCATCTTTTAATTTGTGCCGCAAAGTTTACTTGATCGAAAATCATGTTGATAAATTTTCAACATTATTATTTGACTGGAAATATTCATGATGTACTATGTAAATCTGTTTGATTTAGTTGTGTCGTTCCATCGATAACGGTGCCTCCCTAAAACCATAAACCACGCGAATGTTAGCTGTAAAACATTACGCGCCATAACTAACTCGCTATTGATGTGTATACTTCCGCTTTGGTAACAAAATGTAGATTTCATCAAATCTTCACTCATCTAAGTTTTGGGCATCAGTGCTCACAAATTAGACCGACAAGCAGGAAGGGTAATTTTCGGCAACATATATGGCGACAGCCGTAGTAAGGATCTATTTTCTGAGATCGCAGCGCCGCGTAGCAACGGAAAGTCTGAAAACTTAAAGCTTTTGGTTTCCAAGGTGTGCTTGTCAAGTAGCTTGCTAGGCAACCTCATTCCAAATATGTGGCTGAACAATCTCTTTAAGACAGCCAATGTATCCATTTTAAGGTAATTCGGTTGCACCGAGGGTATGTCTCATTCATTACTATTGTTTAATGCTTTGGTAAGGTGGCTCTTTTTAATTTTATATGCATGTTGTAGACATCAAACAGTTTTTACAAGAAAAGTTCTTTAAGTAAGGTATGATATTCGTTACGCTACTTTGCACATTATCGTGAGGGGATAATTTACAAATATTGACCGATTAAAGACCACATACTTTATTGTCCGGAAAATGCATTTATTTATGTAGCTTTTAAAAAGGTTGCCGATAATTTGACTCCCAGTTACTTAATATGATCGCGACAGATTTGTAGTTATGAGACTAATCCGGTGTAAATTAGAGGCGTTAAAACAGTAAATTATGCTCATACAATACACAGGGCCATGTTTTGAATGATCACAGTCACGCATTTGTTACACCTTGTCGTATCACCCCGCATATTCCGCATAATGGGATCAAATGGTTTATGTTATGCGCCCCCCCCTCCATAATAATTCTTTCGAAACTATTATTTACATTGTTGCAACGTTAAATAAAACGTGCCGACGAAAGACTGTCGTTGCTAGAAGTTTAACGAGTGCAATCTATATAGAACATAGTCAAACTCAGGCATTAAGTGTACAAACCTATCATCTACCCAAGGCCAATTCGTGCAATGTTGATAGCCGTCTACTGGACGATGGATATACATTAATTGACTGTTTATCTGCTGCTTTGAGGTACCTACAAAGAGATTATCACATACTGTGTCTGCTACAGCAATAATCTACTTCCATGTCCGTCTAGATTGAAACTCGTTCCACCCAATAGATTACAGGCGCATTACCAAAAACAAAAAACATAAGAGAACGCAACGAGCAGACAATTGAACAGCCACCGTCAAAAGAGCTACCCCCGCGTACAGTAGATTTAGCTTTATTCATATCGCTGCTAAGCAAAGTTCAGCCAATCGAGAAGTACGGATGGAGTCGAGATGCTAGGGTTAATGCAGATCATATTGTTGAGAAATCGAGGTGGATAGATACTCTCCTGCACTGGCCGCTAGAGCCGGCCAGTATTACTCGACTGACATATAGGAAAGATCGCAGAGCACTGCAATGATTTCATGAAGGAAACTCTGATCTTTCAACATTTCGCTACAGCACCAAGCATACTTGCGTAGACATGAGCTATTGTACATAATGCATGGCGTATTGAGATGCTATGCTAGCAAAATATGGCTTTCATTGTTTGATGAAATTGGCGCCGACACAACACCCGACGAAATCAAGCGGATTTTTTAAAGAATGCTGAAAGTAATTACCAAATTAAAGAGAGCTGTCTTTAGATGGATATGATTTACGACCGTGTCGGCTGTCTGCATTCTGTTGTAGAGATCACACGCATGTTGCCCGGTACCGTTTATTACTAGAGAAAACCCGGTGCAATGAAGAGCAACGTTTTTGGCCGGGGACTGTTTGCTCACAGTCATTGCTTGTTATTTACTCCATTTCAGCTCATGCAAAAATGTGATGATGTTTAATGTCACAAGAGAAACTTGTTTACAAGCATAGCGGCAATTGTTCTTATTGTCGTAAGACTTTTGTCGCCACTGTGTGGTAACCGCCTGTTGCGAGAGAGAAATAAGGTCTGGTAAACAAGTAGAATGCTACATGTTCTCCGTGCATATCGCTTATTTGCTCATTTATGGATATATCGGAATATGTGTGTTAAGGGTAAGAGTGCACATATATTTATGTAGCAGCTTTGTGATCCTCTCAATCCATTCGCTCAATGATGAGACTTCTACGACATCAACTTGAAAAACTTCATAAAGCTCAATCAGAATACGCTGAAAGGTGAATAAACGTGCCTCTTCAATAATCAAGAATATTTTTGACTGCTTGAGATGTAAACGCATTATATATTCCAGATCTAAATTCAAACCTGTAATACTTGAAACAGAGAGATTTGCAGATATAGTCTAATGAAGTACAATATATGCATGAATATCGATTTGATGAATTCGTTCAAACACTTCGCGCGTCATAATCCGTCAATCATTTGCCAAATGTATTGAGAAAGGCAGTATGCGCTAGCTCTCTTATGTAATAAATATCTTAACTCGCAATTATACAATTTGGAACATTGTAAAATCTATACACTTTTACTCCCTTTATCATCAGGTATATTCATTTGAATTTCTACTAAGAGCTATAACTATAATGCATGTGCATTTACCCATTATTAGTATTAAAAGACAACGTTGTCTCCTACGGATTTTGAATGGGTGTGGGGAGGATCAGCACAAATCATTGTGAGTAGGGCTCACCATCGCAACGGCTTCCTTAAGCGTATCTCAGGGAATTGGCTTAGTTTAGATCTTTGTGTTTTTAGTCCATCAAAAATGTGCTGAGCATCGTCGCATCATGAGCCGTGTATATAAGCTGTAAGCCGGTCTGGGTTGGCTTCCATATTACAGTATTTGCCATGGATAGTGATTTCGAAATGAAGTCGGAGTGATAACGGTAAATGCGTCGTATTCTTTGCAGGCTGAAACTGAACCTTTACCGTGCACTGTTGTTATCTATCACGATAGATACCAGCATCATTCGATTCTTAGGCCTCTTCAGCGTAGGAGGGAATGTAACTTTATCTTGTCTACGGGTCTGACTAAGCCAACTAAATTACCATATCTAATTAGCTGGCCGTGCACATGCAGTATCAGGGTGCTCGGTGCATTCTACCATGACTGACCGTGACAATTGAAGAGAGAGATATCAAAGATAATCGCTTGCCCCTTTAATTATAAGCGATTCTATTCTCGATATCTAGTTGACGAAATATTCCAACAGGGTGGGTCTTGTATGTTGTCTTTTGTAGGTTTTTATTTTACATTTATAGAGGTGCTATTGCTGCACACCGCGTGATAAGTGGCTTACCAACGACCGAAGTTAAGGGATATTGTAGTGATTATCCGATTACTTACGTTAGGAACTTATCCCGACGTGTCAAAGCCCAAATACCAATGCCTCGAAACTTAATGCGATGGCAAGGTAAGCAAAACAATTAAAGTGGACAATTTAGTTTACAATGTTTTACAGACGATTCCGAAAGTTGTCGTGGATAGAGCAAACGATGATGGCGGTTTTACTTGTAATCAATATCGATTGATACCATGTTTGTTATGAATGTCGTGTCAGGAAAACAAGGGGTAGTTGTAGAGCCTGCTTGCATAATAAAGCCGCCGATCAATGATGAAATAGTCGGAAACGTTGTCATATTTGCGTGCACGCGTCGAGTTCAGCGCCTTAATAGCCTCTAATTACTGGCGTTTATGCTTGTCGTCTTTTGCCATTCTGATATGTATGGGATTGGGCACATATACATGCACTTCTACTCGATGGCGTGCATCAATATTTAGTCAAGTAGGGCATGCAAGGGTCCTGCTGACAGGCCATTGGTAAATGGACTTAGGTTTTGTAACCATAATATCAACATTTATGGTTTGTTCATGGATCCATGCGAGCACCTATATTGTATTCCAGTGTACGATCACGTTATATCGTCTTTGATTGATCACCTTGTATCCTTACCCTTTATTTCAGACCTACAGTAGAAGCGCTAAACTCATTCCGCTAAATTGTACGACAAGGCGGCTGCTTTGCAACCGCTGGCACCATGTCGAAGTGTGATTCAATACATAAGCAAGTACACGAGGAACATCTGCTTGCTCTCCCAAAATATGATTTGTAACAGAGGTATGAGTCAACATATTTCTACAAGTGGATTGCAATGTCACGGAAATGCAATGTGCTGAATAGTTAATGCGCGGGATATCGTAGACTTCTTGAATATACCACACAATGCGCAGATGTTTTATACAATAGCTTACGCCTTGATTTATATTGTTCCTCATAGTACAATGTATCATTATGTGTGTTGCTGTACATTTGTTATTCGGCGATCCATTAAACCACAAGAATGCTACTAGCATATCAATAAATTCTATTTGTAATAAGACTTAATTATAATTATTCGGCGATCCATGCCACTACATGAATGCTACTGGCATATCTAAAAAATGTACATGTAATGAGACTTAGGCAAATACACCTCACGTATGCCAGACCAGCGCAGCCGCTAGGCTTCTAACTTACGCCTTGCCGAGTAATAGTGAATTTTACTTAGCTTCAGCAGTTATCCAGAAGAACAACGTAATTTAGTTTCGTTATTTCCAAAGACTGTACGCATATATCTGACATTATAAAGCATTAGAAGACATGCGTATATAACTTTCTTCTTCACCGCTACCACATCTTCCCACATAGTGTTACTAACATATGTCATTCACGTAGGTTTATCTAATGCTCTTGTGCATATATCTGGCTGACGAAGACCGCACCTACTTGAAGCATGCTAGTGGAAGGTTTTGAATAGCGGGGACTTGAAGTACCGGGTAGTGAGTATATCCAATTGTATTTAACATGTAGGTCGGCTATCGCTGATTACATTAACGTGAAAAAAAAACTGGGCAAAAGATAAGACCGCATTGAGAAGCGTTCTAGATTGAGCGTGTTAGACTCAGCCTTTGCATTGTTTGGTGGCAATGCCTGACGCCAATTGGTAGCTTAGTTACTTGATTAAAACATTTAAGACTACGCCCAAGTATCAAAACCGGAGGCTGATAATGCATTTGAATCCAATTGCTCAATGCAAATCAGGACATCGCTAGAGCCCAGGATAGGTAAGTATGCTCACAAGAAACAGTGATTGCTGGTCACGGAGCTTACATTGGATTCGAAAATTGCCTTGTTTCATGGGAGTCATTGAAACATTTGTCTGTGTTGATGCTGTTTTAGCCATGTTTTGACACCTTATTCACATCAACATAGACGCACAAACAAAATCGGGCATCTTATGACAGTTATTAAGGCCACCAATGGCCCTTAGAGCTTGCGCAACCGTTCAGCCAGTTCGTATATCGATCATTTATATGCAATGTTTATAAATGTGGCGTATATATCATGCCTGCTTGAACCGATAGCATAACCTCGCCCTGATGATTTGTCGGATGGAATATGGTAATCCGGGGATGTGCATTGATTACTATACATGTTATGAGGCCCTACCCGTCCACGTTACTCTGTACCTAGAATGTTTATCGTCTCAATGTATAGTAAGTGATAACTGAAAAGTCATCGTGAGTTCCCTCCATGCTCCCTCCCTATCAATATAGACGCAAACATTATGATTGCGTGTCATTATCTATATTCCATCGTTTATGCTTGTCTACATCTGGCTCTAGCAGCTGAGCAATAGCTGGTAAGATAATGTTACCGTGTCGTCAGCAAATACATCCATCTAACCCAGAGACTGGGAAGACAAGACAAGAATTTACTATTTTTCTTTTAATTCGGCCAAACCACCATATATTGTACTCGGCGATGATTTGGTGTATGGCTGAGAAATCGATCTAAGTCTGACTGTTCTAAATAAATTAGCATTTCATTTCAGCTTGGTGGTCCTGGGGCCCTTTTCTTATATTTTTGCCTCTATGCGAACATCATTTTGGAAGATTCTGCTGTAAAGTTATTCGAGTCGTCTACAGAGGAACTGAGCGAAAAATAAAACGTCGGTACTGCGCAACTTATATACATTGGCATCCTTGACTCGATTTTACCACTCAAAGAATATTAACCTTTGTCTGTCACTGCCAATTTTCTTTCAGCTGAGAATGAATAATAGATGGTGCCATACGTGGGATCACCATGGTAACCGTCATTACCGTAAGCCTCTGGCGCCCTGCTTTGAGTGTCATTGGCAATGCAGTTTGATAGCACACACAAAAAACCGAGTTATTACACCAAGATGTCATAGAAAGATGTCAATAAGGCCGCAAATGCCGCGTCAAGCTGCGGCTACAGCGACGTTGACATCACACGGACATTGCTTCATGCCGCGAAGCTTAGGGTATTTTTATTGGATTCTTAGACTCATAGTACAACACAATGCTATTTCATTTGTTGCAATGGGAAAGCAATATCCACATGGTATCATTTCCCTATAACATCGCCATTGTTCTCATTTGTGCTGCAGCAAATGAATATAAATCTTTGACGCAAAAAGCCCCCCATCGTAGCTAATGAACCCATTATGATTGCGATGCGCATAATCTGCCGCCAGCAGGTTTTAACCAATGACAATACGCATGCGCATGATAATACACTGGGTTGTCAGTCATGTCAGTTTAAAATGATAGAAATAAATATGTATATGATGCTAGAACTATTTTTGACTTCGATTACACTCTTACTATTAAATTGATTGTTTGTGACGTCGTAAGTACTTCTGCGCGTGCTGACAAGCGCTACTTACAGCACATAAATAGTGCTAACATTGCTTTCTGAATAGAAACCTCGCCGTCATTGCACTCTCTGTGCATGTCCCAGCCATTCCATTATCTCACTGCGCAATAATGGCATTATTAGAGGTATTTTTATATGTAAACATATATATATGCATATATGTATATATATATATATATATATATATATATATATATATATATATATATATATATATATATATATATATATATATAAATATATATATATATATATGCATATATACATATATATATACATATATATATATATGTGTGTGTGTGTGTGTACATATATACATATATATATATATATATATATATATATGTATATACATATATATATATATATATATATTAATATATATATCTATATATATATATATATATATGTATTTTTAAATACATTTATATATATGTATATATATAGCGTGTGTCGCAATTTTATTGTTTTCGGCAACTAGGCCATGTACTACCTGACTACTAGCGGTATGCTTATAACTTTGAGAGTGGTCACTGCAATGTAGTGCCTTTTGTCGTTCCACTTTCGGAGATGGGTCGACTATTTTATTTCACCATCCTAGTCATGAATAGCCTTTTAGATTAACAAACCTAGAGGTCGGACCCACAGGATAGGCCAAGAAGTAAACCACTATGACACGGGGACCCGCTTCGTGTTTGTGCGTAGTAGGTGCTCGCACTTAAGAGGAGATGCCCATACAACACAATCATCCTCATTGATTACCGTCGGCGTTGAAATGTGGCTGCAACAGAATGTGCCTTACCACAAATCATAGGTAGTTGTGTTCTTCTGGCTCAAGACAGGCAGTAATAATGCTATTTTTATGTTTGTTTCCATTTACATTCCCTTTACTATTCTGGGTCTAATAGATAATATATCGCAGAAAATCTTCTAACTGCCCGTACAATTCGCTATCACATCCTCCTTGACATTTAGCTCACACTCTAGGTAGATATATAGTGTCAATTCACTGAATGCAAACATAAACACATCAGCTGCACCCTTCACAGTTGCGCCCTGTTCCAAAGAAGACTAAAATCGCTTATCAACTCTATGATAATTAGATTGCCTGTCGTCCAATAAACCGCTGCTGCGACGTGTATATTTTATTTACGCTTCCATTGTCGTCTTACGTGCTCAGTGACGCATTTCGTCGCTCCAACTTGTTACATAACTACTGTTAACATAGCTCTCCGTGATTGTAATTTCATGCGCAAACATCATTGCATGCTTTATATTATAGCAAATGTTGTTTGCTGTATAAACTAATGCTGCTGTCTGAAGTCAATTAAATCGACCCAGCTGTGACCAACAATGGCGCAAATCAATGATAACCAATCATTAGAAGTTTAGATACGGCTCTCTCTTCTGCAGATATTTGTGTACCACTGATTTCACCTCAAGGCTCATATGCTATTATTACAGTGTACTATATAGTGCAATTCGCACTCAGATATTGTCCAATGACCCGACTGGTCCGTGATCGATTATAGCAATTGTGATTGATCGGCGAGTTTATTCTGACAGGTTTGCGAGTACCAGCTGACCAAAAATTTCACTATATCAAAGCACAAATTTGAATATGCCGATTTCGAACAATGCTGTCATATATATTAGGTGCTTGCATTTCAAATGATCCTCTTAATAAGAATTATACTGCTGCTTGAGGGTCGCTCTTGGTGTACGCTTGGCATCAGCAGTATAAATTACATATCATTGACGTTTAGCTGACCAAGTAATTATATACATGGATATTCAGTAGTTAGTATAGTAATAGTAATTAAGTTCAATAATGAACACGAGAATCAAACGCATAGATGAGACGCTGCCGCAGCGACTATTTTGCTTAATTGCCCATATGTCTTCAACCAATTTGAAATTATAAGCTTTTCGTTAAATTTCAGTGTCAGCGGAACACTTAGATGCCATTCCCCTCATTACCGTATATAACATGGCAAAGAACAGATATAAGCGAAAAATAACAGAGCATATCAATAAGTATTGGGCAATTGTGTAAAGTAACTGACGAGTTCAGTCGATAGGATTGTCGGCCAAATGAGGCATTGCGAATCCAGGTTATGCTTACCTTTTCTAAAAAATTATCACAGCGAGACATAACATATATATCATCTATTCATATGCGAAAATAGTAGAATCCTCAAGGCCGCCGGTTGCCCGCCTTATACTTTATACGTAGTTCCATAAGTACTAAACCGCAGTTTTTTTCCAATGGCTATCCTGCAATTTGTAGCCCTTCCATATGATATACACGATACCGCATTGAAATAAAAGGTGCAAGCTGTATTGTCAAACCTGCTTAGGAATAAGAGCGGTGCCGAATTATAAAAACACTTACCCGGGTCTTTGCTGACACCCTAAAGGCGCATATAACACATTGATAGTTTAACAGTCTGCAAGAACCAAAACCTTGTCTACATATACTGAGAAAGCTACTCTTTTTTGCAAATAGCAAAAGAGTCACATGAATATAGATTTAGGTACAAGACGCCTGGAATGACTAGAGCCATGCAATAAGTTATGAACTTTCGCATGTGTACAACTAGCAAACAGAATGTTTAAAATTGTAATATTTCCATGTTCACTCTTTAATTAATGTATCCAGAAATAAACATAGTAAAACGTATATGATGGCGTGCCTCACGATATAATGCCCTGATGTATATCACATCCTGTTATTTGGTCTTCATTCCACCCAGAATAACATTCTGCCATCGTACTGAAATGACCAAAGAAAGTGATGCCATAATCATTGGCTCGCTTCTGAATACCAACGACGGCATATGTTGATGCCGGCTGATGTTCCTAAGTAACAACATAAAATCAGCCATCCCACTCCACCATACCACCATGGTTGTGTCATTTACATAATGCCGCCATGGGCTAAATAGAGCGATATTCAAGTTGAATACGTTAATGTGTTGTATATAAATTTGTATCATAGTAAAACCAAACATATTCTGGTAGTTTGGATAAATAATCGAAGGTAGTCTTCAAAGCCTTTCAGTTGCATTGTATGAATAGTCACCACAGAGCTACTGCTTATACCAACACCTATATCCATATTTGATCTGAATCAATGATTTCTACAAATATCATCACCTACAGCTGTTAACCCAAAAGCGGTCGAGTCTGCCGAGATAACAGCCTAATATGAGTAAATTTATGAACAAAGGATAACGCCAAGCTGATGATGAGGCGGGGGGCGCATCAACAAGCCATTAGTTCACGAAAAACCACACATATATATATATATATATATATATATATAGATATAGATATATATAGATATAGATATATATATAGATATATATATAGATATAGATATAGATATATATATAGATATATATATAGAGATATATAGATATAGATATATATATATATATATCTCTATGTCTATATATATCTATATATATATATATAGATATATATATATAGATCTATATACATATATATATTTATATATATATATATATATATATATATATATATATATATATATATATATATATATATATATATATATATATATATAAGCTTTAACACGTGAAAACATCCAATTCCTACAATGCAATCTTAATTTATCAGTTGTAACAGAATAGATCGTGCACACATGACGAACAAGCGACGTACGTGTGGTTTTATAGACAAGATAGCATGAACCGCAATGACTTGGTCACCATTCCTTGCGCAATTCAAATAAATTAGTCAATGTACCACTAAATAGCCAATATTGATTGCACTGCAGCAAGCCCATAAGGTTAATAGCATAGATAATATGTTGTTTTGCTTTGTACCTTGCCAAGCAAGTTGCAGCATGATTAATGATACTGTTATGACCAGCGATCTCATTTATGACAGCTGCAATGTAATAACTTTCGGTGCCGGATCGTATTGCATGCTCAGTCGTATGATTACGCATTAGGCCAAAGTATATAAGGCTTACGACTTTGTTGAAGTCAACAGGATTGCTTGTTTTATACCGATGCGCAAAAATATAAAACCATTGATGTGATTAAATGAGCCAAGGAACGTTTCGTTCGTTGGTGTCAACGGGTACGAGAGGCGGCTAGGGCACATTGGAAGTTCACAACAGGTTTTACGATAAATCATAGATAATGCACGAATTGTTTCTGAATCGTGCCGTAACAACCACCACATTCGACGACTGCGAGGCCCTTGTTGCCAGGGGTGACATCTGCGATGCTCATTTGCAGCATGGCATGCGTTTCGGACATCAGAAGCCACAGTGCAGTACAGCAAATCTTGTAATGATCAAACAATCTCGATTATCTTTCTTCCCTGCAAGCATACTCACCGGACCATGATGGCAATTCTACTGAAACTTATCAAAGCTAGTGATTTTATTTGTCGCATGTGGGGTTCTGTAGATAACAGTTGGCGATCTGTGTTTTTGTTGCGATGGCCGCCGCCTCTGCTACAACGAAGCAATGATATACCGACCTCTTTCATTCCCAATCAGGGCGACAAAATGTCCCTGTCAGAGTTGACTGCTTAGAACTTTCTGAAATTTATGAACACTTGGTACTGTTAAGTGCATGTTGGGTCATGTAGATAGCAGTCTGCAATACGTATCTGCATTGCAGCCTCTCTGATTGGAATAAGCAATGGCCATCTTTTCACTCTTAAACAAGGCGACATTGAATGATTTAAAGGCAATTCAGTTTTGCGTTAACCACAATGAATAGTCGATTGATTCGCGATGCAGTGCACGTGAAGATGATGTCACAACCGCTTTCAGCAAGCATTAATTGATTAGCGCCTGGCGATGGCAAATGCTACTGATGTGGCGCATGGCTGCTGTTGCCTGGCAAATAATGTTAAATTTCTATCAAACGACGCATTCAAATGGCATTCAGCCGGAGCACATTGAAGCGATCCAAATCATGCGGCGTCGACGGCCTGACAGCCGAGCACTTCATGTGTGCCTGTGCCTCCCTCTGTGTGTTGCCATTTACAAGTTACATCATACACGAATATGTGCCTCCTGACAAATTGAGAACAACCGTCCTGCCTGCTATAAAGGTCTACTCAATGATAAAAATAACTACCGACCGAAATCTTACCATAGGTAAGGAGCGTGAAGTAATCTATCTAATAAGTGTACGTCAACGCAGGCAACATATGCTCTTCAGTGTCTTATCCGCGGGATGTTGTCGCCAATCCCAGTAAGCATTACAGTGTACACATGTGGCAAAGCCTTCCAGGTGTTAAGTCTCAGGAAACAGATATCTATAATATTTACGCTATTTGGTGATAAATGTAAATTTATGTCAACGCATGCTGGTATTGGGGAAGGCTATTGGGTAAACTCATGTTGGCGATTGATAACATAGGCGCCGTTTAATGACAGGATTTGCCTGGAATCTACATAGCCATTCACTCACAAACTAACCAGTACAATGTCAGTCTACAAAATCACACAGAACAAAATTAATTTATATACAGATGCCATTATAAGTGCAATGACTAGATATTTATTTCTAACACTTACCTATTTATCCACATTTGTATAAACTTTCTATCGGTCTGCCTTGCTTAATCGTATCCATATGAACATATATATCTCACTTGATAAGCGTCTCCTGTGTATAAGCATTGGAGTGTTGATAAATGTGAGTTAAAACGAGTATAATCTACGAACCGCATTAAAACAGTGCTTTGCTTTGGTGATTAAGAAATATGGTAATCAATGTCTGCGTTCGCTGGTTGCGGCGAACAATCATGCTTGCATTTGTCTTATCGATGATATATTGATAGCTCCTCAATTTATTGTGTATATGGCTCCATTTTATGACAAATGAAGGGTGCTACTTGATTACATTAGCTTATGCAAACAGAATGGTGCAGAACCCATATTTACAATATGAACGTTTTGCAAGAGGCACACAGCTCGTGGATTAAGGCAAACAACAGGATTTGGCCTCAAGTGCACTTGTGACCGCTCATATTGAGGCTATTAAAAATACAGATGTTGGATTATACTATAGAATATCTGCGGAAACACGCACGACGTGAGTTTGCCATGCCACTGTCAAAGAAGGAAGAATTTACAATAAAGATGTCATGATTGCCGGCAGTGATGGATAGGCTTCGATAAATTGGTCTTATTCAGCAGGCTATCTCGCATTAAGTGCTTTATATATTCCTTATCAACGATTGCACGTTGAAACAATTAGCCACCAAAAACTGTTGTTTCATCAAGTCTAGCCGTTCATATTTTCATCATAATCTTGCTTTTATATAGTGTCAATCATTCAAACAATAAATTATCATAACCGGCGCATCCGACAGTATATGCGTAAGCAATCATGTTTGTTATTATTCGTCTACTTATTGCCCAATACATGTGATTTATTAGTATGCGTCCCTGATGCCAATTATTGAAATCATCTATCACTCTATCAGTCTGATTAATAACCACTCTCAATCTGCAAAGTAAATTGAAGGTCACTTTAGTATTGGTTGCTGATTCACAACCGGAAATTGGATAAAACGAGCGGCAATGAGGAAGATATATGGCAGATAACGACTGCTGGTATTGTGAAGACATAAATAGAAGGTGTGCTTCACGTCTATAAATGTCGGTAAACAGATAAAGAAAGCATCTAGATAAGACAGACAGACTACTTGCGTGTTAGATTAATTGTATCCTTAAATGTGATTAACATGGCATGAATCGATCGACTACACAGCGGCCGCTTCATCATGGGTGTTTGTTTATTCTTAAATATCTACTATATTGCTACAAAATACATGCTGCTAAATACGAACCTCATAACTTGCATAATCTTGCGAATGGCATAAGATATTGCGAGAGCACTAGAGAGGTCATTGTTGCTCACTACAGCTTACGATCAAGGACCATGTTCAATTTCAGTACAACATTGGGGGATGAACAGTGCGACATAAATTCTCCAACAAAGCGAGGGGTCCAAGAGGGACCAACCGCAATCTTAAATTGCTTCCCACCGTTTACGTGTTGGACAAAGCTTAGTCATTAAGATGATAATTGTATCTCTCAATTAACTTCGTTTTGAATATGTATGACTACGTGCTTGCAATATGACTTTGCATTCGACCGCTGATAGGAGAGTTGGCCACAGTTCAGTGCTTGATGATTTTAGCAAGATAATTGGTCTGGCTTCATCACTTGCAATAGAAGTCCATTTACCACACGATCCCTAGATAATATCACTATGTGACGTGAAAGTACAAAAGAGCAATTCATTGTTTTATACTTGATGCCAATGCTTAAGAGTTGTACATTCATATTTATTTCCGTCATGGGTGGCTGAGTAGTAAGTACATTATCTAGAAAACATCGCCTACTTCTAACCATATGATACACATACTACAACGATAATATGAGGATTGGATAAATATAGTTTAAAGCGACGTAGCATTCATAATATCATCAACTTTGGGTGCCTCTTTGGAGTGAACCGTTTGTAGAAGCGTTTGTGCTCTAATCGGATATTCATGATTTCTAATACCTTATTGACTTTGTTTAGGGTAAATCGTCCTCGGCTCGGCAATATCCTACGAATGGAACGACATAAATCGATATATGCGGTTTAATAAATTTTGATAAATCCCAAATTTGACAAAGGCAAAATTTTTTACCAATTTTTTTGAATGAACCTTCTTATAAATAAGTTGAAAACAGTGGACATGGCTTTAAACGAAGCACGATTAAATGCCGGGTATAAATGAAATAAAATAATGCAGTAGCACTATTACTTAAGTGGAATCGAAATGTATAAAACAGGGTGCCTATGCAACAGCACCTACTAGACATGCTTTGTTGCTGGTTGCTCGCTGACGTTTATAAAAATTGAAACACCCGGCAATATTCACTTGTGCAAGGTCTCGTTGTCGGTAGTTTCTGGATAATCCGGTTCAAAACACACAGTAAGGGGAGCCTCTTCCTACGAGCACATCTCGTTCGCAATCTTAGTCATAGTGGAAGACAAGCAACATAATCTAATTGACTAGAATATGTACATATACGCAAGCTAATAACAAACGCATAGGGCGCTAGTCTATTAGCATATTGACATAAC
Organism: Urechis unicinctus; assembly: GCA_034190875.2. NCBI lineage: Eukaryota > Metazoa > Annelida > Polychaeta > Xenopneusta > Urechidae > Urechis > Urechis unicinctus. Next base: position 46,479,663 of record CM067354.1, on the reverse strand, counting down.
ATTCTCATTCGCACTCACGATTGGGATCATTCAACATTTTTTTACCATCCTCATCTCATGTAGTCGTGACCTCAAGGCAGTGTCATCGTGACCTTATCTAAATGACTCAAGGCGTTGTTGTCGTGACCTTGTCTAAATGAGTCAAGGCATTGAGGTCTACCCAAAGCAATCGACTTCTTTATGCCATCCATGAAGTTCAGTAGATCGTCACTTCATCAACAATAATAGCACAATGTTAAATCACAGATTAATGCGTGTACATTGAATATCCTATAGGCATATTTCATCGCAACGACTATTATAATGTGAAAAAATTAACCACATGGCTTGGTCCTAAGCTTACCAAGACGAATAAACGGGTCTATATCAGCAACCCATTGCTTATCAATGGTTGTGATACTAATTTTGCATCAACGGCTTTGCATTCACAAAACGTCGTTGGACAAAGATTGGAAGCGTCCCATGATGGCAACACGTTTGCGTTGTCTTTCTCTCAATCGTAACTCATATCGCTTACACAAGACGGGAACAGCAGTTGACCTTCTCATCTGGCGTGAGGCTGAACTAATTAACCACATGGCTGGCTAATCAACGTGTTGATGCTAAGTGAGATTGAGAGAAAAAGAAAAGGAAATGCATCTCTTATTTTGTGCATCATATTATTATGACGCCCGAATTTCGACCCCAGACCCTTTACTGCTAAATGTAGCAATAACATTTGCATTTCCGCCAAGGAAACCTATTCCCAAGTAACAGTCATTAATAGTAATCCCAATAATGAAGTATTGGCGTCGAGGTAATGGTATCATTCGAGGGTCTTCTTTAATCTTATCTAACTGAGAGGGGGCGGTGGTATTTTGGCCTCTCTTGGCACATTATTCTCTTCTGCATATTATTGTCAGGAGATGGCGTTATCGGTAAAAGTGGTACTGTCTGTACAACACTGAGAGTTTCGTTTCCGTTCCATTCTCACGCTTTGTTCGTCCATATAACCACCCTTCAGACATTGAATTCTCCTATTAATTGGATGCGCAATGTAGGGACCCTTTACATAGTGCTTTTCAAATTGGCGATAAATTTATACCATATTTATTTCAAAAGTAGCCAAATGGTGGCATTTATTTCATATAGCATAAGTTTGGAAAGGTGTCATTGATGCAGATTGATACAGGCATGAGATGGTTATAGACAAAAGGACGGCCCGTCTCACACTCTCCAGTGAAGTTCCGCTTACGCTTACGCTTACATTGGCACTGGTAGCAGGGAGTGTTATCTATTCGGCAGCTTCATTAACACACATTATTATTTATGTCATGTTGGCTGGGATTAACATCTCGCGGATGCCTGTGTTTTATGTTGATCATCTGGATAAGATTATGTGTGCTGAGTGGCTACAATATAATCTAGCTAAGAAGCAAAGGCAATGCATGGCAGTGGATTACAAAGGAACAAGTGGGTGAACATTATACCAAATTGTTTTTTAATAACACACACTTTCAAACATAGAACCGTTTCGTCTAAAAGCGCGACTGATGGAGGCTAACTTGGTGTGAATGTTTCCAGAGAAAACGCTTGCGTGATCGGCCATTTACTTTTGGTTTAATCATGGTGTTTCTTTATTGATAAGGGGAAAGATCGCGTATGGTTTTGCGAGCAGGTGCAATTGGATTGACATTTACTTCTATTATGAGATAAACTACTTGACGAACCTATCCTGTTGGCCGCTATGGGAAATGACTGATAGCGTAGTGCTAACTGCATGCACACCCACTCGTTAACCACGTAAAAACCAACCAGTTCTGCGCCGTATCCTAGTATAACTCGATCGTTGCCTTCTAACGCAATGCGTATTTCATCCCTACACGTGCTCTAGACATCGATAACAAGCGTACTTTAATCTCCTTGTTTACTGATAACGCAAATTACCCTATTCGCTGATCCGCTATTCAAGCACAAATGTATTGCATTACACTGTGTCATTACCACCACATTATAATACAACAGCCTGTAACCGATACAACACTATTATCTAGTGCCTATTTTACAATTATTTAAAATAAGACTACAAATCAATCCACCTATTTGAAATAACTGCGCAAATGTGATAATACACAGTACACTCTAGTTGGTTAAGCAAGCGTATAATTATACATTACTTTCATCAACGTAAACGTTACCACAGTCATGACTCGTACAGGTGCAACCATCCAGTCGAGTTGTTGCCGATGCTTCATCACCACTGAGGAATGTTGGATGGATGATTAATCGTAAAATGTCGTGGAAGAGCTCACGATAAACTGTTTGTAGCATTCTATTCTTACTACTAACCGACATTAACAAATCATGCTTGCATCAATAAGTACACAGAAGGTTGAGCAACGGCTTGTTAGTCATTATCCAGAACGCCTTCTTTTACAACTCTACCGGGAATGTCTATTCTGGCAGCGAATCTGTCGGAATGTTCCCAATGTTCAATAAACCGGAACACACACAAACACACACACACACACACACACACACACACACACACACACACACACACACACACACACACACACACACACACACACACACACACACACACACACACACACACACAAAAACATGCACATACACACATACACGCACACATACACACACGAACACATACACTCGCGCGCAGTTTCCGGTATTCTCCTCAGTCATGTATGCTCACAAACACCATTCGAGATATGATGCCTTAACGTTAAAATGTTCGCGTAAAGCAACTGGCAATTCATATGATCATAATCTAAGTAGCTTTTCGGTATTAACAATGATATCTTTCGAGGCGAAATGACAAGGGTGTAGCGCTGCTCTGCCGGGAGCACAACCATTTAGTATGGAACATTATATATCTTGAATGAAATCACACCAGAGTTAGGCATCGAGGATGATATTATGAGGACATGATCTATTCTGGCGATGCAGCCTACTTCATTCTGGTCCTATCTATATATAAAGAAACGTCGTGCACAACAATAGCTATAAGCTGTTATCTAAGGCTTCAAAGGACATGATGGCTAGGATATATTGTCTTCTACGTATAATGAGCATGGACCTTTGATGGCATGTACTTACCGTACCTGAAAGAGTGATCAAGTAACTGGCCGGTCCCAAGATATTCTGGACCGCGCACAAATAACCATTATGAAACAGTTCTGTATCCAATTTCCAAAGAGATGTCAGTTTGGCTGCGGGCCCTGTTTACGTGTTAATGATTTTCAATAGTCTCGCCAACAGTCTAGGCTAGGGTGCGCTTTGAACTAATTCCGCATCCCTGATTTAGGATACTCCAATCAGAAGCTGTGTCTCTCGGTCACTCTCGGGTACTTTTGAGTCATTGTCTCTCATTGGCCGGTATCACATTTTCCGAAGATTCGGCACTATATTTGTTTTGGTACGCTCCGTTTGATGGGTCGTGACTGTTTTGTGAATGTGGCTGCTGGGACGGGGAAACATTTTGCTACACGTTGTTAGCTACTGCTCTCGATGCAATGCTTGCAATGGGTCAGGGTTCAACACTAATTGTTGTCCGCAAGTGATTTGTCATGTCGGACAAGTGAATTGCCAAGTCAACTTGACTAACCGGACGAGTGATTTTTATGAGCTGGGCACACATTCTACAACACCCCGATTTGTCGTTTCACGCTGAGCGGCACCGTTTGTCACACAGTCTGCGAGAGAAGCAGACATACAACTGGTCTCTTTAACTGACTGTATAACATAAACATACTATCACTTTTGAGACGCCCCATAGTTCAAGAAGACATTCAGTGTGTTCTCATTGGACGCAGACCACATCAATGTACATGACGTCACATAAAACCGAGGGTGCGTATCACAAGCCAGTTTCATGAGCCAAACGCGCGCAACTAAGGTATATCCGGGTAACAACCTTTGTGTTGATTGGTCACGAAGATTAACAAATGTGTCTAATGACGCATCAGTTTTAGACCTTATCTTGTCGTAGACTCTGGGGCGAGAAGCGTAACGGAACCCCTGGAGTGTAGGACGCAGACTAGTATTGATGTAAAATGCCTGAAATTAGTTTCATATTACATGAAAAGATTGAAAATGTCTCAACAGTTAATTGCGCAATATATGCAATAGATCTAAGAGTCGAAGTATAAAGCATCTGAATATTTACGTTGATGCCATCTTAATGATTATGTTAGGCAAGAAAGCGGCCAATTTGCGTAAACGTCTGTATGCAGCAAGAGTACATACGTGATACGTTTGATTTCACGAGGCAGTATCATCAGTATTTTGTATGAAGTAGTTAATGCAGGATTTATGAGAAGCCATGATGCTTATAATTGATTACGATTTTATAGACAGTATACCTGCAACTAACTAATATATTGAACATTAATAAGTAAAATTTATCGGACGCAGATGTCCCAAGCGTGTCAGAACTGGCCGTCCTCCTCGGTGTCGTCATTGATCCTCACTAAGCTTCTTTTGGCATTCAAATATATTGAAGACATTAACACCAGAAATATGACAAATTTAATTGGACAACGCAGCCTGGTTTGTTACAATTGGATCATTCTTCTTGCATTGCATCCGAAGTACATACGTATCCATAGACAAGTCGCTCCGGTCAGAAATGTCTATCGCTTTACCAGACTTCCAGCATATGCATAACTACATTGGGAGCAGTAAAGCATTTCAAATGGGTACTTAAGTGCCCTAATATGAATACATACATACCAGATGCCAAAACCATACCTGCTTATATATGTTCCATAGGTGGTACCGGGCATCCTCATGTATAAGTTTTAGGATCCCTTTTAATGATACGCACTTGATATAATGAAGTGATGACTCCAGACATAGTATAGTGTTAATAACTTGAACTTTATTATTAGATTTGATATTTAAATTTGGGATGGAACGTTGTTTAAAGATCGGAGAGAGAGCTCGGAGGCAAGGATAAAACTGCTTTTAATATGTAAAAGTGCTTCCCTCAACGACCAAGGCCCGCTACTCCAATTCTCATGGGACGAACAGTAGCCAGGTCAATGAGGGTTGGGGCAAGATGGCTATTTGACTCTAGAATATGGGGTATGTATGAGGAAAAAGGAGAAGTGGCAGGTGACACGTAGTTCACTCGTGGATCTAGAAATATAGGGTTTATAATTAATATCAGTTTTAGTGGGTTACTCCATCAACTGATGACTGAGAGGGAACGTTATGATGATGGATAGGCCTGTTGAAAATTTGGCACTCGGATATTTCATGGCAGGTTGGGCTGACAATCAAGCATGGTCCAACTTTGAAAAGCTTGTATTTAATATATCTGTACTTTATTAAGACCATTAAATGGTTAGATGCTTCGATCACACGAGCCGAACAGAACACCCTTCATCTGACTGGTATGTTATCCATGAAAATGACCAATTTATATTTCTCTGTATTGATAATTACTCAAGCATAACGCTGCCCTGCAATAGTATCATCCACTTCAAAATGGGATCCTGAGCCATACGTGTCCGTAGTGCCGCATCCAAATGCCTCACTCATCCATGCTACACCACCGATGGATGGTAAGCACATTTCCCATTTTTGATGCTATTCTGTATCTCTTTAGATATACCCGTTATCTTGCCACTGTTCATGACGAGCGCCTGTATAATCCGACCGCTCCATTAAGCTTTGTCAGAAAATGGAATATTGCGAACGATTGTAGTGCTTCTGTGAGATAGAAAGCTTCATTTTCGCTCCATCGCGATCCTTATCCCCTATCGTCAAGCACGCCCATCACTTTTCCGAACCTTTCGTCTGCGCCGCGTTTCTGTGTAGATGGCGCAATATTGATTGAATGCAGGTATACAACATATTGCATTGCACAGTTGGCAGTACAGTGGCTTTATGGTTGTTTCTGGGGGCAGCACAACGTCCCATAGTGGCAATTATAGCACAAACCTGTCATGCAGCTGAGGAGTGAGGGTGAGATAATCATTGATGTGAAGGCTCTCTTATTGCGTGAAAGTTAAATTTTCCTCTCATAACGCTCAAACATTCCCGGGGGCTTTATAACAAGGGAACGGAATCCATCGCTTGCTGCGGAAAGTAACATTGGACTACTATAAATCGATCTGCAGTAGAAGAATCGTCTCGGCTTGTTTCTTAAACACAGCGCATGCGTCATTAATGGGTGTTTGACTTGTGTAAGTCGACACAAACAATGCTCGATGTTTGCCCACTGTTGCAGCTATGGTTGCTTGATGATGAATGATATAATAATTTATATAGCTATAAGGAGTGAAACCTAGTGTGTAAACGTAGCTTCATACCAAGATATATGATTCATCGCTGATTGGCAGATGTGGGAAAGTAAAGTGATGTGAATGTTTACCTACGGGGATAAAGTTTCATTGGTGAATAAAACATCCGAATGCTACGTAAATTGGACATTTCATCCTCTCATTGTTAATGCATTAATTGAAGCTAATTCCCTCTTCTGATAATGTTTGATGGATCCAGCAATTTTAACCAGTGCGTATATATGCCTAAGCTTTACAATGGTTTCATGTTATTTTATATCATTCGCTCCCATTCAAACTGGGATTGCTGTTTAGACACGCTCTTCTTGGTCTATGGCTGACAAAATATTATTATGGGAGTCTGTGGTAAGATGACTATCCTGTATTAAAGCCTGATGTTATATGCTAGTGTGTAATACAAGAAGATTACCTGTTTGCATAATGTTATCCACGAATTCGCACTTGTTGATCCAGAGTGTGCAAGATGTTCCCGATAGAATATAAACAGCCTCATTTCTCGCTCTCTTGCGCTTCAGTTACACAATTATATTGCCCCTTCTGGTAACTCTGATCAAAACAGGCAAGGTGCTTAGAAACTGTGAAGTGAATCATGAATATATATGCGGCTATAAAAGCTTTCAACGAGTGAGGATATAGAATGATATATAACAAACCTAGATATATATATATATATATATATATATATATATATATATATATATATATATATATATAGAGATATATATATATATAGATATATATATAGATATATATATATATATATATCTATAAATTGTACATAGAGAGATATATATATAGATATAATATATAGATATATATATATATACATGTACATGTATATATATATACATATATATATATATATATAGATACATATATACATATATATATCATATACATGTATATATATAAACATATATATATATACATATATATATATATATATATAATATATATATATATATATATATATATATATATCTATCTATCTATATCTCTATATATATATATATATATATATATATATATATATATATCTCTATATATATATATATAATACCCGAACGCGACCTTCAATGAACAATCCGCCAAACTTTCGTAGACTTGGGTCCACGAAAGGTTATGTCAACATAAAGTCAATGCACTTTTTCTTTCAAAATTTTTACAAGTATTTTGATCGGTCAATTTTGATATGATAGTCTGGTCTAAATAAGTACAACGATTACATTATAGTCACGATTTTTAAATATTGAAATAATTTTAAATATTAAAGCAAAATTGAATTTTAACAACTAATCAATCGTTGGCATTACCTGATTACCCAAATATCTTCCCTACACCCATTTATACTTTAACCCAAATGGTAAAAAAATACTGTTTAAGCATGAGCGTAAAATATGTTTGTTTGACGTTTTTTTAATATTAGAATTTTGTTTATAATTTTGATAACGTAAAACTGTATTTTACTCATTATTCGTCTATCTACAACTTTTAATAAGTTCGCAAAACGCTGCCAGTGGCTCATGATGATCAAAAACTACAAAAAATATTCTAATTCTGATCCATGTTGACGAAAATTGACAAAACATTTTTTATTGGCTTTAAATTTGTCATTATATTATTTAAGATATGCCAAATTGATAATTAAAAAATATATATATATATATATAAAAAAGCATATATATATAAATATATATATGTATATATATAAATATATATATATATATATATATATATATGTAGATATATATATATGTATATATATATATATATATATATATATATATATATATATATATATATATATATATATATATATATATATATATTGAATTGCACATATAATTATATATTCCCCTAACCTTGTGGCATATACGTGTCCTATATGGTATGCGTTTAAATTATACGACTCAACGATATGGTTGGCACCTTTATATCATCCAGACAATCTTTCGGCTTGATAACACGTATAACATTCAACAAACATATCAAAGGTACACAATGAACCAACCACAAATATTAACACAGACATGAATGCCGGCAGTGATTCATTGTCGCCGAGAGGGTTGGCTTTCTTAACAGGCTTCTTGATATTTATTGCCCGCCGAGCGGCTGTTTAACAAGACAACGGTTGCTCGCTCAGGTTTTTTTCATTATATTGCGTTTACAGAAGGCAAGCATTTTCAATTGTTGTATGAAATAAGCGGTATCATGTGCATTGCTATTCGTCCGATTATTGGCCAACACTTGTACGTTCTTGAGAAAAGAATTCTACAAACACATTGGCCTATTCTACAGGCGCAATGGTTATTTTATGACAAGTGGTGCCGACTCTTAATTATTGCCGATGATGACCTGTGTAAAATTTGACAGTCTTGTTTTCTCGTTATCTGTCCTTTATTAAGACACCGACCTGGTAACAGGCTTCAACTGTCATCCATGAAAGTGATAGTTGATAATTACTCGCTGTTCTCAAGCATATCGTTATCTTAAAGTGATGACAAGCCTTTCAAAATCTAAAAGCGCATAAACGAGAGATAGGAAAAGAACATTTCATTACTAGCTATTTATTGAAGTAATATCGATGAGGAGCATTTTATAGCATACTGAAACATTACGCAGACATACCTACCCCTGTTTGGATAGATGATCAACGCTTGTTCATTAGTATGCTTTACTCTTGTCCATTAGTGTTATCAATTATCGCGCTATCTACTGCACACCTGACAATCGACAGTTAATGCTATCTAGGAAACTTGAATACCAATACCAGAATGGCAACATTCGATAATGACTGATGGCTGGTTAAATTTATGCTATTCTGAACCTAACCTGCACAGATCAAGACGACGCAATGCACACAGCGCCGATCAGAGCACAGAAAGATACACTAGAAGGTTTAATTTAAGCTATCCACCGAATAACTCCCTGCCATAATTTATTGACAACAGAATTTTAACATAAAATAGCGGTCAAACAAGATTGCAGCTATTAATTTGATTGTTATATCTATTTGATACAAGAAACAGATGACGATTAACAGTGACCATAATTGATAAACATGTATGGTTTGCTTTGCACCGGCTCTAAGTAACATTTTAACTATTGAATGACTTGCATGAATTTGTCACTTGCAAGAATGTAATATCCAAGTAAACAAACGTTCCACCCTAGCTCATCGGAGGGTTGTTGAGGCAAGATGTGAATAAATGTTCTATAACAGTTATGACAGTACCGTATTACCAGCCTTAATAATTTCTTATGAGTGATTCACGGCCATGGCTATTGTCGCAGTAGAGGTAGTTTACAACAGTCGGGTTCTTAATTTTGCCGCATTTTAGAGAAATTGATTAATGATGTCGCATAATACATAGATAGGACAACAACCCTTAGCTAGATTACTCCAATAAAGGATAATGAGTATTGATACATATCAGGGGATATCTATAATACCACCTAATTATTGCACTGAAAGCAACCTGTATGTTCAATAACTATCAATATTAATGGCTGGCAAAAAATACCCTGCTGCATCATGTCCCTATTGTAAAGAGTGAACCGACAGGCGAACACCACAACCAGATCTCTATTGGGGTACATAATGAATGTTTCAAATGTTTGCTCATAGTATTCAACACTGTAGTCATAACCTATCTATCTCTTTGGCGATCAATGCATCACATCCCACAATCAATATAACGAGTTGATGCTATCAAAGGTTACTAAGATACCAACGCATAATGACGAAATTCAATATACTAGATCGGATCGCAGAGCCAATGATCCTGACATGCACAAAACAGGCCAATATATCATACAGAGTTTGTATACATGACTCAATTATTGATATACGAATAATAAATGATAATGTAAAAGCTCGCCTGTCTTTCACCCTCTCTCTCTCTCTCTCGCCTCTTTCTCTTGCTCTTTTTATTCCTCTCTCCCTCTCTCCCTCTCCCTTTATCTCCCTCTCTCCCCCGCTCTCCCTCTCTCTCTCTCGTTTCCCCCTCTATTGCTCTCTCACTCACTCTCTCTCTCTCACTCTCTCTCTCTCTCTCAATAATTCCGCATATTTATTGGTCATAGCAGTCATGTATCTATATACTTGTTCAATAATAACGTTAGTACACTGTTATTAATGGTCACAACTAAGCTCATAAAAATGAACATCAGCATGAAGATGTTATTAAGTTCCATTTAATGCATTTGGCTGGCCATCCAGTATTGAACATCTTATAACGCTAACAACCAAAATTGGATTAGAATACCGACAGTATTGCAGTGGCGTCGCACGCGTTAGTTAACTCGAGAGACGTTTATGCTCAGCCGTATATATATCCCACGTTACGACCGCATGCTAAATCTAGATTTGTCAGAAGATGGCGCCTTGCTAATGGTTTTGGTGCTTGTGTGAGAATAGAATGCTTCATTTCCGTACCATTGCGATCCTCATCCCTTATCGTCAATAACTCCTATCCCTTGGCTAACTGACCGTTGTTCCTGTGCCGCGTTTCAGTGTAGAAGGCGCAATATTAATTCAATGAAGTTATTATTATATAATACGTGAGCTTTCAATCAACGCACAGTTAACACTCCGGTGGTTTAATACTGTATCTTGGAGCAGCCCAAGGCCCACATGGGTAATTATAGCAAACAGCTAAATTCCGTGGAGGCAGCAGCTGGGCAAGGTGTCTATGTTGCAATGGTGTCGCGAGGATGAGACAAGTCATTGGTGACACTCGTGACCTATTGGCTTGGCCTGAAGGTTTAGTTGTCCTTTCTTGACGTTCAGTCATTCACCTTGGCTTTATAACAAGTGAACGGAATTGACCGCTTGCTGCGGATTGTACGATGGACCTCTATTCATCGATCTCGTTTTACGTGATGTAACTGTAATTCCTTGATTGTTGGTTCATATCCAGTACACGAATCACACCTAGCACGAATGATGCCAAAGCACCATGCGACATTATTTTAACTTCTGTACTCCAATAAAGCAATTCAGGATTTACCTATGATAGGTCATTTGCAACTCATTTTGGTTATCAAATGGAAATAAAAGTATTTATGATAAGTTTAAGAAAGGCAGGAATGGTGTACCAGTGCATTTGCTTGAAAACTATTTTAGACCAAGACAAGGCAAGGACGTCGCTTTCGGCCCTGGATTTTAAAAGCAAGCATTACCTTTAAGTTGTTATTACCAACTAAAATAATGCGTGCAAAATAATCCTAGCTCGCAGTGTATTTGTTCAGGCACAGATACTAACAATCGAAAGTCATTTGTCATTAATGTCCTACGGCTACAAAGTCGCTAGCATGCAGTTCTCATGAAAACCAGCTGATTAGAAGAACTTTTTGCGAATTCCAGAAGGCTTGCCGCTGAAAATCTACTATTATAGCCAGTGGTGAGATGTAATGTGTTGTTCAATATTGAATAGCAGAGTCGTTGAAACATACACCGTGATTCAACATCCGGTTGATGCAGATAACATATTTCTTTATTGTAGGTAGCTGCTTTACGAGAGCTACTTGTGACGCGTCGTGAAGTAATACATCGGGGCATTATCCGGCCTTAAGTGGATAAGATTTTAGCGAGAAACAGCAGCGATTTATCTGTAAGTATTACAATAAGACAACGCTAATATAAATCTACAAAAGTAAAAGGCGCATTCTACTCTTATGCCTGGTATGAAGCTGATTTAATGACATCATTGCCGAGTATTTTGATTAACCGTTCATTATCATAGTGATTATCAGCTATATAACTAAAATGACAATGGGTATTGATATTTTGGTTTACAGTTAATACTCCGCTGTCAAGAGTCATCAGTTTGCTCGCTATGAAGCCTAGTAGAAAATTACCACGATATTAACTTCCAGTGCTTTACCTCCCTTTTTAACCAAGAATGACCTGTCTCTGCTCATCTGTCTTACGATTACGTTACCGTCTGGGGAAGGATATATGCCGAAAGGCTCTAACATGCAATGTCATTATGGGTCGCATCCAGTAGAATCAACATCCAGCATCTTCCCTGTATAGAGTATCTATATCCACTCTTTGATTTCGAATACACAACATAATGCATCGAGAGCAGATGTTAATCTGCAATAAGCATTCTTGTGATTTTTTTGTTTTCTGTGTATAAAATATACCCTTTAAGTGCTCTGTGTGTTTAGCTGAGCAGCAAATGACTAGGACTTAGTGTGTACCTATCGTCACGTACATACTATGCCATGCAATTTGTTTGCGAGGAATCGCACATATATGCGCAATTTCTCTTGCTGATCCCTTTTGACATGATTGGAAATTATTTAGCCATTTTGGGCAGTACCCTGCACAATATGTGCCTGGCCGAAAACTATCCGCTATCAGATTTGCTGTTTGAAGCTTATGCGTTATGCATTTCATTAAAATTTATTTTTGTGTGTGATGTTGGGTTCTATAACGCGTGTATATTTGTTTGCTGGATATGATATGCTGTTAGTGAGAGCAGTTGTTAGATCATGGACACCTCCGCTGATGTTTATCAATAATCAAAAGACTTGTTTGGGATACGCTTTGGGGGTGGATTTTTACCCTCAGCGCACAAATATGTAAGGCTTTAGCCAAATTGATACCAATGAACACCCAAGGCTCTATTTTACGGACATCATTTAAGTCTTATGTACTTTTAAATCAACGGTAGCGAATGAAGATCTATGGTAGTTTGGGTAATCAGGTCTTCAGTCTACCGATTAAAAACATAATTTGAACACAGTGCAAACTGCTCAGTGACTTAGGAAATACTACTACGGAAAACACTATATAAGTGCATAAAATACATCGGAGAAGTCAAACAATAGGGATGTTGCTCATAGTAACATTTTAAAACATTGTCTGGCTTGATTATTGTGCGTATATTGAAAATATATTTTTATCGGTGGCGGAAGCATTCAATCGGAAAGATAAGAGCAGTTTCATGGCACCGCTTTATGGGACAAGCTACTGTTGCCGGACACTCAGTAGTTTATGTAATTTCGGACGCCAATTAGTATAATTATTTGCACTCTTTATCGCACTGATGACGCATTATGGCAGTCGCCGATCTTGCATTTCGCGTTTCCCAAAAAAATAGCAGAACGCATATATCACGACTGTGGTGACGTGCTCAAACATAAAGGCGAGGTTGGGGGGTATATTTGTCGCATGTAGTTTTAATAGTAACGTGAGTATTTGTATGATTAACTAAGCAACATATACACATAGCTGTTGAGAGGTACACATCCTTCAAGTGTGGCTTTAGGAAATCTATTATGACCAGGATGCCTCGTGAATGGGTGCTTGTTCATTAATGAGGCCACAAATATTGTCAATAGGACATCTGTATTTATAGATAACAAACAGGCTAATATTGTGATGTTATAGATTCTTTGTAGTAAAGATGCAGTCGCTTATTACTATTTTTTCATATGTCATTGAAGGTAAATCTAGTCGCAAATACTAAACGGCTGGAAGACACCATTTGACCGTCACGAGATGCTTGTTGCTGAAAGATGCCTATAAAGTAGCACCCTATTGTATGCATTATTTAGCGATCTGTGCCAGTTAGCAGAGATTCATGACTGGTGATGATAGCGATTACTTTAGAAGTAGATGTGTGTGCCTATAAAACAACATCCATATGTTGATGGGTTCAAATGGTAAAGCTTCATTTTGCTCTGTGTAACGATGCAGCAATCGACTTGATAGCAGACTTAGTCGTAATACGATCCTGTTAAAATTAGCATTGTCTTATGAATGGAATATACCTAATCAAGTAATGATATCGTTCACTGGTTCAACAGGAACACATACCTGGACACAGTATGTCTAGGGTGGGGAAGGGTTGTTATTTGATATTCACTTGATACAGGGTCCCGCCTCTAGAGTGGGAATCTCCTAGTGTTATGCTATGCGGGCGCAAGATTTCCTAGATTTTGTTGCCATTTTAAGACCAACTCGGTGAACGTCAGAGGAGTCCTAAGGACAAATTGCCTTGTTGTTAACAGTTCGCGTGTAAACGATTCCGTCATTATGCCATACATCAAATGGACGAGTAGAGTAGTGTAAAATTGGGTAGGCAGCCTAGTTTGTGCTTCGGTAATCATGCATAGTACGTGTGATGTATTGCACAAGGGCAGTAAGAAAAAGATTAATACTAGCACATCATGGACAGAAATCGCCGCTGCAAATACATATGTGCATGTGGACGGGTTGATTTGGGAAAGATATAAGCAACGATCGTTGTTTGATCTTAGTCATGTTGCTATTGTAATCTTTGCACTTTGGTCATCCAAACACAATTTTATGGTTTCTCGATTAAATCAGCAACTTTCCCATCTTTTATAAGCCAATGAAATATACATGTGTTTAGTAAACATTTACACATAAGCTGAAGGTGATTACAATTACTTGCCAAAAATATTTTACTTAACAGAGTGTATGAAAACCAAAAATGTTAGACACACACGCATACACAAATACTCACCCTCATATGTATATATATATATATTTATTTATATATATATATACAAATTTATATATACATGAATTAATATAAACATATACATATGTATATTTAATTATATAAATATATAAATGTGCATACATACATGTGCATATACATTGTTATTCATATAAACATATACATATGAATCATTATGTATATATAATTATATGAATATATAAATGTACATACAAACATGTACATACACATTTATATGCATTTATTTATATATATATATATATATATATATATATATATATATATATATACATATATATATATATGTATATATATATATATACATATATATATATATATGCATATATATATATATATATATATATATATATATATATATATATATATATATATATATATATATATATATATATCTATATATATATATATATATATATATATATATATTTTATTTATATATATATATACTGGTCTAAATGAATGCTGGGCTTAAATGTGTAACCCTTCGATCTACAGAATTAGGTATTGTTCTTGGGGTGAGTAGGTTCCGATGTGCTTTAAATGGCAGTTGCTATTCATTATTGTTATGAATCCCCCAGCAAAACTCAGGGCATTGGTACAGTGAAAACAATGTTGCTTGCATCATTTGCCGTTTCTTTACTGTTGAAAGAGTTCGTTTGAATGATATGTAATAAGCTCCAGGTATATGCTCAACACAGTACAATCATGATCGACCAGATTTTATTCCAGCTGAATTTAAAATCGGATATATGACGTGGCAATTTCAGAGTTCCAGGTGGTATGGGTCCCTCATATTATAACGAGTTGTCTTTGATTTCTTACCTAATTTTATGTCGACTACATTACCTTTCGGCAATGAATTGCAAGGGTAAATTTTGTGGACGTATTAATTGCAAACTGACAACCATAGATAGAGTGTGAGCTATCCTGTTTTGGGTTATAAGAAGAACGCATTGATTAAGTCCATCGACAGATAGGCGTGAAATGAGCCACTAGAAAACCATATTATGCGTCGGTTGTCTCAGAGCCAGAATATATAATGTTTGTCAGTTGTTTGTCAGCGTTTTGCAAAGAATGATACAGTGTTTTATTTATTCAAACAATGAAAAGGCTATAAGTGTTGGTAAATAAGGCATCATGACCATTCATCGGAACAAGCTGTCCGTCTACTGCAGAAAATATGAAATTGCCACGCATTACATCGTTCAATATACTGTAGGTAATAGTTGCTGGTTATATATGGGCCTGTTAAGTATTTTGCGTCAAGAAAGGACTAAATAATTCCATGTTTATTAAAGTGACAAAATCATGACCGCCTTTTTTAAACGTTACTATATTGCGTAATTGAATCGATAGTATATTGAATCGTGGATATTGTCGTGATTTCGTCGTTTTTCTTGCATCTATGGATAGGTATTAGCATGGAGCCCAAATAAAATATGTTAAAGTGAGTTTGGTGATCAGTAAATGGCTCGAACCGCAATGTCCCGTGAGCAAATCGTCAAAGTGTCCGTGGACAATGTGGCACAAAACCCTGTGGTCGTTTATGTCAACTTCAGCTCACAACCTGATCCACATAGTTTGCCGAGATTTTTACTCTCTTGAAGAGCTACAAAAGATAAAGGTAATTTTTTGAAATGTAGGTGACAGAGATGTTTTTCCTGTGTTTGTCGACGACGTGACTCAGCAATGAGGTTAGAAGTTGTTGCCATTGACGACGCTAAATAAGTATGAATGTGCCGATTAACAATGTCAGCTGTGGTGTATGGCATGGATACATCACGGATTCTTAGGGGGAGATATGGAGGCTGTGTATATCTGTATAAGCGTGATTCCAAGTTTTCAATCCGTCTTGTGGGATGTAATAGTGTCAGGTGTATTGTAAGTGTGGTTTCCATACATTGTGATTGTCGATTTGCTTCAATTTCAATGAACGCAGTCTGTTGCCAGAAAGGTATAATCCCTTGTGAGTCGACTGGGTGAAGTGTCATTGGTTTTACCTCTGAAAGCGACCTGTCTAATTTAAGATCTGTTTTGGATAATTTCCTCATATTTGAAAATATGTTGTATCTGAGTTTGAATGCAAACGATTCAAATTTTCATAAACCAAAGACATATAAACCATTGCCGTAAAATTAACTGGGCATCAGCAGTTATCAAAGCTACTTGAACGGCGTTTTGCCAAAAGTTAAACTACCAACATGTGTACCATATCTAGTTTTAGAACGCATAATGAAATGAGTGGCAAAAACCACAATGATGTAATCAATGCATGTGTACAAGCTGGAATCCACAGCTCTTTGGCCGTAATATATAAGCAGATTGGGGTGAGCACGTTGCACTAACTCACAAAAGATCACGTTTATGGGTGGCAATGGTATACTATTGTGGCCGCTTTCATCGTAAAATACCAGACAGAACCAGCTCCAAAGGTAGTTCTATATCTTCCTAGTTGTTATTTGAAAGTGTGAAAAATAAGTTATTTGTGTTGTCTGGCGGTTTTATCCCATTGTAGACCAACATGGTCATAACAGGTGAGACAAAGTATTGTATCGAAACAAACGACCGACTAAATCATCAAACTGTTGATCAGTACCGATGCTATAAATTTTGCGTCAGGACGTGTATATTTCGCTAAAGCAATGCATGTTGGTGGACCGGACGTGAAACACAAACCGGCTTTTCCGAAATTACCAGTAGTTAAACACGATTATGGAAAACACCGTTGGGGTACCTGCGCTCATTATCAAAGATCCATATCCAATATCGATGTCCAACCTTGCATATCTTTCGCAACATCTCAAATCGCGGATGATGGGGTTCGACTACAGAAGTAAAAAACAAATGGGCCAAGAGAGGGTCTTCTAATTAAAGTTAACTGATTTACTATGAATACATATAAGCAGGTATCTTGAGAACATTCCATCTCGATTACGACGATATATTATGGGGGAACTTATGGCAACCGACGCTCACTGAAATTAGTATGCATGTTGGGATATGTAGAAGAGGTACATGGACGCAGATAATCGATAATATAAAGCACTTCGTGATGGAGATTCGGTTTTTATATAATGCATTAATAGGGCAGCTTTTATTACAACTAATTGGCGCACGTTGTGAACGCAAATTATAAGTGAATGGTAATGTGACACGGGACGGATAAATAATACTGTTTTGACTCCGCGAGTTAAGATAAGGAAACTTACAGAGGCCTTACCGAATGTACCGCCGAAGCCTGCACTTGGACCCGGCACCAATATTCGTCGTAATGATGGGTGTAAGTGACCCAAAGGAGTATATTTGCAACAGGTGCTTCGTTTGCGGCTTTGGTATACACACTGCTGCCATGCTACTCAAAGGCCACTCCCAATCTCTTTCAAAGCTAGGACCAAATAATTTGCAAGGGGTCTCTTTATGTTATGTATTCCGAGATGGCAGCTTAACGGAAGTAATTTCATGGTTTTGTCGTTTTTAGATAAGCGATACAGAAAGAATAATCGGAAGCCGCGACCAACGTATATCCACTGTGCTCTAATATATCTTGCTCACGTAGATAATTAACTTTGCGCTGTCACGGCATCTTAATATATATGATTTGATACATCGCATTTTATGTTACGTACATTCAAAACGCCTTCTTATATTGACATGCCATACATGTCATACACAGTACATGCTCATAAAATGAAGAACCGCGGTATTGTTCATTAAACAGTGGACAAGCCATCCACCAACGATAGTATTGCATATTATATATGGACTGCAATCGCTATCATAATTCGATTTCACTTATGTTGATGCCATGGTGTAGACGCTGATACATCGATGAATCCGATCATAGCAGCTGCTTTCCATACAAGCATTTGTATATTGCTGATTAGGGGTTACTTAGTCTAATGCGCTTAATCGTTTCATCATGTAAAACAATTCTCAGATGCAATTGATATGATCCGTTCTAGTCGACAACTGGGCAATAGTACATCAGGGTAAATAGCATTTGACTTTAAACTCGATGTCGTAAGTTGCCTGAAATGGAAAGCGAGTTTTGCCGCATTTAGATTAGGAAATCACACAACCAAACCTTAAAATAGTCGAAAAGATCATCTATTTAATGCTGTATTCGAGTAAGAGTTTAACATTTTCTCATCTCGCAATAACGCATGACTTTTTGCATTGTGTTACTAGTGTCGGCGAGTATAAGACATGAAATACTTTTTTCTGTCCTATAATCATTTATCACTTGTTTAGAGCCGATATCATAAGCAATAAAAGGGCATCTTGAGCGCCATGAATTCGGTCATTATTGATGCTTTAGTGTTACGATGCACTTTTCCTCCATGAGAATAAACTATTCAAGGAAGAAGTAAAATGCCGTCCAGAATGGCCATTTCCAAACGTCTCATTGAACTACTTTCAAATTAAAGAAGGGCTATAACAGGTAGTGCTCTGTGGTATTCTGTATAATCTCTAGCCCCTTAGGTACGTAGTGAAAGATGTTTTATTTCCCTGGCCACCACTCAGCTTGAGCTGGGCTTACATATATCGTTGTCCCTGATTGTTGTAAGTAAGAATTATCTGGTGTCAAGTATTGAGTAATCGGTTAGTCTCATTTTGATAGTCATGCATTTCTCTTGACGCCGATAGAAAAAGGTTTTCATAAGGGTTCTACTACGTATATACGCATACATACCGCTGAAAACTCGAGGCTACCCAAATTGTAAGATTATAAGGACAAAGGCGGATCTTAAGCACCAATAAACAGGGCTCCTATTAACAGCAAAAGCTTGATTTTACACCACAATATGTCAAATAATGGTAGTGCAAAACTTTCGGTTGAGCAATACCCACCTCATACCACTCACGGCCTCACATGCAAGATGGTCACGTTATTTCCTGCCTTGTGATATACAGCGAGCATAAAAAGTAATGTAGAATACAAGACGCACTGACCATAACGTTCGATTGCTTGTTGAACGCAAATTGCTTATAGTACATTTTTATGCAATGTGAGACACATGGCATCTGCCCCCAAAAAGTTCCTTAATTAACCTGATAATTGATGAACCTTGGGATAATCGTTGCATATCCCACTACCTAGCGTCATTCATCATTTTATGTTCAGCATTAATTTGATCTTGTTTTATGAGAATATTATTGAAAGATTACATCTTTTCCGTTCTTTTCCGTTTCCATAATGAACATTTGTTGAACGCAGAATGGAAAGAATGGTGAATGTATTGCATCTTTCACTAGCATCGGTTATCACGATAACGATATCAATTAACGATGTAAGTAATGCGTTTGACCAGCGATATCTGCATTTGTAGGCGTTCATCTGCTTATGGATCGTAACATATTGCAAGCGAATTACTCCTGCTTTCGTTTTGTAGGTCCAAAGTTGCTTTCAAAATAGATACATCTTGGGCATATAAATAACTGCGATGCTTCCATGGACCCAGTTGCAAATTCCATGGTCACAATCAAACGCAAAACTTTAGAATTCCGATATATAACTTATAGAAATTCTGAAGTGTTACCCATTTGAGGAGAGGGCTATACATTATATATCGTAAAAAAAATGCTGATTGATTTTCTATGAAGAATCACAAATTGTAGTGCTTGAGCTAACTAAAGACATCGTGCGATTGTTATCTCTTACTGAAGGCCTTCGCTTGCATCTGATTGTTCAGGAACAAAGTCGTCACCGTGAAACTCATCGAATATTTACTACTCTTGAACCCAGTCAAAAAAAAGAACCACTTAAATTAAATTGGTTGGTTATATGCGCCCTGGCATTTTGCCAATATTAACTTTGCTGCTAATGCGCTTCAGCTGCAATAGTGTAGAGTCATATCTGCTGCTAGCGGAAGCACATTTTGTCACACATACAAACCAATATTGATTGTTGTGACTGCGCAATACAACGTTTACATAGTAAAACGCACGGTACGATTAAAAATACATATATGTCTATGCGATCCTGCAGCTCTCCAGCTCGATTCAAATATTCGCTCTTATTATGGCAATTCGATTCTACTTAGGGTCTTACTGAGCACTGCAAGTGAATTTGTCGATTTATTAAGAGTAAGGCAGCGTTAAGCCTTCCTAGATTTTGAATAATTCACGACCATTAGATTTGTATGCATCATGAATACTGCGAGACTAGGGACAAAGTTTTATAAGTTTGCTAAGCAGTTGCAGCATTGGCTCGTGGCGCTCAATGCATGTAAACGAAACTTTACGAAAGTAGATCATACTTCCATTGCCGACCATTAAATAATGCCCCTTCTCTTGCAGCATACTGTAGGAAACATGGTTATAAGTTTGTTACCATGGAACTGGTGCGTCAATCGCCACGCACATGATAAAATGATACATGTAATGAGTTTAAAGGGAGACATGTATGATGGAATGGTACAGGCTTCAGACACGAACGATTGCAATGTTCAACGTTTGAGTATATGGCAAACGCTATTCCGTCTGGAAAATGATATGCAGCTTAATTAGGTGTACATAAGACCTTCCGACTTTGCTCTTCGTCACTCTGTCAGCAGGGTCCTGGGTCTGACTGATATCAACAGCATGCATTGATAAACAGAAATCGGAGCTGTAGCTACAGACAGGATGTTGACGGCTTGATTGTTATTGCAAGGATATAACACAAAGGACATTCTTCGGTAATATTAGTTGTACCGGTCTACGACTATCCATTATTTACAACACGTGTGTCTTGTATTTGGAACAGCAGACTCATTCACAATATGGTGGTGGTCGAGCAGGTGTGAATTGCCAGATAACCCTATCTCCGCTAACGACTATCTGCATCTTCATCATTGTCTATAAAAGTATCTATAATAATTAATTTGCAATTCGTTACCAAGTAAATAAGGAACTCTAGTCGCTCTATGGCGTTGGTATGCATATTGTTGTTCACCTCCCTTCTTAGGTAAAGCTCAGCTTCCATTAAAGACAGTCCAAAATAATAGGCGATTTATTGAAGCCTGACTCTGTATCCGTTTCGGTAAATTCTGCTTAGCTATGTTTCCTTTTGGTTTATGGCAATACTGGGAAGATGTGGTGCTCCTTACATACGAGTGTTTACATACACAAACGTAGTCAGTATGACTGTGTGTGCTTCTCGTATTATGTGATAACAATATTCCGCCCACCCCTCGCCGAGCACCACTGACTGATCTACATCACCCGTAGATTGCCATATCAATGTGCAAGAATTCATTGTGACAGCAATCCACAGATTTAGCTATGTCCTAACATTAACGGATATGGAATGACTTAATGACATACGCTCCTTTAAATGACATGGTTTAATATCAGAGCGGTCACTTAATGTAATTTTTGCGCATTAAGAAGAACCGGGTCCTGTTAACGGTTTATTTAGTGCACATTTAATATATACACCAATAGCCTTTATCTGCTGAATTATGTGATGATTCCAGTGTTATACTTCCTAAGGGAATTCATGTCACACACTTATTTCTCTACATTTGTTTCAGCCTACCTGGCTTCAGTGACATCATGGTCTCCTTACATAGTTGCCCTTACATAGGCATCACAGACTTGAAACATGTGAGCTGCATGTTTGTATTATCAGTGTTTGTATCATTAGTGTTTGATAATAACTGATAAAATTCCGCTTCATCTGATGATGCCATAACTGTTGAATACACACGAACATGTGAAATTCAGATAATTAGTGCCCAAGTACTGATTAACACAGCTTTAATGTAGTCAGTGCAATTGATGATATACCTGCCGAACTATTTTACCCGCATTGCATTTCTTATGTAAATTTTGTTTGTTTTATGTGTTTTTAAATGCAGATGTGTCATATTTGACCAATCACAACAACTACATAAGCCAAACATTTAGAACTAATATTTGTATTGGTGCGACCAAACAAGAGGCATATGTTCCTGAGATCAATTTAGAAGTGATAAACATGAACGTTTGTTAGAACCGAATGGTATTGCGCAAGGAAACGGCGCAAATGAAGAGCTAAACTAACGCAAAAACCTTTGGTCCTTTGATATCCCAGTTTTTATATGTTCATTTTTTGCAGTACTCGCAAACAAATAGCAAACAGGGGTCGATTATGCAACATTTTATCTTGTATGACCAGAGGATAAATAGGGCACATTACCATTTCGATGCACTACTGGTCTTGTTAAATGCAAGGCGTAGTGGAACATGATAACGGACAATGGTGCGCTTATTGATCAAATTAAGCAGATGCCCCGGCAGTAACATCAGCTTAAATTTAATTGACCTTAACTTGGCCGGAATAAATTGTCCTGAATGTGTCCATTTTCTGAAGCAAGTTAATTTACATTGTTCTACACTAGGTGGTGGAACAATAATATCTGCCGAAGCCCATTATATGTCCTCGATGGTCATTACAGGTTGTTTACATTGTGATTAATGGTTGACTACACGTGTATCGGTGAATACGTCCATAAGGATGGTATATGCAGCCACAAACGCTAATTGGATAGACAAACACTATTAACAGACACGAAATGAATGCTGCAGATAAAATGAATACATTGCGTCGTGTGCTGAGATATCATCGCCGGCACATTGACAGAAATATGGTTTTGACCGTCACCGCCTTAAAATCAGCCGTTGGTATCCTCGGGCATCATATGCTGTGGACCTTAATACGCCATAGTCAGAAACATTTATGCGTCTTCTCGTTTTCTACGTTAATCAGCTCATTGTGTCCTCACAATATTTATCAGTCGCCAGGTGATGCATCACCTAAAATACTAAGGAGGAGATTCGTTTCAATAGGAACTACCAGGAGAGGGTAAAATAATGTTTCTTGCTTAGTTATGTCATTTAAATTCTGGAGCTCTTCCGAACGTTGTAGAGCATATACGATTTGTAAACTGAAATTGTAATAACGTATTCTAAGATATGGCAGCACAGAGTGTCTACATCATAATCGATATTAGTTCCTAACATATTTTCCGTAATGCCAGAGCATCTGAGCGTGAGGTGTGTGGCAGCATTCTACGAATGTTCTTTAGTTCTTGCTATAGTGCTACCCCTGAGTATTGTTTGAGTATGCATCGCCCTTTTTATCGCATCTGGACGTCACTGGGTGTAGGAAACTCCCATTATGTAAAACCGTGCATTAAATACCACTTGGGCGCAATTTGATAAATTGCATGAGCCGGCCGAGATTGTAAACATCGTCACAAATCGGTTAGAGGTAGCATTAAACCTGTCTTGGGGTACATTCTCATGACAAATGCATCGGATGCTGTGTATCCTTTATCCCCTATTACGTCACCTACAGAATGATATATATTTATAGGGATCCACTTACAGTGTCCCGCTGGTGCAGACGAACGTGAATGACCTGGTGCGCGAGTGATCACATATTATATGTACCCGGGCACCAACCAAAATAAATGAGCTCATATCAGAAATCATCATATATTTGTACTGTACACTGATAATTTACATCGATTATATCGAAATAACTCAGTGACTTTTATGCGACGTATGGTGTATGAGCTGTGTTAACGTAACACGCACACTGTCACTGAATGCAACATAAACGTCATTATATCAAGTGCTGCCGACAAACCGGACCAATAATATGTAAAGAACGTCACTGCCAACTGCTTTTTACATTCATTTTGGGAATGTTGATGCGCTGTACACTAGACCCTTGGGTCTTGCGTCTACTTATTCGTCTAGGCTTTTTAACTTAAACGATTGCCGAACAAACCTCTCGCATGTATTGCTCAGCTCAGCCAGATGTACAGCTACCACTGACTCGACCACTAACATACCCTGCAAGGCGACCCTTATGTATTTTAGAAGCTTCAAAAGCAATCATTCAACTTAATGTTCCTTTGTTATATACACGTGTGGTAATGTTCATGTGCCAACAATAGTCGCTATATACACAGTGGAAAGATGTTATGTCTATCTGTACCGTTTACAAAGGTGCTATGCAGGGTGGTGTTCTGTCACCAATATTATTAGTGATATATGTTGATGAATTATCCTGTAAGTTGCGGAATTGTAGTTCTAGCTGTTAATTGGCGATGTATACCTTGACAATATTTTCCATGCTGATAATCGTTGTCTACTTCAAAATTGGCTTGACATTTGCCACCAGTACAGATTAACCCGTTGAAATCTGCGGCGATGGTATTTAAGCCGGTGCGTTATAACTTGACATGCCTTCTAGGAATAAAGTCTCAGGTACCAGATATCAATTATATTTCCGCTATTAATTAATGAATATTACGTAATGTCAACGCATACTAGTATTGGGGAAGGCTGTGGGGTAAACTCTTGTCAGCGAAACTGAATAGGATGATAAGGTTATTGAAAATACACAAAGCTAGAATTGCTGCAAAAAAGTATTATTATGCCGAGAAGTACAAGCAAAAGTCGTGCATGACATTTTCCGTTCGTCAATGTGACTCTGTATTTGCAGATTCATCAAGTGGATATTTAAAAGTAGGCACCGAAGTTAGCCTAACATAACTAAGGATAATGCACAGAAAATGGATGGCGATTTATCAAACTATTAATATGTAGTGGGCATGAGCCATCTCTATCGTTTACTCATTGCCAGAAGTAATGTATATTACGACTCTTTCTTTGCAGATATATTAGAACATATGCATAGTTATTCAAATGCAATGACTTTGTTAATCCTTCATGTGAATTAAGTTGCCTAATCTCTCCTATTCTCGTTTAATATGCGGGTAGACTGTGTCAGTGCTGTAGTTGCTTTACTTCATGTACCTGATAACATTGCATAAATACTTCTGCCAAGCAGAATAATGACCTCATATATGACATTTGTTGTCTTCCAAACCAATATTCATCGTGTTGACGGATGAAACTGGCCCGCAGCGATTGTATGAAAAGGGCAGATGGCATGATTGTTTGGTACTTGTCATCTCTTTCCTAGCTGTGGCGTTAAGTTTTGTGAGCAGCCTCATGTAGGTTTTTGATGTAGGGATGGAAACATAAGGGATGCTATATGTTTGTGGTCTTCTTTGTTGAATAAGAAATAGAGGAGCGTTATTCAGGGGGTGCGACGCAAAGCAGGTTTGACACATTAAAGATAAGTATAACGTCACGTAAATTAGTGTACCGTATAATTGTTCATTTGAAATCAGAGAACACAATTAAATACTTGACCCATATTCATATACCCACGATAACATCACATCGTATATTCGGAGTTCAAATAATGACCTAATTTAATTGCAGTGATGCATCCAATCAGAGCAAATGTCTGTCGTATCAATAATTGCATAACGATTCCTTAGGACAATTCAGCAAATTACCATCCAATTCAATTTTCAGAGGTAATTGGTGTGAATGCATAAATTTTATCTAACGAATGATACAACTTACACGATGCCTAGAAAAAACCATACCAGGGTTAATTGCATTTACCTTGCCAGTGGTGTCATAAATTGTCAGCAATGGTGTCATTTGCGGTACTGTGTCAGTATAAAGGCGAAACGAATGTTGCAATATTTGGAAATAACAACCACTTATAAAGTCGGTTTGACCAGCCTTTTTTGATTAATGCCAGTCTGAGATAATAATATGTGATATCCCTTGTATTCCGTCAAAGCGGACTTTGTAATCAACTAACAAGCATTATGACGTTTCAAAAAACTCGACACATTTATTGTATTTTTGACGTAAGAAAACAAAAATTCAGATGAAATTCATGTGTTTATATAATGGTACCCGATTAAGGTAGGAGTGGTAAGTACAAATGTAGGGGGCTGCTTGAACGCATTAGCTTTTGCAAACAGAATGGTGCCAGCTTTCCTCCGAACCCATATTTGCAATATGGACATAACAAGCAGCCCGCAGCTCGGATTGTCCCAAGGTGCACTTGAAATCTCTCATATGTAATCGCTGCTATTGTATTCCGGATTCCTTGATGTCATCATCAATTGTGGCCGGACAATATTCTAACATTGCCAATTCGACATGCAGGTTTTCAATTCAAAGAGTATTCACGAGAGCAAATTGAGACATTTTATGCCTAGCATCTTGTGTGTATGATAGGGGTGATAATTACATTCGAAATTAGTTACATAAAACATAATTAATGGTAGGTCTCAAAAGACTAACGGCTTCCTCGTGTTTGAATCTAACATAATTTGGCCTAAACCGATTGGGAGAACAATTGTGATTGCTTTATTATTAATATATATGTAGTGCAAGCGATTCGACATTCAGGTGTAGACATGCCCATACATTCAGTGAAGTGGTTATGGTTGAACATATTGACTCTTCTGCATATGGTTTGTCGCGATTTTGACGACAGTAGGCTTACGACTCACAACGCACACCATACAAAGTAGGGTAGGGATGACTGGGAAAGTAATAAGCTTATCAGGAATGCGATATGAAAACGAGGTTATTCTAGCCAATAAATGGAAAGCAGTTGCCCATCAAGTCTAATAGCACACGCGGTATATAATTACTCGACCTGTTCTCTGGACAAAGTATGACACTGCACGAGTGGCAAAACGTGGTTTCAGCGCACACTACACAATGGCACTAATACCTTCGTGGGAATGTACAAGTATTTCGCTGATGAAAAAAGTTAATGCCTTGCTGCTAGAATGGCAAACAGACTTTAGCAAACTGTTACGGATATACAAATTCTAGACGCGCAGTTCTAGGAAAATGTACTCCGACAGGGTGTCTTACAATACTAACAATGTATGGAGCCTCGTTAGTGGACAATTGAGTAGGTAGATTTAAGCAGCAAGGGAGATATCAAATCGTGATTTGTCGAATTGAGTGTGGCAAACAGTGCAACGAAACTACAGTGTACATCAGTCCGTTGAATAAATCGTGATATGCTTGAATATAAGTGTGACAAGCAGCACGAAGACATTATCGTGTACACTGTTTTCTTAAATAAATCGTTTCATGCTTGAATATGTGTGTTAAGCACTATAATTGCACCTACCTGTACTGTTGCTCTATTGCATAGCTCTGCAATAAGCCTCGTATTCTCAAAAGCCCAACATGTACAACACAAACACATGGAATAAGAAATTTACCTGTTTTAAATTAATCCATGTTGGGCAACATCATCGCTTATCTTTCATATTATAGTACAAATTCGTCAATTCTTTTGTACATCGCCTGTTTCGAGCAGAATATTTGGCAGCATATGCGTTCCTGTAAAGTACAATGGCATTTATAGCCCTTCATATAACACGGATTGATATACATTTACACCTAATCTAGTGAGTTCATCACGACAATATGTAGAAAACCTATTGTAGACTATAAAACTAAACCTGCATGCGGACATGTGCACGGCCGGTAATTACATAACCGCATCCTGGGGCAGTCGAGTGCCTATCGTGTAGCATCCGTACGTTCAACAGAACCCGAGTGTGTATAGCTGGTGCAAATTAAACGAATTCCCTTGAGACCGCACAGCGTGGATGGCGTGTGGGAATGACCCAAGTAAATAAAGATGAACACGGACGTTGACCAATGTGAATGGCTCGTGATAATATAGCAGAACCATGGCGTGGGCGGGTCTGAATAGCACGTGTCAGCGATGATGGCGTATGCTAGTAACATATCATCCATAATAATGCCATTTTGTCAGACCTTAAAAATCTGTTTCGCTGTCTTGCAAATTCGCTGGAAACAATTTACAATGCCACCAAATCAATATCAAAATTTGTTATTAGTGTGTGATTCGCCCTCGATGCTTTACCGGCTATAATTAACGAATCGTTGCTGCTGATTTTGGTCCTTACACTTTTGTTCCAGAGCCTTTTAAGACCATTAGGCTATACCATATCAGGATTCATACAATTTACCTCAACAACGGCGCTCAGCAGTTGAAATATGAAATATGTTACGCATTTGCTACGAAGAATATGGAGTGTTAATTGCAATTTATCGAGACTTAAGTCGCTTTGGCGAGGATTGTATTAACAATTACAATTGTATTTTTAGGGCAATAATGCATTTTGGTCTATTGATGGTTTCAATCTATAAATAGCTACAAACATTTGCAACGTGTGGTACTCATTGCAAATGGAACCAATTTTCGTGAGACAATTTTGAGAACTAATAGTATATTACATAGTACATATACTTTGTATAACTCATTAAAATCATTCATGAAGTATCAAAACGTTGGTCACACTCTTCAGACAAACTATCGTGGTAAAAACCTGCACGGCTATCCTCAAGTCGGCCTCCACACTATTCGCCCCACATCATATTCACATACCTACAATTTCCTTTAAAGGTCTTTAAAACGGTACCTTATATCATTAAAGATCATTTCGACCTACGTACATTTAAACTGTGGATTCGAATGGTGGTGTTGCTGTCCTGTCATGAGTTTGACCGACAGCGCGCAGTTCTGTGTTACATGTTCAGAAGGCTCCTGCCAAAGGTTCATACTTATGTTCCTCATAGCCTCTGATAGAAACCGCAAGCACCCTATTTGTCTCCAAAACCAGCGAGCTGCCGAGTTAGCCTGTCTAGAGCAATCTAAATAGTCCTGCCATGTTGCGTTGGCGTTTTTTTGCTGTATTGTGAGTTAAGTTTAGAGTGCGACCATACATGCATCATTATTGTGCCATAAAGCTTCAATATACGCCTAGCATATTTGAGGAAATGATCCGATAATCATAATTCGCTCCGTAATGTCTCACCTAATGGTGTTTTGTGGAAGGTTTCCATTTGTAATCAATACATCACACCACATGTCCTACATACATGTAGTTAATCAGACTGAAAATCCCAACTTAGCATTCATCATTTAGCGGGATATAAGAGGGTTAGGCAGTTGACGGATATCATAAGCGGTGTTGGAGGCTGAGGTTATCAACGATAATGCGGCTATTAAGATACAACTGTGTGCTAATATGATACATAGATTAAATGGAATAAAACTGAATAATTTCATCTAATGGAATGTTATATGAAGCTAACGGGTGGTTGATGTTGAATAACAGTGCAAATATGCTCTACATTGAATCCATTAATCTCGTACATTAATGTAATTGCAAGGCTGGGCCTGAAATGTGTACTTTTAATACTAATACTTAGTTTAATGCCTCATAAGTGTTCGTAAAGTCACTAAGGAGACAAGGACTAGTCATCGAAGACGTGGTATACCTTTGGTCCAACGTCTGCTGCTCTTAGATATAAGCTAGCCTCACTCAAGTAAGAGCATTTCGCATATTGGTACAACAACAGAGTCATGCCAATAGACAAATAACACGATTACATGTTAGTTTTATTACAAATGTGATTTTGTATGCATCATAAAATATCCTAGGTCTCATTAAAGGAGAAATGACATACGATAAAAGCAAACTAATTGGGGACTGTCATTTAACACATTTTATATGATAAATAGTAGAAGAAATGATAGGAAGACATAAGAGGTTTTGTAAAGGGCCTCTCTGTACCCATTGCTACAAACGTTGCTCATTTCTCGTTTTGTCACAGCTTAAGGTTAAAAGTTGCACATTTAAAGGTTTAAAGGTACTTATTGTGTGCATTGTGTCCCTGAAAAAAACATGAATGCATCCCATAAATGCACAATTTGTCTGCATATGCAATCGCAAGAGTCTCGTTGAGACAACTGAACGATCTCGTTTTCCTTTTTAAGCTCATTCGATGTAGTTACCAGACGATTCTGATTAGACCAGAATGAATATACTACACAAACGATCAAATGAAGTCAATATTTAGGCTATGCCATAGCAGGATTAATATCGTTTACCTCTACTATGAACTTACAACTTCCCCGGAATGGTTCCATTTGTAACGCTCTGTCTGTACTTAAATGAAATAGACATTGCCATATTGAGATTTGGGAATCACTTCAGTTTACCTTTAAATAGACTGATAGATCATTTATTAAATGCTGGATTCATGCATGCGAATCAAGAGTCAGTAAATATAATTGACCTTTATAGGTTTTGTTCTCCGCTTTAATCTAGATAGCCACGCATCAGACCATCTATGAACTACCGCTAGTCTGTACGGCACACTAGTAGCCTAATATGTTGGCATCAGGGACTCAGCAATAACAATAAGCAGTTAATGTTCAATATATCTAAACATTTGCAATAGACTTGTTGTTATACTGCGAAGAGTATAATTTTTATAATAACTTCTAAATTGGTCAGTAGCATTACCCATACTTACTCGCTTGTTTGATTCAAATCAATTTCATTGCGACAGATGATATCTGAACGTCGCGTACAAATTACGGCGAGTATGGCAAGGAATGTGGACTTTTTGGCATATCAGTGCAGAAACACTTTGGCTTTGTGGTACATGACCAATATAGGTGAATTTGTACGCTGTCACTAATTGGCATGCAGGCGTTTGCATTTGACAGTTAATTTATCGCGGTAATACCATGCGTGGATATGCTTTGGCCAAGTGCAATTCTCATTATCAATCTGCATTGTAGCCACAGGGTGTGGGGTGTTTTATATTTGATCAACACTTAATAATTGTAGCTGATGTCATAACTTTACTTATGATGAGTATGATGCAAGTAATCCTGACTTATATGTCAACGCAAATGACTAACAAAGCAAGCCAGGTTGTCGTGCTGCTGTCCAAGGACCTGACCAATATTCGTTCTCTTCATGGCCACTGAAGAAACCCGGAGAGAAAATTAAGAGCAGACCAACACAATCCTATTACTTTGCGTTTGCGGCTGCAATGTTAGATGCACAGAAGACATATAAGTCACGAGGATCATAACCAAAATACCACTCAGTTAGCCATGATTTTTTTGTTCAAATAACTTGTCATTCCACGTGCTTGTTATTATTATCGCACTTCCTCTGCGTCATATTTTGTATTTCAGAAACAGCAAGTGTTGTGTATCGCCCAAATCATTTTTGCAGGCTATTCTGCAGCTGTTCGTTTTGAGGTGCATTCATAGTGTTGCTATATCTGTAGCAGCTATTGGTAAGACTGCTATCGGTGCAAGTTGATATCCAAATCTCTGTAACAAAAAATCGAAGATATATTGTTCACAAGAATATAGACGCGAGTGAATGGCACGTACAAATAATGCAGCGGCCCGACGCATCCAATTAACACCAACACTTATTACTGGATAGAAAATGTTATTTAAAGAAGATTTTGACCTCGCTTAGTTGTGCATATGCAGTTATGTAACTTTTCCGAGCGATGAACAGCATATAAGATCTGTTAACGGCAATTGGTTACAAAAGTATTCTAAATCCTGCAAACCAAGTATGTTGGATAATGGACAATGTAAAAGATAAAAACTTTTGCTTTTAGTAATAGTATTGGTTTTGTCGTACTTTAAATAGTTTTACAATTGTGATATCGTATTCCAAGCAAGTTTTGGCATTATAGTAATAATATTGGTTTTGTCTTACTTTTAATTTTGAACTAATCAATGTGTAGACTGGAATAAAGGGCTACATCACAGCAATCAATCATGTCGTTGCTAGTGTCAAATTAACCTCATAAAAAGTTATGATTTGGCAATCCACCAAAAGAGTTGCAAAATTCATTATGGTGATCCAATCCGAAATCCAATCCAGCTGATTGGTCATTCAGGCTTAGAGAAGTTATTGCATTCAGCGAATTACTCATGGGTGAACAGATATACGTTATTGCATACGGTCAGTTAGCTATCAGGTGTGAAGACAATAATGTTTTGCTTACCAAATTACTGTAGATTATAAAGAACATGTCCTCCACTGGGTGCATTTTCAGTAATACCAGAGCAGAAATGGTGTGGATGCCACATGTTTGCAATCTATTGTTTGAGATATGTTACACATATATGTGTTGATCAGACGGCGACCCGCCAAACATGTTACATATGCTAATTCACACCATGTTGTGGTACGCCACACTGAATATATATAACATAATGAAGTTAAATCAACAGACAAGATTCTTGATCAAATCTCAACAGCACACGATCGTATCTCATCGCTTAGTTGGATTGCCTCTTCGGACGTAACTTGATTGCACGTAATTATTATGCCAAGATGAAGCAGCTGATAGATAAAAACACCGAATCTGTCTTTAAACAAAGTCGTGCTTTTAGGGGGCAATCTGGTAGATTACCTCTATTAATTTTAGTAAGTCCAGTCTAATTTCCAGAATAAAATGATAGCGTCACCTAGATATTTGGTATCAAATGCTCAAATCAAGACGATACAAAGTGATAATATAACAAGGTTAATTAGATTTACTTTACCTATATTATCTCGAATAGCACCATTTGCGGAACTATGTCGGTGTGTCAGCATAATAAATGTTGCGATATTTGTATCTTGAAACAACTAAAGCAAACCCTTGTACAATCTGTTTTATCCCAGTAAAATTTTCACATTACGTGCCTGATATTCATAGATGATTCCCTAATTTTATCCTTACTCACATGTTGATAAGTAATAGGCTGAGGTAATATATATGATTGATACATATATTGTATATATATTTATAAATAAAGATATATATACACATATAGATATATATATATATATATATATATATATAGATATATATATACATATATATAAAAACATATATATATATAGTATATGTATATATATAAATAAATATATTATATATATATATACACAATATATATATACATATATATATATATTAATACCCCCTTTGCGAATATACATATATTTATCTATATATATATACGTATATATATTTGTATATATAGATATATATGTATATATATAATATAAATATATATAATTATTATATAATATATATATGTGTATCTATTAGATATATATATAGATATATAAATATATATTTATATAGAGATATATAAAGAGATATATCTCTATATATATGTATATATATATGTAGATCTCTATATCTATATATCTATATCTCTTATAGATATATATATATAGATATATATGTATATATATATGTATGCATATAATATATATATGTACATACTTATATATATACATTTATATTTAGATATATTTGTAAATATATATAGAGACGCATATAGATTTGTATATATATAAATATATATAAACATATATATATTTTAGAGATAGAGGGATATTTATATCTAGATTTATATAGGTATATATATATTTATATATATATAAATATATATATATAAATATATAGAGATATATATATATCTATATATGTGATATATCTCTATATATATATACATAAATATATATATATATATATATATATATATCTATATATATATATATCTATCTATATATATATATATATATATATATACATATATATATATAGAAAGAGAGAGAGGGGGAGATAGAGCGAGAGAGGGAGAGAGAGGCAGAGAGAGAGAGAGAGAGAGAGAGAGAGAGAGAGAGAGAGAGAGAGAGAGAGAGAGAGAGATTGTACATTTCCCATCGCGCTTGGTAAAGACACGTATATGGGGAGAGACTAACCGAAATTAAACATTAGTCGGATCATTTGAGAGTCTCTTCGTATTCTGACAAGAGGTTGCACTAAGAGGAACTATTTTACGAATTAGTAAGTTACAAATATATAGTGTGTTAGTTCCTATAATGAATGGTTCTCCATATCGAGTGTTTTATGAAACATCGAACGGCAAGCTTTGTAACTAGACATGGAATGCATAATGTATAACCCTGTATTCAGTCAAATTCACAATGTATTTACGACAACATTGCCTTATCAATATAACTGCCGCACTCGTTCAGCATTTTGTTTACATTTATAGTTATGTTGTTGTGAAATAAAGGCGGGAAGCGAACACACAATTCATTAATTGAGAGGATGTGTGATCAAGTGATTATAGCCGGAGAAAGTGTAGCAGCAGCTAACTATGTCCTATATCTGCCATATATGTCTCTTTAATGGCGAAAACCGTGAATGAGAGGGTCCAAGTGGAGTGATTTGAGGAGCTAGTTAGTTGCTTATTTCGCAAGGTCAGAAACAATACGGTATTAAAATACGTTGATAGAAATTAAAGCGGAGATCGATAGCTGAAGCGTGTGGTAAGTCACGTGGAAATGCATCATGTCGTACGTTTTTTGCGACCATCTGCCCATCACGTGGGTGTCGAATGTCAGGTACAATATTATAACCAGTTGGATTTTCTAGCAGAGGAATAATGACTACATTGTATACCATTATTTGGTCTCCCTTTCAATAATTTACGTATTGACAAGTAAAAAAAGCAGCCCGCTGATGTGGGATGGAAAGGGAATGAAAAAATGGTATATGGGCGTGAGGCGCACTGCTATTAGCGTTTGTATACTCACTGCTTGTGCACCAAAGTTGACTTTTCATTTCGGCGTAATTATGTTTTTACACAGGCTCATCCAGCTGCTTTATGTAGATATGGAACCATATCGGATGTTTTATTAATGTTTTGAGTACAAAACTATAAACTCCACTATATAATCGGCTTGTCTGTTATTAGCTCTAATCTAACTCTTTGTTATGCCTGGTTATAATCTTATTTGGCATTATTCGCTGTTGTTTTGAATTCGTATGATGCTTGTGCTGAATTATTGCATTATCATTTATATTTAACACATTGTCAGTATGGCTTAAGACTTTCGAAGATTCACTTTGCGAAACCCTATTTCAAAGTGACATAAACATCTATGTATTATTATAGTGGTTGTAGTCCAAATGGCCGATGGGATCCTGTCATGTGTCTGACTTATCGTGGTGCCATGATGTAGCTAACGATGCACCAATGCATCAGTTCGCCATAGGCAATCGCAAAAAGCTTCTTTGAGACCATTTCCGTTCCGGCAAATTTAATTTAATTCGTAGAGGATGCTTATATGACCATATAACCGAACAGTGTCGATATCTATGTTTTCATTATTGGCATTGTCATAAAACGATTTAAATGCGGTGCAATGTATTCTATTCATTCACCACTTTGAATTGGTAGCTGATAGAATGAGCGTTTTTTTTATCGATGCACATTTGCAGAGTGTAATCATGGTGAGTGTCGTGTTCAAAGCTATCCTGACTATGTATAATGGGTTTGGTAGATACACCTCCAAAATAACAGACAGTGTTCACCACTTAACGGGAGTATCGCAACGGCCCTTACTTAAACAAACACATTCTCCGCAAGTTGAGTTGCAAAGGTAAACATGGCTGGCACTGTCCAAAATAGTTCTACTCTTTACGTTAGCGGTTTGTATTTATGTGCTGATAGCAAATGCGTCGATGACCTTACTCTAGCGGAAACTAAGTCGATTGCTGACTTAAAGCATGCGCTCTAATATAAATATGCTGCTTCTTGCAATACGTGCATGTACCATGAAAGCATTGATGTTCGCTTAGCATCCCCTTACAGCACCCTCATCCCTCTCTTATTCGTACCCCATTCCCGATCCCTATTCCCTGTGCTCTAGTATCAACCCTAAAGTGGCCACGACTTGTCTCGCTGTCTACAGGGATTATACATAACTGGTCTCTGCGTCGACTACCCTTCATCATTTCGTGATCGTTAAACATGAATCCATTCCGATCCCAAGGCTAGATATTCATCTGCTGTGAAGCTGGCTACATGTTGCACACTGAAGTTTGATAGGAGCACCTGTCCTAATAAAAGGTGATTCTGCAATGTGCCAGTCGTTCAGCGTTTACATGTGCGTCATGCATGTAGGGACTACATCCAGGTAACTGAGCGATGCATTTCTTAACATGCGGAAGAACGTTATTCAAACGAATTAAGTCTCACGAGTCCTGCATGATACAGTGCTTACAATGTGATGCCTGTTGTGTGTGCATTAATACCACCATTTGCTATGCGTATAACTATTCTACGTCCCAGAATAGACATGTAAGTCATTATTATCCCCATGTCACAATCATCTATTCCATGCATTGTTTCCATTCAGCGTAAGCAAAGTAGAACTACCTAAAGTTTAAGGATAATACTTACCTACACATTCTTATCATTCTAGAAGCAGGCTTGTGGGGAAGTTGTTCATACAGCGTTAGTGCTGCTGCATTATTGGATGCAGCTGCTGGTAACTTAGAGGGCGCTTTTCATCCATCCTTTTGGATGGGAAATACAGACCGTTTAGAAGCAAATGCATTAGAACATTGAAAAGGTTTATCAGTGAATATCTTTCTCGTTTTCATAATATCCTCACATTTTAATGGTGGAGACAGATATAGGTAAACCAAGGAGCAACAGCCACATACATATATCGCAATGGGAATCAAACCGTATTAACACCAACCGTCAATCGATGACAAACTCCATTTTTGAAACGCATCCTACACATTTAGTAAGAGTCCTTCGCGAAAGCAACATGTGGAAACTTGCTTTGATATTTCGATGAGTACCGCACTCATCTGTTAAGATGAGAATGGCTTCCTATATGCAAAATATGTAGCCATGTGCAAGGGATGAATGCATCCTTCATGCAGGAGTAACGTGGAGCAGATTGCCAGATTTCACTAAATCTTGCAGTAGACGGAATGTATTTAGGGAGGATTATCCAAGCAGAAACATTGATTACCTTCTACTCACTCATTCTATGCCACAGTCAGCCAAACTATCTTTCAGGAGGAAAACAAAAGCCGAACAAAGGGTAATTGATTGCACTTATAACTTGCAAATGCCTTTATTCGATCTTATGTCATGAAAAGCGCTCCATAAAAATTCGACACCGAATCAATATTTGTTGTATTGCACCGTTCGACGTTGCTCATCTGGTTCTATTCATACAAGGATAGAAACGTAACGAATGTCCTATGATAGCATTCTATTTCAAATACACGATGAAGAAATAAGAATCAGCTTCCACTTACCAATAAATCATGCAGTTTCGTGTTAAAAAAATATATTATTAACGCCCCAAAATATATTCCATGCTCTCATACAGTGTAGCAATCGTATCCATTTTTAATGCCATGTTATATTAATATGTCGTGCGATAATGTTTTGTACGCTTATATTGCCCTGTAGCAGACTCATGCGTAATCAATATTGCACACATAGTCAGTACTGAACAATATCATGGGCCGCGATAGTATCACATCGTACATTATGACGGCAAGCTCTAAAATAATGTACCTTATGATACATCAATGTATCCAATAAATGACGAATTCATTCGATAATGAAATCGGAAGTGCATCGTTGAGAGAATTCAGTCGACCACGTTTTCCGTTTTACATCATTCGATGGTATTCGTAGAACATACTGATTAGACCAAAGCTTAAAATAAATAGATTGCCGCAAACGGGATTTAAGCCTGCATTTTAGTCAAAGAGTATGGGGTGTGTTATATTCAACGCTTTATGTTGCCAGCTGATGTCATGATTGTAATTATGATAAAAGCCTATTCACACAAAGTGTCCAGTCACAAGACGTGTATTGTTAGACAAGTGATCCTTCCTTAAATGTCACGTCGACTGGCCCAATATTCGTGTTCCTTATAGCCCCAGGCGGAACCCGCAAGTGTGCAGTTTATATGTGTGCTGTTCCAGAAAAGAACCATCAAAACGAGACCCAAATAATCCTATCACTCTGTGTTAGTGGCTGCAATGATAGATGCGCAGACATGATAACGCTACGCTACATGGCTTATCGTGCTCAACCCTAACATTGTTCCGATTAAGGTTATTCAAGGCCATAATACCGCACAGTTAGTAATGATATTTTGCTTCCAAATACTGTCAACTTGCCAAGTTACTCCACGGATCTTGCAGTATGCGTCTTATTTTGTATTGCAGTCGTGTATCGACCATATGATATATGTAGGTTATACTGCTACTGATTACTGCATCTTTGGAATCCATAGAAACAAACTATTCTTCATCCATACACAATAAGATAATGCCAATTATGTTCAAAGATTCTGCCTCAAGAGACGACAAAATGCTTTCAGCTTGATCATGTTCGACACGACAATAAAAACCACTGGTCGATGATGACATCATCAGGGATGTCATTCTCAATGCGTGCCTCTGAGAGCTCAAGATACATGACGTTATTGCTACTGCGCGACTTAATGCTGTATCACGACATAACCTCTTACTGGGGGATCATGCATTTCAGAGCTACTTTCAGGCAACATTCTGTCTTATTACTGACACTGCATTAATTGTCTATTACCATGACCGTGCGTTATGGAGCCAGCAATTGTCCGCATACATTATATGAGCACTTAAAAATGGTGGAATAAATTACTATTTGTCAAGAGCAAATTGACAATACACTATAGCTCATAGATAAGGGTATTAAAAGCTTTTGAGTGCAAATATTCTTTAATTTTGTTTTCCACTAGCTAATCGTCGAATCAATTATGTTACAAGGAGTTGATTGATCGATGTTTCCTTTTGTGATCTTGAAGACATCTTAATAAAGCCCCTTTTCGTCAGTTCTTATCTCAAATGTCGTTAGAATGTTCCCCCAAATAACATAATCATCTTATGTTATCAAGAGTTCATATCAACAGAAGATTTGCGGGATGCAACAAATGAGTATGCAAGGATATGAACGCATCAATATTGGACATTCACATTAATGTCTGAAGTAAATATCCGGGACTTAAAGTCTGGATGGGATGGTTGGACGGGCTCAAGTTGACTTCATGGTTACTTGTCGATTCCCGACATTCGACAACACGCCAACTCAATTGACGTATTACTGGCGAACCTATTCGATATTATTTGCAGATTATTGACTGAGGCATTAGTTTTAATATCAGGGCCAGCGTAAAGTCCCGTAAATGTACGTTAAATGTAACGAACCTTTGCACAGTTTAAAAATGACATTATTCAAGCCCAAGCAAACGTTCAGTGTTTGCCGCTATATATATCGGTTAACATCAATTAATACGTCCTAAATTAACACATGAGTGGAAACATCATGACCCACTTTTCATCAGCGTTCCAGTGACGAATATGCCCTTTTTGAGACTAAGAGAGTGGATAACTAGTATGGATCTCGGTTAATCAGAGAAGCTGCCAGATGTTGTTAAGCAACCGATGATGTTTTTGATGATTAAGAGGCCCGTATTTCTTTATCTGATGGATTTAAAAGAGGCATATGTGTGCATGTGAATATTCTTGGTATGATGATGTAATGGAGAATGCCGGTTTGTGCATCATTGGCTATTCGTGGATATTTATCTCTGCACTTCCTGGCATCAGCACGAATGTAATTACTCATTGTACCTGATATATGGAGACAGAAGGATGATTCTTTGCATATCCCAGACGATAGAAAAATTTATCATGTAATATTCATATCTCATGAATATTCAATTGCTCAGTTGTCGAAGATATCTTGTTGTGTATGCTCACATCAAGCTAAGTATGTCTCATTATAGTTTCCATATTTAACACTAGCTTACAGCGCAATAACTGCAAGGTAAACTTACTGTTCTATTACTGGCATCAATTACTATTCGCGCATAACAATTGATTTATAAATCATATGACAAGAGACACCAACCATTGTAGGCGTTCGTCTATTCCTATATTGCGCATTTTACCATTTTCCAGCAATATATTTGGTCTCCAACAAGTACAATTGTGCTTCATTAAGTGCACCAAGCATCAAAACTCTGAAGTCACTATCTTTCGCAAACGTATCAAACCAAACCCATAATGATATCAGGACGGCAACCCTTTCAAGCAACAGCTGAGCTACATTAAGGCGCGCTATCTTCTACATAAACATGCTATCATTATATCTACATAACGTCCCAAGGATGATTTAATTGCAATTCCGAAATTGTGGACATGGTTGCTACATCACCTCGTATATAGAGAAAATAGTTGTCAATGCAGGAACAGATTTGCCATAAATCTGGCAATACGTTCTACCGAAAGCGTGACTGAAAATGACAAGCTATAATGAGTCAGGCAACTCCTACAATCCCAGCAGTATAATCGGTCGATATTGTGAGATGACGGAATTGTATCCGCTACACTGAACCCGAGAAGTAATGACATCAAAATCAACTCATTTGCATTTGCATGCACAAAATCACCTATCATGGAGTTAGTTATATGTTTATTTGATTACCAAAACATCTTACCGTATAACGACAATTTCATGTAATAAGGTAGCATGGATACTCACGGTAATAAGTGCCTTGTTGGACAAAATATTACGCCACAGTTGTGACGAATAAAAGCAAGCATATAACTACATGCGCATTTTGGTCATAGTTGCATCATGTGCACTATATGGTAAATCTTCAAGGTGTAACGCAAAGATAACTTTCGGCTTTCTACTCTCTTTACCATCAAACAGTATCGTAATGTTTGCAAGTGTGATTGACCACCATAGATCGATCCGACGTGTCCCAATGCATATTTTCCAATGACAAAATAACACGTAAGCCGTCGTTATGACGCAGTGCTAGACGATATGACTTGCTGTCGTTTCTAGAGTGATATCAAACAGTAATATCTGTGGTCAACAGCCTTTACGGTACTGATACATCAATGTATCCAATAAATGACGAATTCATTCGATAATGAAATCGGAAGTGCATCGTTGAGAGAATTCAGTCGACCACGTTTTCCGTTTTACATCATTCGATGGTATTCGTAGAACATACTGATTAGACCAAAGCTTAAAATAAATAGATTGCCGCAAACGGGATTTAAGCCTGCATTTTAGTCAAAGAGTATGGGGTGTGTTATATTCAACGCTTTATGTTGCCAGCTGATGTCATGATTGTAATTATGATAAAAGCCTATTCACACAGTGTCCAGTCACAAGACGTGTATGGTTAGACAAGTGATCCTTCCTTAAATGTCACGTCGACTGGCCCAATATTCGTGTTCCTTATAGCCCCAGGCGGAACCCGCAAGTGTGCAGTTTATATGTGTGCTGTTCCAGAAAAGAACCATCAAAACGAGACCCAAATAATCCTATCACTCTGTGTTAGTGGCTGCAATGATAGATGCGCAGACATGATAACGCTACGCTACATGGCTTATCGTGCTCAACCCTAACATTGTTCCGATTAAGGTTATTCAAGGCCATAATACCGCACAGTTAGTAATGATATTTTGCTTCCAAATACTGTCAACTTGCCAAGTTACTCCACGGATCTTGCAGTATGCGTCTTATTTTGTATTGCAGTCGTGTATCGACCATATGATATATGTAGGTTATACTGCTACTGATTACTGCATCTTTGGAATCCATAGAAACAAACTATTCTTCATCCATACACAATAAGATAATGCCAATTATGTTCAAAGATTCTGCCTCAAGAGACGACAAAATGCTTTCAGCTTGATCATGTTCGACACGACAATAAAAACCACTGGTCGATGATGACATCATCAGGGATGTCATTCTCAATGCGTGCCTCTGAGAGCTCAAGATACATGACGTTATTGCTACTGCGCGACTTAATGCTGTATCACGACATAACCTCTTACTGGGGGATCATGCATTTCAGAGCTACTTTCAGGCAACATTCTGTCTTATTACTGACACTGCATTAATTGTCTATTACCATGACCGTGCGTTATGGAGCCAGCAATTGTCCGCATACATTATATGAGCACTTAAAAATGGTGGAATAAATTACTATTTGTCAAGAGCAAATTGACAATACACTATAGCTCATAGATAAGGGTATTAAAAGCTTTTGAGTGCAAATATTCTTTAATTTTGTTTTCCACTAGCTAATCGTCGAATCAATTATGTTACAAGGAGTTGATTGATCGATCAATGTTCCTTTTGTGATCTTGAAGACATCTTAATAAAGCCCCCTTTTCGTCAGTTCTTATCTCAAATGTCGTTAGAATGTTCCCCCAAATAACATAATCATCTTATGTTATCAAGAGTTCATATCAACAGAAGATTTGCGGGATGCAACAAATGAGTATGCAAGGATATGAACGCATCAATATTGGACATTCACATTAATGTCTGAAGTAAATATCCGGGACTTAAAGTCTGGATGGGATGGTTGGACGGGCTCAAGTTGACTTCATGGTTACTTGTCGATTCCCGACATTCGACAACACGCCAACTCAATTGACGTATTACTGGCGAACCTATTCGATATTATTTGCAGATTATTGACTGAGGCATTAGTTTTAATATCAGGGCCAGCGTAAAGTCCCGTAAATGTACGTTAAATGTAACGAACCTTTGCACAGTTTAAAAATGACATTATTCAAGCCCAAACGTTCAGTGTTTGCCGCTATATATCGGTTAACATCAATTAATACGTCCTAAATTAACACATGAGTGGAAACATCATGACCCACTTTTCATCAGCGTTCCAGTGACGAATATGCCCTTTTTGAGACTAAGAGAGTGGATAACTAGTATGGATCTCGGTTAATCAGAGAAGCTGCCAGATGTTGTTAAGCAACCGATGATGTTTTTGATGATTAAGAGGCCCGTATTTCTTTATCTGATGGATTTAAAAGAGGCATATGTGTGCATGTGAATATTCTTGGTATGATGATGTAATGAAGAATGCCGGTTTGTGCATCATTGGCTATTCGTGGATATTTATCTCTGCACTTCCTGGCATCAGCACGAATGTAATTACTCATTGTACCTGATATATGGAGACAGAAGGATGATTCTTTGCATATCCCAGACGATAGAAAAAATTTATCATGTAATATTCATATCTCATGAATATTCAATTGCTCAGTTGTCGAAGATATCTTGTTGTGTATGCTCACATCAAGCTAAGTATGTCTCATTATAGTTTCCATATTTAACACTAGCTTACAGCGCAATAACTGCAAGGTAAACTTACTGTTCTATTACTGGCATCAATTACTATTCGCGCATAACAATTGATTTATAAATCATATGACAAGAGACACCAACCATTGTAGGCGTTCGTCTATTCCTATATTGCGCATTTTACCATTTTTCCAGCAATATATTTGGTCTCCAACAAGTACAATTGTGCTTCATTAAGTGCACCAAGCATCAAAACTCTGAAGTCACTATCTTTCGCAAACGTATCAAACCAAACCCATAATGATATCAGGACGGCAACCCTTTCAAGCAACAGCTGAGCTACATTAAGGCGCGCTATCTTCTACATAAACATGCTATCATTATATCTACATAACGTCCCAAGGATGATTTAATTGCAATTCCGAAATTGTGGACATGGTTGCTACATCACCTCGTATATAGAGAAAATAGTTGTCAATGCAGGAACAGATTTGCCATAAATTCTGGCAATACGTTCTACCGAAAGCGTGACTGAAAATGACAAGCTATAATGAGTCAGGCAACTCCTACAATCCCAGCAGTATAATCGGTCGATATTGTGAGATGACGGAATTGTATCCGCTACACTGAACCCGAGAAGTAATGACATCAAAATCAACTCATTTGCATTTGCATGCACAAAATCACCTATCATGGAGTTAGTTATATGTTTATTTGATTACCAAAACATCTTACCGTATAACGACAATTTCATGTAATAAGGTAGCATGGATACTCACGGTAATAAGTGCCTTGTTGGACAAAATATTACGCCACAGTTGTGACGAATAAAAGCAAGCATATAACTACATGCGCATTTTGGTCATAGTTGCATCATGTGCACTATATGGTAAATCTTCAAGGTGTAACGCAAAGATAACTTTCGGCTTTCTACTCTCTTTACCATCAAACAGTATCGTAATGTTTGCAAGTGTGATTGACCACCATAGATCGATCCGACGTGTCCCAATGCATATTTTCCAATGACAAAATAACACGTAAGCCGTCGTTATGACGCAGTGCTAGACGATATGACTTGCTGTCGTTTCTAGAGTGATATCAAACAGTAATATCTGTGGTCAACAGCCTTTACGGTACTGTGGAACCAGTATGTAGTGTTATTACTGCGCAACGCGTAGCTTAGCGAAGGACAGTGTGTTCTTAATTAATTGGGATCAGTGGGATCATGGAATTCTAAGTTGCGATTCAAAGCATATGAGCTCTGTTAACTGGA
This sequence comes from Urechis unicinctus, assembly GCA_034190875.2. Classification (NCBI taxonomy): domain Eukaryota; kingdom Metazoa; phylum Annelida; class Polychaeta; order Xenopneusta; family Urechidae; genus Urechis; species Urechis unicinctus. The sequence continues at coordinate 46,434,798 of CM067354.1, read as the reverse complement.
TTTTCATTCATTTAGCTTGGACTATCTATATGCACCATCCGTTAATACCGAGATTGGATGGGCAGCTGTGGGTGCTTTGGTAAGTGGCTGCCTTAATTCGCTTGTTTTGTAAGTTTGGCCTCCTTTGGCTCATAAAATATCAACATAATCAAGACAATGCAAGAGCATCCTAATACGCAAGGAAGGAATCAATTATCTTGTCAGCTCGTATGCACCGACCCTATTTGTACCATCATATGGAAAAGTGGTTAATGTTTGGTAGGCTAAACAAATCATAACTCTTGACGATTGCACAACTATAATAACTTTAAAACGCATGGCAAAATCAATACAATTACTTCTAAAAGCAAACGTTGTAACCAATAATATTGTCTTTTAATCAATAGATTATAGTATGAGCCTCGGCAGACAGAATATAGAACAATTTTGCATATAATTGATGTAAGTAGATCTTATATGCTGCTCATCGCACATAGAAGCGACAAAAGTGCATAGGCTCAACTAAGCCTGATGCCTCGCATAACAATATTTCGCTATCTGGGCTCTGCTCAGTTATACGTGTTGGTAGCCAAAAGGGTTGAATCCCGCTACATTATTTACACAGGCCATTCGTTCAAGTCTAAATCATATATTGTACATATCAGCATTATTCGGTTATTTTGCTTTTTCTGACCTTTTATCTTCTGCGGTTGCATATACCATCTCCATGGGCATATTAAATCATGTCAGCGTTCCAAATTATTGTTAATAATGTAACAAGCTACAATTACTATCGAGAAAATAAAATCGGCATTCATCAGATCTTATTATACTGCCGTCCAGTGTAGCACAATGTCAATCGGCATGCTGAGGAAAATTCACATATCCAGGGCAATGTATGTCGGCCCAGTTAAGGGTATTTCAACTCAGTCTGATGTCGGACTTGGTATCTGTTTTATATGATGAATTACACCTACTACCGGTGTTGAAATCGCTTCAGAACATTGCAAAATACTCTTAGGTTTGCTGTGAGCTTGCATCGGAACTGCATCGAGAACGCAAGAACATGAGAACGTTAGCTGGCTAAAATTATTTCGTACTCTTGTGCCTCATTTGATTGCACATAACTATTATTCCGTAATGTAGCCGTAGTCTCCAATCAAAGCAAATGTCTCGCAAAAAAGTTATGGCATAATGCTTCTTTGGGGCAATTCTGTTTATTACCTCAAGCCGTTTCAGAACGTCCAATCCAATTTCCCGAAACGATTGATAGGATAACAAACAATCAAATGCAGACGATATCAAGGCGACAGCACACCTGGTTAACCTTAACTGTATTGTCATAAATTGTCTCGAATGGCGCAATTTGCGGAACTATGTCGGTATATAAGCAGAATTAATTTTGCAACATTTCAATATTGAACCCACTAGAGCGAACCCTGATATAATCGGTTCGACAATCATTTATCCCAGTTAAAGTTTCACAGTTTCGTGAGGCAAACCTGTCCTGTCCGAGCTGTCCATAACAGTTCTGTCACTTAACGCTTGTCTATGAGTTACATGGCTAGATAAGAAGTACTAGTGCTGACTTGAACTAAGTACCATGAAGTATTGTATGTGTGCGCATCCCCCTCCCCCCCCCCCCCTCTCTTCGTGTTACACCAAACAACCTGTCGATCCCTGTTTTCTATGCACTAGTATCAACTACCCCGTAAAATGGTCAAGACTTGTCTCGCTGTTTATAGTGTTCATAAAGTACTAGTTCAACATTGAGCGATCCGTAAACATGAAGCCATCGTCGTTTTCCATTCTCAGTGTGGTTTTTGAGTCATTGTGGTTCAATTCCAACCCCAAGTCTTGATATTCTTGCAAGTGCAGTTTGAAGGCATCGTTTATTGATGTCCAAGATGTTTGGGTGGGGTTGACTTAAAACACGACAAATTTTCAACACCTGTTTATCGAGTGCGACCAGCCTGTTGTACTTTGATGAAAACGAGTTTTACACACATAGACTATCATTTAGCGTTCCTCTTGACATCCTTCTTAATAAATAAGCTGCGTTCAGCCGTTATAATGCCGTAGTGTCAGTCCCTAGGTTTCATGGTCTGCCATTTTGTCACACATCATTGTATGCCGTGTCGCCAAACCTTTGGTTAAAGTTCCTCAGATATCAGTGCAATGTTAATTATGATAGTGTTGTGACTAAGAGCACGATGAGTTCTGTCTGCTTTCTGTCAATATAATAGTCTTCCAATGCATTATGTGAACAATAACTTGGAAAACATGCTATATGCATTGACCGACGCTTTTCAAAACGAATAACAAAACAGTGTCAAATGTCTAAATACAATCGACTGAAGTGATTGTGAAGATCAAACGCTGCTGAATGTGTCACTGCACGCGATGACTGTCTAAATGCTTGATATCACTGTCACTGCAAAATTTGCGAATTGTATATAGATAAGTGCCACGAATCCTACAAAATTCAGTGATTTCAACGCATTTCCCTCTTTTGGGGTCTGATATATAAACAAACAGAGTGGTGTGTGACAACCAAACGACTATATATCAATCAATATATCTATTTGTTATAGAGGGTGCTGTTTTTTGTTCCTTTCTCATTACCTATGTGAGGAAATTCGTGTCTAGCCAAATCGCAACATTATGTAAATGGTAGCAAATTGTATATCATTGCTACGAAAAAGTATGAAACAAACTAATCACAATTTACATCTAGATGTCTAGACATCACTGGCACACATAAAGCCAATTTGATAAATTGCACAAGTAATAAACATCAGTTACATTAATAACATTGCACCCGAGCATAATGAGGATCAGTTTCCTCGACCATCGTTTCGCTTGCCTCTGACTCGCTCTCCCTCTTTAGCGACGTCAGCCAACTTACTTCCCCAGGGAGATACTAGATTAAAAATATACTGAGAGGATTGCACAAATTGTTCGTTGATGTGATGAACCACGCGTATGTAATTCTTAAAGTATACGTAAAAAAAGGAGTAAATTACGGGGGTTCAATGCCCATTCCTATCAATAAGCTTTAAAAAACCTGCTCGCTCTATATTAGTAGTATCGCAACATTCGGTGGTAATGCTGTTAATAGTGTGGCAGTAGCGAACACGTGTGATAGTTAACGTCATCGTTTAACATGTAACTCATGTAGTGAAGACAACGTCATTGTTCGAATGCCTGACACATGACAATATCTTCGCACGATTTATTGCTAACGTCTTGCCCAACCCTGGAAACGACTTGTGAAGCACGCCGTGAATCAGTATATAATTTACATAATTGTAGAGGACGCCGACGCCTATGTAATTACGAATCAAACATCTCTCATAGGGTCGGCTGTTAGAGCGCAGTGCACCTGCTCATTGCCTTACCCTGGAAACGACCTGTGAAGCATGCCGTGAATCAGTATATAATTGTATATAATTGCAGAGGATGCCGACGCCCCTGTTATTACGACTCAAACACCTCTCATAGGGTCGGCTGTTAGAGCGCCGTGCACCTGCTCGTTATGCGGCCAATTGTCAGTACTGCACAAGGACACAAGCGCATATACGTTTTGCGCAGCTTGCGGTATTTCTGATATCTACACAGTTCTTCCCTGCTTAAAGTGAAATATGCGAAATGATTACTTTGCAAAATTTGACTGCAATATGCATAAAAACTTTGGTTTTATCGTGCACTGTAAGTGCTCGTCATCTAGAGGGCATTATCTGCGGGACAAACTAAAAACATATTATCTCGCACATTTCACCCATTGTGTTACATAGTAGTTCTCAAGTGAAACCAGTCACTTGATATTGTTCTGTTGAAAAGCTGCTCAGGGAGTATTCTTCGCAAGTGAAACCAGTCCGTTTGCGTGCCACATTACCATGCAAAATTGATAAAACATATATGGTTCTCTTAGTGATGTAACCGAATGTCAAGGCATTAGTATGCAAGTTGCTGATGCCAGTGTTAGAATACAGATACATTTTTATACATCTTTTTCATGCATTGTATCCAACGTGCTGGTTGTACTCAGAAAGTAGTCATTTAACAGCATGGGTGCCTCTTTCCGTGTAATTAATCAATGTTTGATACGACAAGCAGAGGGCAGGGACAGCAACAATCATAGTGGAGCATAGACATGCGAGAGCATCGCACTAAACAAGTGAAATATGAACAAACATTACTGGGCATCGGATTTGTCTAGTTTGAAGTTCTGCGTTGTGGATTCGACCTGCTTAACGGTTATGACATGATCAGAAGTGCATAAAGTGGCATCTTTACATATTAATCTGTAAATATCGTTGATTTCAAGCTCGATATATGAAATGGAGTTACACAGCCTAGAATGTTTGTCCTAATAGGCTTCGCAAATATTAATATATATATATATTATATATATATATATATATATATATATATATATATATGTATATATATGTATATATATAAGTACATATATATAGTATATATATATATATGCATATATATATATATATATATATATATATATATATATATATATATATATATATATATATATATATATATATATATATATATATATATATATATATATATATTAATATTAGCGCAAATAAACAAAGAACAACATATCCATCGCAGTGTCATGGGCCGTTAGGCATTGTTTTGAAACTGTCTATTGATGGCAAGCACAAGGATGTAAGAAGCAGTATGTTACATAACGCATTAGCGCCATTGAAATTGCGCACAACTGATATGATGCAATGATAAGCAGGATTGACTGTTATAAGGTGTATAACTGACAGCTGATATTTCATAATACAAGTGAACCGCGGTATATTTATAGAATGCCGATTGTTCCATGCCTCATTCGCATCACTTGAGTGTTGGAACTTGCATATGTATACATATATATATATGAATATATTGATATATATATATATATATATTTTACTGCACCAAGTACATCCTACATCATGCGCGGTTCCTATAGAGAAGCATTTTTACTGCATTTTACACACACGGTTCCTATAGAGAAGCATTTTACTGCACCAAGACGTTTTTCTTAGTTTGCCTCATGTCCGGGCTGGATCAATTCCAACTTGTTTTGATGTGCTGTATTTCCCTCCCCTGAGTTGAGACAGCCTGACTGAAACAATCGTCGTAATTATTCAGAATCAGCTCTTTTTTTTTTTCTAATGGAGATGCATAATTCAGTGGCACAAACGTGTCGGGACTCTGGTGGTGTACTCCTTATGGGCAATAGAGGACTCAGCGGGGAAGCATTCTGCCTGTTCCGCCTAAGCATACACGGCCTGTACTCTCCTTAGTTATCCATCTAGATGTGCCAGCTGTGTTCTTTCGAGGCGAATACCTATAACAGCAAGTTCATGTGTGCATGTTTGTAAATATAATGTCAGCCTCTCCAGATCGCGTTCCAGCACACCGATCTCTACCGCTTCATTATGCAGATGTAAAACATTAGCCTCGCAACACTGAATATTCACTCTCGCTACATACCTCCTAACTGCATTATTTGAGATGGCTCATTACGTCAAGCCGACGCCCAGGCCATAATATACTGCGTAGAATAGCTTGGGGTGTCGCGTTTAAGCATGGGAAATGGTTCTGTGGTGTGCATGGATTACTAGATAGTATCGTGACGGTCTCCTATTTTGAAGACATGCATTGACTGCTATATATGTAACTCATTAGATATGTTCTAAAACAATACTGAGTCTACACTGTATGAATAATCCTTACTTACGGTCGTCTTGTTGCTATATTTTATCTATACCAGTAGCCGTAGTGACATCTGCATATCATAAGCTATATTTTACAAAGTTAAACCGAAGCTGGTTACACCTGACCTCAGGTGAATATCATTCCGTGTAACAATAAGAAGATATTGGCTGTTACCTGCATTCCATCCGTGCGCTCTGTACTGATGTCCTGGGATGATAAAGTGTGGATCAGAATATCATTGTCAAGATCCTTAAATGAATGAAATATATGTTCACAATTTATGCCTATGTTACCGTAACCGCATAATTATGCTCCAGTAGTGCTACGGAGTTAAAGTCAAAGCAAAACGATTAACCGTATCGTTCAATTGCAAGACAATTAATGCATCATTTTCCTATTAAGGGCTAACAAACATTGGGTGTATGCTTTCAAAGTGTTTTTCTGTGTAGAATTGCTGTCAATGGTTATATGCCTGACCGCTTGTCATTGCCAAAACACGATGTGACGGAGGTTAGCACAAAAAAGTACACAAGAGTGCAGTGAAGCAAAAGGATAAAGGACGGTAAGGTAAGTCGTAACGGGGAAGGCCAGATGGAAGAAAGGGGAATATAATAGAACTGAAATAAGTGGTAAAAGATGAGCACTCCAAGACGGTAGAAACACGGGGGAGGCAGATCTTCTAGGAAGTTCCCGGATGCTAATCCTTAGTTGTCCAGGGATATGAAGTTAGTAGACTCTGCCAGAGAGTCGGGGGATGGCCTGAAGTTGTGATATAAAGCTTTGCGATCAAAAGACACATAATATTCCAATCCTACCGACTGCCGTCCCCGCGATCCCTAGTTGTGTAGCAATGCTTTTTACGGATACATACCATTTCCGTACCTGCATTAGCAAACAGATTGAAATGAAAAAGATAATTGTCGCGACACCATAAAAAGACACCACAAAGAAAGGATTTTGGGGGGTCTCCGCTCACATAAAAAAACAAAAACAAAAGTGAGTGGGCTTTCTAATGGAAATCTGGCAACAACGGAGGCTCAAATTACTACGAAGACCATCATCCTCTAATGAAGTGCGCACTAAGGACTGATATACATAGAATCAGCTTCCGTGATACGGATATTTCCAATTTGCGTTGCTATTTGTTCATAAAGAATCATCAGTGCTCTTTTCAATGTGGCCCTACTATTGTTCTTAAGTTGATCATGCTTCCAACAAGAGCCTAACAAAAGGTTTGCAGACAACGTTGAATAAAAGGCATATGCGGCAGAGCTGTGGACAATCGGAAAACATAGTTTTGTGCAACAATTACTTAAGTTTGCTTTAGTATGGAACAAATGTGTCCCAGTAGTATAGTTCAAAGATAGGCGCAGATAAATTGATGCGGTGCAATAATTGATTGCCCATTTAGTTGTTGATATTTGTGCAGTGCGAAGAATAAAGAGATCACGTGAATAATAAGGGTTCACTCAATTTTTTTATACAGCTAACCGTTCTAAATGCCATTAATTTCCTCATACAATTTTTTAGGCCGAATACCAGTGGAATTATCTCATCTTGTTAATACCTTATGCAATTTACCTTGGTGATATTTTAGAAACACCCGATATGGTAACTTACACATTGTTGCTATGCTATTGGCTTCTGTCTAATTATTTGTTCCGTAGCGTGTGACAAATTGTTTAAATATTAATTAGATTTATCGGTAAATATACTTGCCAACCCGCTTTAACATTTCTCTGCTTCCATCAACAAAGTTTGCATGCATGTAACTTATCATGCTTTCATTCCTACACCCAGTAATAGTAATTCGAGCGCTCATTCAATTTAATGGACTGACAACAGTCGCAAACGAACGCTACTTATATTGTATGTGCAACATGATGGAGCTTTCGATGATAAAGTTTATATATATATACACAGCAAACAGCAAATCATACAATCTTCGCATAACGTGAACTATATGCTAATGTAATAAAGATAATGGCTTAGTCATCCGACATCGTAACGGTCATTAAATCGCCATGTCTCCCGTTTATCAAACTGTGAGGCTGACAAATGCATGGAAGCGCTGATGAGCAACTGTGTATTGTCAAAGCACACATTTATCGATAGACACGTGGTTATCGCACACATTAGCCTTGAGGTTTACTAACTAACATATGCTCTACTGAGTTTTGTGAGGTTTGCATGTGCGTTACTTCTTTTTACACATGCAAATATTGCACTTAATACTTAGGCGGACTCGCTGATATATTCGCTTCCTTTACCAAGCACTCTTTTTACTGGAACTTTTATTAGCTGACAGACAATCTGTAAATTACAGCAGCGTATTTTCACCAAAGCATGATGCATGAGTTATATGGCCCTGGTTAATGCGCCGTTGGAGTTTAAAAAAACAGTATGTGCTGCCTTTGGCGTAATTGGTGATTTATGACAATATGTCTACATTATGCAGAAACAGACGTTCTTTTACATTTACAATTCTATCTACTGCAACAGCTATTGCATTTACTGCTTCCGACTGATATGTTTGAGGCTGCAAACAAGTAAATGCCTCGTTCACATGAGGCTTTATCTTAGGCTGTCGACGGGCCCTGTTATCTTAGGCTGTGCAGGCCCACACATCGAATCACGCTGCCCCGTTGAGGGCCCGTACGAATTGGCTTAAATATTTATGGACCAGTACGGGCCCAGTACTGCCCATGGCCAAGTTGGACACGCGCAGCTTTCAGATATGGGCCCCTTATGGGGTTAAGCCCATAGAAATTAGGTAGTTGTGCGGGGTCATTGCGGGGTCCTTGCGGTGCCTGCACGGCTTACGTACAGTTGCTTTACGGGCCCGTAGGTCGTTTGGGTCCCTTTGACCCCTTACGAGCTCCCATGGGCCAGGTGTGGGCCCCGTACGACTCATTACGGCAATTTTGTTGCATCCTTGCGGCGTGTATGTAACCCCCGGCGTTTTGAACCTGGCAATCAATCAGGGTTACGATATTATCAATACACACATCGAAATATGGCACAATAGAAGTGAGAGGGGAAAAAAACCCCCCAAAAAACCAAACAAGACGATGGTACAGTACACAAATGAGAAATGTGGTATGCTAATGTCCGAAGCAGTTCATATCGTCCTAATGCAGTAAAACAACAACTGATACAATTTCGCGACTTTTTCATGAGAGATTAGTGCTTCGCTGCACCGATAATTGGTTAACTCGGGCATAAATAAAGAGACCCCACAATTCTGTTTATTTTTCGACTGATGCATTACATAATAGTTTATGTGACATATTTATACAAAGATTAAACAGATGTAGCGTCCGGCTAAATCGCATTATGATCCTATTATGTAGGTTGTGCCGGAGTGGCACGGCATATTACGTGCTATAGGTTGTATTTTATACATGTCACGCGCCGCTCGTCTAAAACTTGGGCTTATACAAATTGGATGAATACATAAAACGCACGTATCACACGTCATTAGCTGTATCTAACTATATTAACATGCGGTCCGGGTTTTTGGGCTAACTAAATTGCTATAATAATAACATTAACCAATGAAATATTTGCCCGGATTTAGTCTACGACATTCTTAAACATCTCCCCGGCTTACCGCGTATCTGCCAGCAGGATTCACAATAGATCTCTCCTCCTACTTAATCGGCTAGGAATAAGAACTGATGGACTCAAACATGTTTGGGGAAGAAGCCGCTTTCAATCACCGAAGTAATATGAGCTGCGTAATCCTCTAAGGCAACAGGTATTGATTACTAAAGACAAACAATCGCCAACAGCCCTGATGGACGACGCGTTTGCACTTGTTTTATCTCTGTTTGATGTCCCATTACATTTGACCGAGTCCATCTCGAGCTGCATATTATTAGTGTAATGACAGCGTTGTACCCCAGTATAATATAGCGTTCATGCTGAAGTTGTAGTTGATGGCCAATGTCCGAGCATGACACACGTATAATAACATTGAGGCTGACTGCAAAATATCGAAGAGATTCTTTAGCGTTAATCGTGTTTATTAATTCATGCAATACGCAGTGCCTGACACCTGTAACAAATGTAATCACCCAATATGTCCGATATATTGAGGCTCTAAGAAGAATCTTGCGCATATTAAATAGTATGCTATATAATTATCGATTTGATTTCGAAAACGAGTTGTTAATGAGATGGGTATCAAAATGTATGCCTTAAATCCCGTACTACGGAGATTATTCTTAAACAGTGAATTGTCATCGTTTTATACACGTTGGATTTCGTTTACGTGTAAGTTATTTTCAACTGTTTCTTGTCTAGAGATGCTGATTGTGTGTACTGCTTTATGGTAGACACAACTTATATTGGGCGACAAATAAATGACATATTTTGTTAATGAAGACCAATTGCTATATCTGCTCTCACCACAGCATATGATTATGTATAACTGTTTAACAGCCGGAATTAAGCACCCTTTCACACAACAACATCGCTAGAACAATTTCCAATCGCACAGTGAATTGGACAATGGCTACCGATCCTTTTTTCAAAATCAACCATGAACATTAATTATGTGTCTTTCATTCGTCCTAGCTAAATGTATTCAAAAGCAGCATCGGTTCGTCTATTACAGTTGGCATAGCAAAGTGGCGCCAAACAATTCCTTGGGGTAAAAATGATTTTCCAATAATGATCCAAGAGCCTAACACTAAATTGAGCATGAGCACATAAAGTTATAAATTGAGTGCACATGATTTTTAAATGGGGTTTGGCCAACAGGTAAAAGATTTTCCGTATATTTTTCATCGCCGCCATATGATTTGCTAATCAGTCATCGTGTATTGCGCTTCAGGTTCAGCCAACTGAATAATTGCCTCCCCTAAGATTCAGTCGGTTAATTGTGCATGTGCTGGCAATTAGATGAACATATATCATGCATAAACTTACCACCCCAAGCTGTTAAATAAACAGCTGGAAACACAGCGCCTATATTGAGGCTTATAAAGAATAGCCACAGCTGGAAAAATCAACCTTCTAGTATAACAACTAATCAAATACAAATATGTGGTCTTGAGTGTTGGGCTACCGTAGATCTCATAGAACACAAAGTGTTGCCTTGTATGGTGCACATAAATATATAAATATATGTATATGTATATATATATATATATATATATATATATATATATATATATATATATATATATATATATATATATATATAGATATATATATTTATTTATATATATATATTATATATATAATATATATATATATAGATATATATATATATATATATATATATATATATATATATATATATATATATATAAATATATATTTATATATTTTTTTATATATAGCTATATATATATATATATATATATATATATATATATATATATATATAAATATAGATTCCTTGTGCAATTATATATGTCTTGAAGAGAGCTTAACATCAACGACAATTTCCAATATCGACAACGCATTTTTGCTTTGTTCGTAACATGCCCCTATTATATCACTAAGCAGTGCTGTTCACCGTAGATTATCGGAGATTTGGCAAGCTTCTTTCAAACGTAAATTTGCATCCTGGTCCGGATGGACGACCCATCTTCGGATTTATAAACGGGTCAGACCCATCTGCAGATGGGTCAGATCGGCCGATGGGTTGTAACATATACACATGCGCGCGTTTTGTGGGTCATTTTTGTCTTTTTTTGACTTTTTTTTGTGTCCGTTTCGAACCTTACGGTGTTAGTGCATAACGACACAGGTGGTACAAAGTGCCCAAGCTCATAATATTTACTCTATTGAGGGCAAACCTCCCTATTGCTATAAGGCGCCCCGCCGCTTTCATATATGGTTATTAGTGAGATATATACTAGCACGTGTCGCCATCGAGGCTTCGACTGGGAGGCACGGTTGAAGAGTCTAGGCACACTGGCAGTTACGGCTCCCATGCCACTGAGACACACACCAAGAATGCCAAGCGGGTACTTGCGGAGCTCAAGGTGATAACAGGTAATGAGCCCCCTATGCACGATCGAAGGCAGAGCTTGAAGCACTGTTTGATGTCCTTGCTGCATACCATGCCGACAAAAAAAGGTGCCCACCTATGTACATGAGGATGAGTTTGATCTGGACGACCAATCCATTATGTTTACCATGTGGAGCATCAACCAGTAACCATCGCTCGCCACAGCCCAAATATCGCACAGACGAAATGATAGGTAACTGGGAAGAGAAAGTGCACGACACATGCGCACGAACAGATGACAGACCAGCGGTGGAAAATATTATCTCTCGCATCATTGTTATTCGTGATATTTTCGGCATACAACAGTACAAAATTTTTTCAGCGTCAGTTTAAGCATATACGTGTCGTTCTCCACAAGGGTCACGCCTAGTTGGCAGATTTATCATTCTCCCAACACGCACTGTGCTCTTCTACGAGGGTGACAACTGGTAAGACTGCTCAAAGACGGAACACTCTATCAGCCACAGCATATGCACAGTTATATGCGCGACGTGTCCACATCCCTATGCTGTGCAGAGCTCTCTGGCCGAGCATTAGGTGCCAACCACGCGGCCACAATCCATACGCGCAAGAAAAAAACAAATGGAAACCTACCTCAGCGTCCTACTTCTCCGACATACAGTCAGTATGTAGTAGAGATAGACGTGAAGCACTGCTCCCTTCCATTGATCCAACGCGCAAGTGACTACTCCCCTTGTTTCGCCCGGTTCGGACATCAGCTACACAGGTTTCGGCTAATGCCTACCAACGGTTCGCTACCCCCCGGAAATTGCCCTACTGGGTTTGCAGTGGTGGCATGGGAGTTCACGGTCTGGGCACCCACCTGGCACAAACAAAATGTGTACCACTGGCACTGCTCACCCTACTGATAGAACAACACATCCTCCAGGCGCTCCACCTACGAGAAGCCATCATATCATAGGATGAGGAGACTTACGTATTGATGCCACATGATAGAAACCTAGGAGTACCGACTGCAAGAGCCATACCCGCTGAATGAAAGCAGATGAGTGTGAGAAGGACATTTTAGTAAGAGACACAACTGTTAATGCATCGCGCGCCGGGTACAAATATACCGCATGTTGGTCAAAGGAGAGCCAAGGCTGATCGCAACAAGCAAGCAGCCGAAGACGCTGGGCAAACTTAACATATCTTGCGTAGTCCAGGGTAGCGTATATGGAATAGCTAGTCCGGGTCACCATACCTCCGGGTCATCCTAGATTAGACAACACCCTACCTCACCAGCATGAAAATGTCTGTGTAGCCCACCTTGGATGTAATAGGAAGCGGGGTAGTCCAAATTCATATCTAGTGCAGTGGTAACAAAAGAGGGGATAATTTTCCTTTCTTTTGTATGCATATGGAGGGTCCTAGGGACAGTGCATTACTCCATAAAGAATGGTCGGTCGTGTCTGTGTGTGTACCCCGGAAAGTGGGCTGGGTAGTGTCGGTATGACTGGTACTATTGGTTCTATTGGTTCTATTGGTTTATCCTCCTTCACTGTGGCAGACGTTTGTCTATATAGTGCTGTCAACACTTCCATTGTTATTTCCGCGACGGTGATGTACTTATACGCTGCATACCGACACTCTCCTACGTGAAGATAATAATTTGTCTTATAGGCGAACAACATCGACTGAAATATATGTACCTGGTAAACAATGTGCTATACGGGTGTGATGTGGCGTTATTGCAGATTCGGCGGAGTAACAACATACGATGATCGCTTGCACGCCGATGTCTCCCCCTAAGCAGCCCATATATACACTTGAGCCGCTTATATGAACGGTAATGTTGTTGTTATGATATTCTATCATACATCATAATTCAGCCTATACTCATGGATTCATCAAACATCAAATCGTGATTTCTTTGTTTGTGATAATGTTTTGAAGATATCAGTCACCGACCATGTTTGGACTCTCTCATTGATATACATTGACCATATGATGATGCTGAAATGGACTGACCGTACATGTAATTTATGCTACCTAGTGCTTGTCTGCTCAATAAGCATGATGCACAGAAAAAAAAGTCGCTCCCTATAATGTATATTGTCACGGTCATACATTAACTAATACATCTAAGTCATTGTGAATGTTATACTATAACGGGTATGTTTTTGCGACAACCTGTACCCTTTTTATGCTATATATTGGGGGGGGGGGGGCTACAAATGACAATAGCAGCATGTTCCTTTGTTGAGCGCATAGAAGAAGTCTACAGTTAAATAAAACATAGGCCCAAAAAATTGTATGGAAATAACTATGGCGTCAGACGACTGAACTATAACGCTTTTTTTACCTGAGAGCTTAAGGAAGACTTTTGCTACCCCATTAAGTTGATTAAGCGACACATAATGTAGTTAATATGTATTTGTACATGAATGATTGCGATGGAAATTGAAGCCGTCGGGATGTAAACGCTGCGTTGCTGTGTGTATATTTTTGGCAATTTTATGACACTAACGCTGTCAGCTGTGTGGACAGATAGAGCAAAGCAACAAACTCATACACATACACACACACACACACACACACACACACACACACACACACACACACACACACACACACACACACACACACACACACACACACACACACACACACACACACACACACACACACACACACACATATATATATATATATATATATATATATATATATATATATATATATATATATATATATATTTATACCTACATAAATACATATATCACCATGACGTCCTACACACACACATTATTCTTAGTTTGCCTGCCTTATGTCCTGGCTGGATCAATTCAAACTTGTTTTAATGTGTGTGTATTTCCCTCCCCTGAGTTGAGACAGCCTGACAGAAATATATATACATATATATATATATATATATATATATATATATAGATAGAGATAGATATATATAGATAGATAGATATATATAGAGAGAGAGAGAGAGAGAGAGAGAGAGATATATAGATATATCTCTCTAGAGAGAGAGAGATATAGAGAGAGAGAGATAGAGAGATAGAGGGAGAGATCTCTAGAGATCTTTCTCTCTATACATCTCTATATCTCTCTATAGAATATATATATATCTATATATTTATATATATAGATCTCTCTATATATATATATATATATGCATATATATATATATCTCTATATATATATATATATATATATATATACATATATATTTGTCTATCTATATATCTATATCTCTATTTATCTATATATATATATATATATATATATATATATATATATATATATATATATTCAAATATAAATATTTGTATACAATGAGTTGAGGATTTATTAAGGCTTTTAATGTTACTTCGTCATCATATGCATTAGTGATTGGTTCCTCGATGCTTATCGAAAGCAGAAAGGCGCACATAATTCGTTAGTTATTTGAATACCAATATGATTATGCGCTTGTACATCACGCATTGAATAATGTCGTAAATAACTGAACAAATTGCATCCTGACCTAAACATGATCTTTAATTTGTTTGCAGTCCGTAATTCACAATATTAGGGTGTTAAAGAGTCATGCGTCTTGCATTTTGCTTGATGTTTTGTCATATTAAGCACCAGAATCGTTTCACTACAAATGCACTTCAATATTTAACACCATTAAATAGAGAATTACATATGAAACGCACACTAATACCGATAATATTGGCGGGGATGAATAGTCTCTCATATTGAAGTGAGTGAATCTGTAGAGCAATGAGCAACGTATTGACATGGCGTTGCCCTATTCCTTGATATGATGGACATTCACTTCACTGGGACACCTCTGGCACAGAGGTGCCCACCCAATTATTGATACGGGGGATTGTTCCCGATGGCGATTGCTTGATTATGCGCCGAAAAGGCAGGCGCTTTTCTTCGACAACGAGATATCAGGTGCTCGAAAAAGAAACCAGGGGCCAAACACTCTATGCTTATCCATTAACCGCAAAGCACAGCCGTTTCTTAGCTTTTAATAAACTTTGTTGCAGTTAATAAATGCGACATAAGTCAATGAAACATGGGTAGCATGTACATATGGCGTGTGAAAAATCGATATGGGTTCATGCTATAACTGCATGGGTATCTTTCACCAATGCTCCGCGGAAGCTTGAAACAATTAAAAGTTAAACGGGACCGTGCATCCATAACAGCCATCATTTTCATTTAGTGAACTACCATATTGATGTTGTTGGTGTTTGCATTATGTTTGCATTTGATATAGTCTGTCGTTTGATATACATAGCATTCCCCTGAATTTTAAGGAATGGAGACATTTGGTACAGGTGGGCTAATTCGGTCTACACCGTGATGCAAAGTTATCGACTATCCAGCGCTATTGAGAAAGAAAGTTATCCAATCCTTCTTATTGCATGCTTCCACTGCAGATATAATGTTTAGTGATAAATGACATGCGAATGAACCAAATCAATGCGCTGGTGTATAAGAGATCCCATTGGGAATGACAGTTTTGTAATCATGTCTTTATTCCCATTATATGTACCAAAAACGATGAATGGTACCGGCCCTTTTCAAATAGGCAACATTTCAGTTGACAATGTGATTTAATTCCTGTTATATGTCTATCGTTGGAGTGCGTAAGTAAGCCAAATGTATCGTTCGCATCCCCCACTACCTCATGAGCGAGAACGCATTGCAATTTCGGCTGCATAATCAGCTGCTGAATACACGTGCAATATCCACAGGCGTGCGCTACGTCATCCTAATTTGTCCAAACGCTTCTTTTAAGGCAAACTTAATCCAAAAAATAGATAGAATATGAGGGTAAGTGTCATGAAGCCAATCACGGTCATTTCGGCCTCCTTGCTGACAATTTTTTACAGCTTATTTTTATGCAAATTGAAAAGGTTGATATCGGGTAAAATAATTCCACTGAATCATTTTACAGAAAAAAATCTAAGGCGTTGCCAGAGGCGACTGTAATGTTATGCAATTTGCTGTTGTCTCCTAATGTCAAGATTCATTTGTGTTATCTCGGTGCCAGTGTCTACATCGAAAGACAGAATTGCTATTGCTAGTCTATCTCTTAAGAACAAATGTATGCAATTTTAATTAAATGTACCCGTCGGGCTACCTGGATTGCTAATTACACGATAAAGATGCTGTACCATACACAGTGGTATGTCACAATACAGCGGCCTCATCATTTGTTTCAAATGACAGTATCAACACGTGGAGTAATAGTAATAAATACGTTGGTGAAAGCAATCCAATACACGCATACGGACGCCTTCATAGAAATCGCGCTGTGAATCTAGTAAAAATGTATTTATCGCAGATCCAGCTCTTTACATTTATCAAGTCAATTTGTTGATTAAATTTAATATATTTGCTTTGAATAAAATATTTGGAGCTAACCGCAGATGAATGGGAACAACCACTTCGATATAACAAGTGGCATCATGGCGATTTCATTTTTTCTCAACTTTCTATAGTTGCATAATCTTGAACGATGATACGATAGTTAATAGATTCCTAATGTTATTCCAATATGCTACATGCATACAGATCTATCAATAAAGTTATGGTTAAATAAGTTGACTTATATTTCAGCAGACAAACATCGCAAACATCGCGAGATGGATGGGCAAATACGCATAAGTTAGAATAGTGCAAGACTTGAAATCGCAAAAATATGTCAGTTTTCTTATTCACAATGATTGCCCTGTGTGGAGTGATTCTCATAAAATTCCTAAATGGTTGTCTTTTAATGGGCAAGCTTGAAATTGTGTTAAAGGTTGAACGAGGCACATGGCGTCGATGATGGCTTTTGGTAGCAATTTGTATCTGAACCAACTTTGGGTTTTTCGACTGGGGATGGCATGGTTAGTAATGTTAACGATAGAGCCCCATTAGGTGCGAGTCACCAGAAAGAAGTCTAGAACACAGAATTTGATATCATTTCCCCAAAAGCTTACTAACGAGCAAGTCCCCCTATTTCCATTTGGCAACATTTTGTGGTCTTAGATAATTTATTTGTCTATTTGTTTGGACCAAAACACAAGGTTTACATAAACAACAAGTTGCATTATATGAAATAGGATACAATAAGAAGATATGCACTCTTCAGAAAACGCCGCAGCATAAACATAACTATATATATCAGTAGTAAAGTTTAGGACGCTATCAACAGAGAAAATAAGCTGTGACAAGCGTTTAGACAAAAAATAGAGCATTTAGATCAGATTCTATACAAATATTATCAAACATCTATAAACCGTTTAAAAAAATAACAAAGCATATTTACAGCTATGCCAGGTCAGAAGAGAAAGCTTAAGAAACCCTCGGTCTCTTAATCGATAATGCCAGGGATGAAATATCATAAGGCAAAGAAGGCGTCGGATGGTTACTTTGCATCAGCATTCACAGTTGAGAGAGCATATCTCTCAGAATCAGTTACTGACTCAGATTATTTGATGGCGGTGATTAGAACAACTAGCCAGAATACCTGTAAGTCGGAACGAAGGCCCAAAATTGCTACATTATTTAAACCCTTACAGAGTACCGTGCCAAGATAATCTCTACCTTAGGCTTCTAAATAAATTAACATTAGCATTTGACCTTGTTTTCATTATTCCGGCTTGCGAGAATGATGGCAAACAAATAAAAAAAAATATAAGCAGCCCGCACAATATTTATGCGGAATTGATGCTCTATCAAGACTAGGGATTGGTTTCGGTAATCATGCAATGCGACACAAATGAAAGAGAACAGGTATTCAGAACAGTCCAAGCAGATACAGATGAGCGGCGTAGCTTAAGAACATGACAATTGCTGCGTAGGTCCTGTGATTGTCACTTAATATCCTGAACCATTAAAACCTTATCATCTATACAGATGACATTCGTCAATACGGAGTGAGTGAACCGTAAAGTGAATTTATTTACTATTCGATTTTATGCCAAACCATATTATTTGAGAGAGGATTATACACATGGAATCATGCAATCGAATTATGTCTCCTTCGGCTAATACTATAACATAAGAAACCGCAGATTTTGTTTTACTTATCGATGTATTTATTGGTGTTCGAGAGGTTCTAACATGTTAAAAATAATAACGAACAAATGAAAAAAGGCCGGCAAATAGTTTGGGGAGGCAGGAACATGCATGTCACGTAGTATGGTGCATATATTGCTGCTGTGGTTTCTGATCAATTGCAATGACCATGTACCCTCACAGCGCAAGTTGTCAATGCAATGCTTGTGCAACGAAGGCTAGCTTATTTACTGAATGCTACTGTGTACAACATTACAAAATAAAACGCCAGAAAAGGTAGCCAAATATTTGGATAAGACAGCATGATCACTAGGTGGGATGCATAGATTGCGGCTGCAGTTTGTTGTTAATTGCGGCGGTCTTGTTTTCTGACGGTTTGGGTTGCACATGTATGTCGTCAAGTCCGTGCGTACAGCTGTTATCGCATGATCTATTAGAAACCTTAGTTGGATAGCAGTACTGGTTAAAGAACGATGAGTACATGTGCAAATAAGCCAACTGCTGTCAGCGTCTAGAGTGGGGATGGGAGAGGGGAGAGGGGGGCACACATTGCGTTGTTAGCATTCCCCTTCATATTATGCAGTCAGTAGTGACTCGGATTGTCCCGATCGCATTTGTGCCAGCATTCTTGTATGATACATAATTTGTCTTCAAAGCATGAGAGGCTCCTACAAAAACAATGCCGTAACGTCACATCGAAGACCATAATTTAGGGATTTCCTCACGCAACAACGTGCATTATTGTGCGAAACATTTTTCGTTATATTCACTTATTTGCTCGCAGTGCATTCGATTTCAAATCGCAGTATAAATTAGATATATCAATGATTGTTTCACAGAAGTAAACCAACGTTGGTCTTATCGTCCATGTTTGATTTCCAATGGCATATCCAGTTTTGTCAGCAAGAAGAAGGAAATGTATTAGATTGTGACATTTTCGCGACAATAGACATAAGAATAGCATCGCAGCAAACACGTACTATTTTGATGTAATAATCCCGCTAGAAATGATATCCGTTCACGTGTGTTAATTGCAATAACTGACGATCGATGTTTAGGGCTGTAATTAAAGTTAAACCCTGGATCTGGTTGTCTTGGTGTCATTTTACAGCGCTCTTGCACCACTGAATTTTAACTTAGTGATAAACAGAGCCTATGATATTGGCTGTGAGTTGTTAAACATATTGACTGCACAGCTCATCACCTGATACTGGGTAGGAAGTGCTCAGTTATGGCTAGATGCGATGCATGTTTGATAGGCACAATATATACGAGGATGCCGTTAAACAGGAGATGATATCATTTTTTGTGCGCTACATAAGAACATAGTAAGCTTAGAAACTTTGCAAAAGCAACAGACCTTTTCGAATCAAAACACCGTAACGGCCATTTTGACAACATGGCGAGTCTAATTTGCTGGTATTGCTTAACTCATCTCAGAAAATCGTCCCAGCTGCCCAGCAGGGTCGACGTACATAACATATGATTGATGCAACAACAGACATCATCAGCACAAACAAAGACATAAAAATAATATTTGCTGCCAAGTGTAGATTTATCATTCCTTAAAAATGTCACTAGCCCAAAATAACTATAGGAAAAAACACAAACACCTTCATATATCATTTACCAAACATCTACAATCAGTATGTTTATGATTTGAATGTGTGCAAGTTTGGCACGTGTAGTCTTTTATCGACCAGTTCGCT
Source organism: Urechis unicinctus (assembly GCA_034190875.2). Taxonomy (NCBI): domain Eukaryota; kingdom Metazoa; phylum Annelida; class Polychaeta; order Xenopneusta; family Urechidae; genus Urechis; species Urechis unicinctus. The sequence goes on along the minus strand of CM067354.1, from coordinate 46,414,311 downwards.
GCGAATCCCATAAAGATGTAAGAATTTTATTTCAGTAAATTTGTCGCAACATGGCGATTCAATCTCCTCTAAATTGTCTTCCGCTGCAGTTCGGTAGCATATCATCAATAAAAGTTTTATTCATCGTCGCATTGGAATAAAATGTATTGATAAAGATACTTGCAAATGGCCGATGCAGCTTTAAATCATCCCTGAAATACCCCTGGCGTTTTTGAAGTAAATGAGCTCTTGTCATCTGCCATTACTAGGCGAAAACATATGGATCATCATATTTTTTGCACGCAATAGATGCATTTTTAGTCGACTGGAACTGCTTATGCTTGTGTTCGGATGATTTATGTTACATACATCGATTATATATATTTATGTTATTAGGAAAAACAGAGCAGTACATGATTTGGCAATTACCAAATCATTGATAAATTCAATATACCTCTATCACAATGCCAAAGCATATTAGCAGTGTGATAAGATTACTAGCAATGAACATCTATCTGTTCTCATATGAAGCCGGGGTCAATCGAGTACATGATTGCATATGCGTTGCGACTCGAGAACAACTATATTACCTTGTAACATATGTCTGGACTTGTGTAGGTACTAAAGTATATCCATGTGAGTGCGGTTCGTGTCCGTATACGCTTATATTGTCATCCACAGAGTATAAGAAGGGGAGGTATCGGATATGGCAAACGGCTGTTGTTTATTGATAATATTATCGACCAATCGGCAGCTACATTTTCGTGTAGTTGTTAATGACCAATGTATTCAGGATGAGCTGCTGTAGCCCGTACTTGTAATGAGAAACATTGACGTGAAAACAATTCGTTAACAAATCTTCGACTCCTAAATGGAATGTGCATCTCGATGTATGGTAGCAATTTCTACTCTGTTTTAGCGATACAGTGATGTTGGAGTGCGTATGGCTTTTCAATGTCCATCCTTGCCGGCCTGATTACTAAAAAAGCATTTTTCCGGTCCTGACACTTTACCTGTCTGCATGATAAGTGACGTAAATATCTTTTCAAATTATGCGTCATCAAATGCACTTCCGCAACGGCTCCCAAACCAAGATACTCCTGAACCTGAATAAGGTGAATCAATCGTGTATAGGTCTTGGGGTGTTAGCTCATGGTTTATTGGCTGTAAAGGAAATTATTCCATAGCTCCACAAAACAATCGTCGGCGTGTTTAAATAGCGTTTACGATAAAACGACGCATAACAACCTGATCCTACCGACTGCCGCCACATTGATTCCCAATTGATCAAATGTGCTGTGAAAAGCGACCATGTTCTGTACAAGCGTCAGCACATTGATTTAGTAGGCAAAGAAAAGGGACGAGAGATGCGATACCAAAGGAAATATCCGGAACAGGAAGGGATTCGGGTCGAAAGTAAATAAAACGGAGGAGGCTTCCGAATGGCAATTAAGAAGGTTCAAATTACTGCGAAGGCCAGTCCCTAATTAAGAGAGTGCTAAGGACTAATACACACCGCATCAGCTTTTAAGATACTGCAATTTCCCATTTGGTACGGTAATTGGTTCAACTACAATTAATATTGCTCTTCCCATTGTTGTCCTATGCCGATCCTCACAAGGGTCGTGTCACAAGATATAACCAAACCCGAAAGTTACCGAAAATGTTGAATTCAATGCGTATGCGTGTGTCAAGTGTTTATATAGAGACATTGATGTGGTAATTACCCATTTGTTGAAAATATTCGATTGTCAATTAAATTGTTTGATATCGGCGCAGAGCAAAAGAGCAACGTCTTATATAAAGTGTTAACTTGCTCCATTGACTCGTACGTCTCATTTTATAATGATACGAATTAAAAAGATATTGTATTGTCTTCTTATATGGTCGCGAAAATAGGATATAGGGTACACTTAAACAAATACCGCCACAGTGCACCTAATTCAAAAGGCTTTTATTGTCACCAGTGCAAGCTACTTGGTTTCACGTGACTTTAAGACGTAATACTTTTTTACATTCAGATATCATAGCATTAGTTCGATAGATATTCATGAAGGAATGACAGTGCGTCAGGTGCTGCATATAATATAGCGTCAACTGACTTAGGTTAGTAATGATGACTGCAAAATCTCGAAGGGCTTTTTATTTGTGTTTACATAGAAATTTTTATGTGTATGAGCACCCTATTCATGAGTGTTTCTTTTAGTTTTCACAATTAAATCAAAACAACTAAATATCCGTTAACGGATTCATTAAATTTGCTGAATGATACCAATTAGTAGTCGTAAACTAGTGTTTTGTGCAACTTTTGATATAAGCTGTGGAATCATTAATTCAAAGTGCAATATGTTTAAGTTAACATTTTCACATAGTGTGTGAATTTCTGTTTAATCCTTATCGCAATCGCCGCCTGTTTCAGTTCTTTCTTAATTTAACCGTTACTACCTGACATTATATCTGAATATTGCCTAGATGTTCGATTAATTGCATCCGGGTTCATATGTCAAGTCCAATAAATCATTTACCTATGCATGATACAGTTCTTGATTCATCAACAGCTATAGACAAGACAAGAGATGTGTTTACTTATCTGATTGATATATAAGTTATTGACCTACCAAAAACGTTGGTAATTAAGACAGGATAGCGTTTAATATTGATCTGATAACTGATGATACGGATATTTAGTTGTATGAGAATCGTATAGAGAATAGCTGGGCCATCAGCTACATAAATATGACCAACCAGAGACTGATGAGCGCTCAGAGGGGGACGGCGTTTGATTGTTTACCCACGCATCATCTGTTTATTTGAATACATACATATGTAACATGGTGAGAAGTTTTTTTTTACGTTGGCTGGCGTAACAGAATCATATATATATATATATAAATATATATATATATATATATATATATATATATATATATATATATATATATATATATATATATATATATATATATATATATATATATATATATATATATATATATATATATATATATAATTATATATATATATATTTATATATATGTATATACATATATATATATATCTGCAAATGCATATATATACAAATAAATATACGTATATATAAAATATATATATATATAAGGCAAACATATATATATATATATATACATATATATATATATATATATATATATATATATATATATATATATATATATATATATATATATATGATCAAATAGATTGTTAGATGCGCGTATAATCTCTTACATGATAAAACATGCTGCACGTGTTTGACAGTGTGGGTGCGGTAATAACAACAACTGATGATAACCGCAGAAGGATAGCTAAAATGTATTTGCGACAGTTTAGGCCGAATTGAGCTAGGAAAGGAACAATGGACGCCAATATAACACTGCGCAAAGTTGCACTGGTATTTGATTTTGTTAATCAATGTTATATGTTATTAGTACCTAATGCAAGATTCTAACAAGTTTCGATGTTCGATGAGTTGGCGATTTCCATATCATTGACATTGGAAACATAGTGCATTCATATCCTATCAAAACAGCTTATAATTCTCATATGCCGGTCAGTAATGGCTGTTTTTGCGACTGATCCCTCCGCGTATAGCTTTAAGCTATCCATGAATACTAGTTTGGTTTCCAAATTTGCTCCTGTGCATTCTGACACCACATGAGGGTAAATGCGATCAATTTATTCAATGCAACAAATACACCAAATCTTCCTATAACCCAACAACCTAAAAGGTACATTCATCTTTGTCTATTATATTGTCAAATAATGAGTAGCGACGTGTCCATAAATGTTGATACCCAGTTCTGAAGGTATGATTTAAAGATATCATGTCTCCAGTTGGCTTCACATGTCCATTCTATCTCTAACCTATTTACAACTGCATTAAGACGTTGCCGGTACGTCTTTGTCAGCGTTGCTATCGCATGTGTCATTAACAATGAGATATCGTAAGAACGTCTATCAACAACTTGGTTCAGTGATCTTCCGCGGCCCCCAACGAGTGATCATGAGTTTAGTTCAATGGTTGTTATATAAACTCGTCATCATAATGCCTGCTTTTGTAGTGTTGATTGCGATCAAATTAAAGTGTATCTTGGCCAAAAGCAGTCTGCAAAGACATCCACATTGCAAACATTCAAATATGAGTATACGCGCTCGTCTCTCGTGTTTTCAGCCTGATAAAACTTGGAGTTGTTTGTACTAACATACTGTATGCATATTATACAATACTGTCGTGAACGCCGAATAACCGCTGCGTCTAAAAACTGCTTCTTTTAGAGACACATAATTGGTTTCTATAGCATTTTGCTCCAGTTCAGCTTATGCTAGTCTCTGTTCGTTTTTCGTTTGATAATGATAGAATAATTATATTATAAAGATGTAAGATTCTGCATCAATGTACCCCCGCAAAATATCTGTGCAAAATAACGTTTATAAATACGTAAAATAGGTGTTCCAGATTTAAAGCATTGCCTTATAATCATAAGTAAAATACAAATATATCTAATAGATAACAATCTCTTGTTGAGTTTATCTTATGTTGGGCTTCCAACTTACTCAAAAGTCATTGTTCAAACTCGCTCGAGCTAAACAAATGTAAAAGCTGAATAAAAACAAATCTCATAAAAAGTTATTTATATGACTTATGCCCCTCCTAAATTAATAGACTGTGCCCTTACAAATGTACTGTCTTGCTTGATCGTTTTATGTCACATATGAAGTCCCTTCCTCTCACATAGCGCAGCCTACAATCTATCGGCTAATTCGAGCGAAACAAGCTTGCTGCTTAACAAGCGTTGTGACTAGTGTTAAGTAAGAATGATTCTATGATGCCTTAAGGTTGATCATTGTGCCTTACGGCCTCGCATTCGATGACACTGTAATTGTGCTCGTGTGAGCCTCTTTATCAACGTCGAGGTGATTGCTTTTGACTATTTGTCGTAACATCGTGAATACAGCAGATTAAAATTGGCTTGACAACAAAACATATCTCTCTTCTGCAACCATCAAAGAGAGAAATTAGCTGCAAAATCAAGTTTCAAGCATAATTGTTTGGGCCTTGATCGTTTATTCACGTAATCAAGCTGATGTGGCTGCCTTTTGAAGAAAAACTCAGCCGACAATAAGAAAATGACTGCGCCCTGTATACTTCATTTACAATCGATATAATCAGAGTGAATCGGATTCCAAAGAGAGCATCTTGCAAGGAACCATGGCGCCTTTAACTGCCACAGGCGCCGTAACAAGAAATTGATGGGGTACTCGTGTTGCGTAGTAGTTAAGTCTATATTGCAAGTGGCGATGCAAGCTATGTTTTGCATTCATTTTGATACGGGCTTAATGAATGATCTGCCTGCTTACTGTCTTTGATAAAGACAACTGCAGCCCTCGAGTTACCATGCGGAAAAAGTTAAAGCGCCGTTGCTGGTTAGTGCGTTTGTATCATACCGACAACAGAAAACCGAGCTGTATTTGTTTTTCTGTGATCATGAAACTGCATGTTGTGACATTTATTCCCGGATTTTATGTAATCCGTGCGATAAGCGTTATGTAGCTTTCTGGTTGTTTGTACAGAGTAGTGAATAAGGATCTTGAAGTGGGGAGCATGAAGTGGGGAGTATGGTAAGCGGGGGCGGTAGTGGTGGCAAGGAATGTCAGGCCGGTTCATAAATTTCCATAAATAAGGTTGTTTTTAATGATAATGATCAATATTACATAACTGTTATGCGTACATCATTTCTTTTCATTAAACATTTATCACATTTGCCCAAGATAATCAATCACTAAAATGATCTCATGCTTTTGTTGTGAATTGATATTACGTTTGATTTACTTCTGTGCACAATGACAAAAATAAAGGCTATTATGTTCCGACGGAAGATATTGACAGAGAATAATGGTACATGAAGCAACAGCGAAATATATATTTTATCCTACAAGTATAAATTAATAAGAAAACGGCACAAGCGCACACCCGTGGTGAGAGTACGGGGGGGGGATGGAGTGCTCCTGGGTTCTGCTTCTTCTACATGACTTATTCCGCAGCCACTGTGTAGTATGCGCTTTGATCTTGCCCTGACTAAACGCCTATTATTAACATAGGCTTAAGATGAATTGAGCATCATATAATTAGTTAAGCAAAAGGCAACGCATTGAAGGAAGTTGGTAGCTACGTTAGGGTGATACAGTCGATTGTCTCAGCATACAACATGCCCTTTATCATTCGGTAGCGATATAGGTGGGATAATTCTCGATGGATTCTCGCGTAAAAAAAAACCACAGATAAATGATCATAGCAAAGTTAACACTACTATGTGTAAAAAATGTTTTGGTGAATGTCCGCAGCAAAGGGAACGTGGAAACAAATAATCAAATCGAAATCACTCTATTCTTTTGAGATGCAACTTATTACCTAATAGGCAATCAAATACCAATGGTTAACACCTATTGGCACAGTTGAAGTACTAGAAGAATAATAAATGAACCATAATGGAATGTTTCATAATACAACAGGAATGTAATGAAACTTATGCGGTCATATGTATAGTTGGACGACCGGACTAGAAATTGTCTTTCAACCAATATTTTCTACCAATATTTTCTGTTTGGTTAGCATGGAGCAGCTGCACTTCATTGCCGGTCCTGGGTCTTGCGACATCACCATATCAAAGGACAGTTGATATTGTTTTGAACGGGATAATCGCGTATATTGTCCGTAATTTTTTAGGCAATATATAACTACGCTTTGTATGTCTATTGACGTTATCAATTTACAGGTATTAGCAAGTAAATAACAGACAAGACAAACAATATATCCGCATATAGGATAATAGCTGTTAAAAAGTTACAATATAGGCAGGCATTCGAATTTACAACGAATCGGATGATAAAGAAGAAATGCCACGTGCATAAATTTTGACCACGCTCTTACGACTGAATTCCGGCCATCATTATTTACTGAACATTGAGCAATTACGAGGAAAGAGGCACCCATAGTGTAAAAATGAGTACAACCAGCAGGTGGGAAACTAAGCATGAAAATTAAATGTATGTACTCTAGCACTGGCATCAGCAATTTGCATACTAATGCTTTGACATTTGGTTACATCACTAAGAGAACGATATATGTTTTATCAATTTTGCATGGTAATGTAGCATGAAAACGAACAAAACCACTTTCACGTTAACGCAAACCTCGCTGTGGAGTCAGATATGGAGCTTGAGCATTTAGCATTACTCCCTGGACAGCTTTTCAACAAAACAATATCAACAGACAGGTTTCACTTGAAAAAAAAACTACTATGTAAGACAATGGGTGAAATGTGCGAGGTAATGTGCTCTAGTTTGTCCCGCAGATAATGCCGTCAAGACGGAGAGCACTTACGCTGTACGATAAAACCCTAGTTTGTATGCATATTGCAGACAAATTTTGCAAAGCAATCGTTTCGCATATTTCACTTTAAGCAGGGAAGAACTGTATATGTGTAGATATCAGAAATAATGCAAGCTTATCAAAATGTATATGCGCTTGTGTTCCGGTGTAGCGCGCTGACAATGGGCCATATAATGAGCAGGTGCACGGCGCTCTAACAGCCAACCCTATGTAATCATAGGGGCGTTGGCCAACTCGGCAATAATATATAATTATAAACTGATTCGAAGATATTACCATGTGTCAGGCAATCGTACAAAGACGCTGTCTTCACTACATCAGCTACATGTTAAACGATGACGTTAACTATCCCACGTGTTCGCTACTGCTACACTATTAACAGCATTACCACCGAATGTTCCGATACTACTAATATAGAGCAAGCCGGTATTTTAAGCTTATTGATAGGAATGGGCATTTAAGCCGTGTAATTTACCCCTTTTTACGAATATTGTAAGAATTACATACGCGTGGTGCATCACATAAACGAATATAAAAAATAAATGTGTTAGCAATCTGTGCAATCCCCTCCTGGGGAAGTAAGTTGGTTGTCGCGGCTTAAGAGGGAGAGCGAGTCAGAGGCAAGCGAAACGATTGTCGAGGAAACTGGTCCTTATAATGCTCGGGTACAATGTAATTAATGAGACTAGTGTTTATTCCTTTTGCAATTTATCAAATTGGCATTATGTGTGCAAGTGATATATAGACATCTAGATGTAAATTGTGATAAGTGAGGATTTTTCATAACAATGATATACAATAAGCTACCATTTACATAATGCAGCGACTTTGCCAGACTTGAATTTCCTCATATGGGTAATGAGAAAGGAACACAACAGCATATATTGATTGATACATAATCGCTTGGCTGTCACGCACCACTCTGTTTGTATATATCACAGACCCCAAAAGGGGCATTGCATTGTAATCACTGAATTCTGCATGATTAGTGGCACTTAGGTATAGACATTTCGCAAATTTATCGCTACTTTTACCCTTGGCTGATCAGGAAATGCATATGTATCGTCTCTACCCAGTTACCTGCATAAACAGATTGTATTTTAGGAGTAAACTTCCGTGATTACCTAATCTAAATATCTATTTCGCATGGGTAATGTCACAAATTGTACCATTTCAGGCTATTTATGGCACCCTAGCAAAGGTGAATGATATTTCTCCAGCTATGATGTTGCCTGGAACACAATTTGATCGTTAGTAAGGCATAGTCGCTCTGGTTGTACCGGGAATGAAATGGAATAAGCTAAACGGCAAGAGGTAATCTACCATACTATCTCAAAGATGCACTCTCGATTGTCCATACGAAATTTGATGGATGCATCGATGTGTGTTAAGGTATAATGGCACAAAATGCTTGATTATTAGGTTAAATTTGTAGCTCATCACAGGGCAACATAAACAGTCCAAATCTAAGCACATGATACGACAAATCAATAAAACAGGGCGTAGCAGTTGAATAAGATACTATGCTATGGATTCCATTAGAGCATACAAAAAGTATTCAGGCGTTGATATTTTTTTGACAACAATGTGGCATCATTTATTGTCTTGCTGCACTTTATCATTATCTCTGTATCGTGAATGTGAAATAGATTACAATCATATGAAAATATGTTGACGGAAAAGCCATGTGACTAATCCGGGTTATCCTTTGCGTGCTGCTGTCTACCCTTAACAATCCACATTGTTGCAATTGCTACTGCTGCGTCAGATGAACATCGCAAAAATCAATTTAATGTACCTCTCAATGTTAACAAGTGCATATGCAATGGCATAATTTAATTACCCGAATGTAGCCAATATTTGTATGATGCACATGTTAAAGAGACAGGTGCCGATAGGCTTACAAATTGCTGATACAAGTTACCTTTAATAAGGACCTCGGGTACACTCGATCAGCAGTATGGAACAGGTAGCTAGCTACAAGGCAGATGAATGCCCAGGCGTCGGATAGGAATTGAACCGCAATGACGCAAAAGCCACACTGACAATAGCAAACGACGATGGCTTCATGTTTACGGATCACTTAATGTTGTACTAGTACTTTATGATCACTAAAAAAAGCGAAACAGGTCTTGGCCATTTTATGGGCTAGTGGATACTAGTGCATAGAAAACAGGGATAGGCAGGTTGTTTGGTGTAAGACGAAGAGAAAGAGAGTGGGGGGGGGGGGGGGTTGGAAGGGGATGCGAGGCGCACATAAACGACTTCTTGGTACTAACGCGTATGACAGGAAGCAGCACCTTGGGTTAGGAATTGAAGGAATTAGCACCTAAATGTTAGTAAGCATAGTTCAAGTCAGCACTCTACTTATGATCTGGCAGTGTAACTCAAAGACAAGCGTTAAGCGACAGAACTGTTATTGACAGCTCTGACAGGACAAGTTTGCCTCGGCAAATCATTAGCCTGCGTCAAGGAACGATAGGTTTCCGACGAGTACAATGATATTCAAGTAAGGTTCGTCGTCGATAGCCCTTTTGCAAACATGGCAACTACCGTGTCCTGCCTGTTATTCTAGCAGCTTTATTCAACAAGCCCGTGCTATATAATTCAGGATAGCTTATGCTACGACTACATACTGTAAACGTTCCGTGATCAAAAAGGTAACTCTTATGGTATCCGCTACCAACACAAAGTGCTGAATGAGTATAATACTGTGATTTTCGCATTTCAGCATCCTCTAAAACATACATCACACACCGTAAGGGCTTGAGGTAATCTACCAGATTGTATCGAATAGCGACTTTTCGATTGCTTATCTCAAACTGATGCATTGATGTACCGTCAGCGACATCATGGCACAAGATAAGCCTGACCCGTGACAGTATCGTATATCCACAATTATCATATGATTTCATACATGTCTCAGTTTCAATTGAGAACCTTTTATCAATACTGACGATGTGTCAAATACTGATTTAGCAATATTTCGCATAAAGGCATCGTACTCATTCAAACCACATCTAATGATGCATCATAAGATTATAACCACGCATAATTATGTAATGGGCTTTTAGTTGATAATTTTGTGCTCGAAACATTTATGATTATATAGACAGTCTCAGACAGTTCTTGATTATAATTTATGTGCAGTGAAGAATTACAATATAGGGGTTCTAATGCATCTGCCACCAAAGTAGTACACGTCTTTCCATCCGTCAAGGACAATCGGTGCAATGTTGTTCCCCACTGCTCTTATTAGACATCAAATTGATATGCACACGAAAATCTACATAACTGACGGCTATAATTATGCAGCCAGTTATTGCAGCGTAACATAGCAGACGTGATACGATGTGAATTCATACTAGCCACCGATATATCTATATCAAAGGAACTATATAAACTTAGCAAAAGGTCGCTTCATGGGTATACTGCATTATTAATCCGATGAATAGAAAAATACCGACCCAGGACTAGTGATTTTGTTGCAAATATGTAGTCTGCATCAGGCACTATAATTATCTTCCACTATTCTTGTCAATCCAACTATTTGCGGATCTTTTATTGCTTAAGGTCACGCGACAGCTAAGGTGAAATAAAGCGGCTGTGCTGCTTTTGCGTTTAGCATAGTATAATAAAAGCAACCTGAAATATCATGAAATCTTTTAGAGGAATGTGAAATGTTTTATAGTGTTTTGAACGCTATTCGCTCATGTAAAAGTCAACAGGACCATGCGATATATGCGCAGCATTCTCCACGCAACTGTGCTGCTTCATTCTGCTATTTAATAGAAATTGCCAACAAAACCTACAGTGCAGTGTATAAAAGTTATGTGGAACATCAAAGATGCAGTCACTTTATTTCCTAACATCACACTGGTGCAAATATTCATGCAAATACTTACAGAAATAGCTATGTTATCAACCAGAACCGAACCGCATTATAACATTTTAAAACCTTGAGGAAAGTTATGCAAACTTGCAATACATATACATCAAGGGCACAGCGTTAGAAAGAGAACCAGCCATTTAAACCAGGTATACCTTCAAATAGTCACATTAAGTACAATTTTATGGAAACATATTTGCCACCCGTATAAGGACCTCCCACTGTAATTTGCTTATATCTGTAATTTGCCTATATCTGAAATAGAAAATGCCAAATGCAGCTTCTGTTAGTTTTTATATGCGGACGTTATGACTATCCACATGCGTGTGGCTGACACAGTCTATTCAGATGAAGTAAGACGCATCTCAATTACAGGCTGATTTAATGACACCTAACCAACCATCTATTTCTGGTCAGGCAATAGAGGCAAAACACATGAAAAGCAACGATAGGAGAATATCATATCAAATGACTTCAGGCTAGCATTAATATAAATGTGCATATCGAGACAGCTGCGAATATCAGAAAAGAAATGTGAAACTTTAACTAGGATCAATGATTGTCCAACCGATTATATCAGGGTTTGCTCTAGTGGGTTCATGATTGAAATGTTGGTTATTTACCGACATAGTTCCGCAAATGGTGCCATTCGAGACAATTTATGATAATACAGTTAAGGTAAATCCCATTAACCTTGGTATGCAATCGCCTTGGTATCGTCTAGATTTGATCATTTATTTGATAATATCTAGGTGATCCTATCAATCTTTTTGGGAAATCGGATTTGACGTTCTGAAACGGCTGGAGGTAATCTACAGAAAGGCCCCACAGAAGCATTATGCTATAACTATTTGCGAGACTTTTGCTCTGATTGGAGGCGTTAAGCATAGGCGGCGACATTACGGAATAATAGTAATGTGAAATTAAGTGAGGCAAATCCAATTAACGATACGAAACTATCAGGAGTCCTGAGCGTTAATCGGCCGATATTTTTATTGTGGCGTACCACAATATGGTATTAATGAGCATATAAAACATATTTGGCTGGGGGCCTTCTGATCGACATTCTTGTATCGGTTTTCAGAACAAATAGCTTCCAAACATGTGGCATTCATAACATTTCCGCAGTGGCATTGCTGAATATGCACCCGGAAGGAAACGCTAAGTTCGGGCAGGTGCAGCATAAATAAAGCGATCTATTACAAGCGCAGAATACAACAAATAAAAAAACACATATTGGTAAGGTCTATTTCTATAGCAGAAATTCATATCGGTCTTTGTTAGCAAAACTCTCTCGGCAACTCATATGAGTGTAGACGCAAACATCATTACTACACCTAACACTCCAAAACCACAATGTTTTATTACAAACTATGGTTACATTTTCGATACATAGGCGTAGATCTAGAGACTTTATGATGTTTAGCACAATCTATCGGCATTAATGACATCACGCCTGCTAGGCAAGTGATTGTATGGACCCAAGCATAATAAAATCGCTAAAATGCGTAGACCTACATAACTGAATGACATATCGGCGGTATGGACACCCATGTATATCTGTAGAGTAAGCTACGTGAGAGGCAGTGACTGATGTTTGATAGTTACTTAAATATCACACGTGAGTGTTTGCAATTTACTTAGATATTATAAGATTTAACGCCAATATAAGAATGGAAATGGAAGATTAGTAACAAGGTGCCACCGTTTATGGACTGCTATGCTAGTGATATAGTAATAGTAAGCTCAGTGCGTCAACTTCACAATATGGCGCATGGCAGGATCATAAGATAATGCCTTGATACTGCATACAGTCGATTATTATTATTAGTTATTAACGTAGCCAGTGTATGACTGCACCTCCAGAGAAAACGAACGCATCGTGCGCGAATGCGATGCTGTCAAGACATTCTTTTTAACAAAACATGGTTCCCTTCTGTTGCCACGCAGCATGAACTTTGGGCCGCGTGTGCGTTAATTTGAAGTAGGTAAGCTGCCTCGCACATTGTGCATGCAATGGGTTGATAAGTTGGCATCTGTGATTCGACGCGTGTCGCAGAAAGTATAGGGGGCCGGAAGTCATATTAAAGGTAGGGTGACTACACATATTTCTCTACATTTCTATGTGCTTTGCTTGGGCTTGCCTGGCTTCATGGACATCATGGCTCCCTTTGATAATTGCCCGATAAGAACATGCATTGCAGTGATGACACTGGTTAGTTGCAAGTTGGCATCATTGGTCTCAGCGTTCTAGAATAACTGCCGAAATTACGCTTCATGTGATGGTATCACAAATGGTGCTTGGAGTATTACGAACCGATATTATTGATAAGGCATTGATTTATAGAGCCTTCATGTAGTTAGGGAAATTGATAATATACGAGCAACACTGCTTTACCTGCTCTATATTGCGTGCGTTTTGGAATGCATATGTGTGAATTTGATTGCAAAATTATGAGAAACAAATCCCATATAATTAGTGCAACCAAGTGAGGAGTATGTGTTTTTGTGAGCAATTACCAATTGATAAACACAAACGTAGCTTAGCTATGGCATGGACATTATTTACAAAATAAAGGTTGTTTATCAATTATTATAGCCAGCTGACGTTCTCATGTTTTCGATGCACTACCGAGGCAAGATAACAGCAAACCTAAGCGTATTTTGCAATGTTCTGTTGTGTATGACTAGTGGTTTAATAGTGCATCCAAGCGCAGTGAGGCGATTTCAACACCAGGAGTAGTCTTGTTGCTGTGTCAGCATATTGAACGCAAGGCAGCAGAAGATAAAAGGTCAGAAAAAGCTAAATAACCGAATAATGCTGATAAGTACAATATATGCTTTAGACTAGTACGACTGGCCCGTGTAAATAATGCGGCGGCCCGACGCCACGAATTCGTCGCTGAGTGATTCATTCCTTTGGCTACCAACACGTAAAACTGAGCTCAGCCCGGATAGCGAAATATTGTTCTGAGAGGCATAAGGTTTAGTGGATCATATGCACTGTTGTAGCTTTACCGTGCGATGAGCATCATATAATATCTACTTTATTTTTAATTAGATACAAAATTGTTCTATATTCTGTCTACCGAGGCTCATCCTATGGTCTATTGATTAAAAGACAAGTTTAAGGGTTAAAACCTTTGCTTTTAGAAGTAATTGTATTGGTTCTATCCTGCGTTTTAACGTTATTGCAATTGTAAAATGGTCAAGAGTTATGATTTGTTGAGCCTATCAAAAATCAACCACTGCCTCTCACGCAGCTTACTCGACAAATCTCAAGGTGTTTACATATGTTGGTACGAAGAGGGTTGGTGCATACGAGCTGACAAGATAATTGATTCCTTCATCGCACATTAGGATGCTCTTGCATTGTCTTGCTTATAATGATATTTTCTGTGCCAAAGGAGGCACAACTTAAACATGTAAATCAAGACAGTCCCTAACAAAAGCACCCGCAGCTGTCAATCCAATCTTATTGTTAACTTATAGTGCATAGCAAAAGTCCAAGCTAATTTAATGATCCCACTGATCCAAATTAATTAAGAACACACTGTCCTGTGCTACGCTACGTGTTGCGCAGCAATAACACTACATACTGGTTCCACAGTGCCTTAAAGGGTGGATCCGTTGACCAAAGATATTACGTATTGATATCACACTAGACAAGACAGCAAATCATGTCGTCTGAAACTGCTCTGTAACGATGGCTTTCGTGTTTTTTTGGTCATTGGAAATGATGCATTGGGACACGTCGGGTCGATCTATGGTGGTCAATCACACTTGCAAACATTACGATACTGTTTGATGGTAAAGAGAGTAGAAAGCCGAACGTCATAAAGGTTATGTTCTGCGTAACACCTTGACGGTATACGACGTAGTGCACATTATGGAACTCTGACCAAAATGCGCATTTAGTTATATGCTTGCTTTCATCCGTCATAATTGTGGCGCATTATTTTGTCCAACAAGACACATTACCGAAAGTATTCATACTACTTGTACCTTATTGCGTTAAATTGTCTTAATACGGTAGGATATTTTGGTAATCGAAAAGATATATAACTAGCACCATGATAGGTGATTTTGTGAATGCAAATGCAAATGAGTTGATTTTAATGTCATCACTTCGCCAGTTCAGTTAAACGGATAGAATTCCGTCATCTCAAAATATCTATAGATTATACTGCTGGGATTGAATGAGTTGCCTGACTAATTATAGCATGTCGGTTTCAGTCACTCTTTCGGTAGAACATATTGCCAGAATGTATGTCAAATCTGTTCCTGCATTAAAAACTATTATCTCTATATACGAGGTTACATAGCATCCAATTCTGCAATTCCGGAAATGCAATAAAATTTATCTTAGATAAGTAATGTAGCGTTGTTTTATCTGCGCATCTAACCTTGCAGCCACTAACGCAGAGTGATAGGATTATGTGGGTCTCGTTTTGATGGTTATTATCCGGAACATCACGCATATAAACTGCAAACTAGCGGGTTTCGTCTGTGGCTATAAGGAACACTTACATTGGGCAGCTCGACGACATGGCATACATCTTTGCTCTGTCACTCATCCTTGTAAATTAATTAAAAACCCGTAACATAAAAGGAAGGATCACTTGTATAACCATACACGTCTTGTGACTGGACGCTTTGTGTAATAGGCTCTTATCATAAACAAAAGTAAATTGATGACATCCGCTGGCAACATTAAGTGTTGAATATAACACTTCCCATACCCTTTGCAGGTTTAAAATCCTTTTTGCGGCAATCTATTTATTTCGTTTAAGTACTGACAGTTACCATAGCTAAGGTCAATAATATCAATCTTTCTATGGCATTGTCTACAAATCGACTGTATGTGATATTCTGTGAGGTACAGTGGCTTTGGTCTAACCAGTATCTTTTAGGAATACCATCGAATGAAGTAAAACGGAAAACGTGATCGCCCGAACTCTCTCAACGATGCACTTTCGATTTCATAATCAAATGAATTCGGCATTTATTGGATACATTGATGTATCATAAGGTACATTAATTTAGAGGCTGCAGTCACAATGTACGATGTGATACTATCGCGGCCCATGATATTGTTCAGTACTGACTATGTGTGCAATATTGATTACGCATTAGTCTGCTACAGGGTAATATAAGCGTACAAAACATTATCGCACGACATATTAAAATAACCAGGCATAGAAATTGGATAGGATATGATTGCGTATATTGTCATAGAGCGTAGAATTTATAGTGTGACTTTAATCATTTATTTTTTTAATACTACGATGCATAATTTATTGCAAGTGGAACCTGATTCTTATTTCTGCATCATGTATTTTAAATAGATTACAATCATATACCATCCGTTACGTTTCTATCTTGCATTAATTGAACCAGATGAGCGGCGTCGAACTGTGCAATACGACAAATATTGATTCAGAGTCTAATTTATATTGAGCGATTTTCATGACATATGATCGAATAAAGGCATTTACATGCAATGAGTGCGATCAATTCCACTTTATTCTGATTTTGTGTTCTACCTGAACGATAGTTTAGCTATCTATGGTCAAGAAAGATTGAACAGAATGTAAAATCAATTGGTAAATCCTTCTTAAATATATTCCGTCGACTGCAAGGAAGATATAGTGAAATCTAACAATCTGCTCTACGTTACTTCTGCATGAGGGAAGCATTCATTCATTGCTTATGGCTGCATAATTTGCATTTAGGTAGCCATGTAGTCACTATATACATGATGCACATTTAAACGCTCCACGGCTTGCACATTGCCCGTTACGAATTATCTTTTATAAGCACAAGTGCTCCTTTCGAACTTCAATTGAATCGTAATAACTCAATGAACCATGCTGACAAGGGATCGCGAAGATGGATTCATGTTTAACGATCACGAACTGACGAGCGGTAGTCGACGCAGAAACCATTTTTGCATAATCCCTTTAGCCAGCGTGACAAGTCGTGGCCACATTATCGTTGCTACTAGAGAATAAAGAATAGGGATTGGAAGGTTGTATGGCGTACAAAGAAGAGAGGGGTGAGGGTGCTAGAAGGGAATGCTAGGCGAACATCAATGCTTTCATGGTACCTGCACGTATCGCAAGAAGCAGCACATTTATATTAGAGCGCCTGGTTTCAGTAAGCATTTGACTCATGTTCCTTCAGAGTAAACCCTAAGGTCATCCAGGCATTTCCTACCAGCACATAAATACACAGCGCTAACGTGAAGTGATAGGACTATAATGGACAGTGCCAGACATGTTTACCTTGTTTAAAACTTGCGGAGAATGAGTATGTTCAAGTAAGGGCAGTTATATTTAACAATCGCATCATATAGGCCAAGATAGCTTTCAACACCACATTTACCATGCGACTACACACTGTAAATGTGCATCGATCAAAATAAACGTTTATTATATCAGCTACCAACTACCAAGTGGTGAATGAATACAATACATTCCACGTATTTAAATGGTTTTTATGGCAATGACACTAACGTTAGCATAGATATCGACAATAGTCGGTTATATGGTCATATAAGCATCCTCTACAAATTTAAATTAAATTTACGAAACGGAAATGACTATCTACCAAATGGTCTCGACGAGGCTTTTTGCCTTTTTGCCTGTTGCATTGGTGCATCGTTAACTACATCATGGCACACTATAAGCCAGACTCATGACAGGATCCCATCATCCATTTGGACTACAACCACTATAATGATACATAGATGCAAAAGACTGTCGCAAAGTAAAATTTCGAAAGTCTTAATGCTACTGATAATGTGTCAAATTGGGATAATGCAGTAATTCAGCTCAAGCATCATACGCATTCAAAACCACAGCAAATGATGCCAAACAAAAATGTATGTGACAAAAAATATTTTTTTTCTTCATAATAACTCTCATTCGATGCTGCTCCAATCTTAAGGTACCGGGCGAAACAGGACTGCTGTATATCGTCCATCCAACAAGAAATTCCCCAAACAATCATTCTCATCATGGGAATTGAAATGGTTGTTCTAGAATGAATATAGGTTATCTATCAGATTAGGTGTTTTTGTGTATCAGCAGCTACATCTTGGCATAATATGTACTTGCAACCAAGTTACGTCAGAAGTGGATAACCTAATAAGCGATGAGATATAATCGTATGTTGTTGAAATTTGATCAAGCATTGAATCTTGTCCGTTGATTTAACTTCATTATGTTATATATATTCAGTTTGGCGTACCACATTATGGTGTGAATAACCATATGAAACATGTTTGGCGGGTCGCCTTCAGATCAACCTTCTTGTATAACTAATCTGAAAACAATAGATTGCAAACATGTGGCATCCACACCATTTCTGCTCTGGTATGACTGAAAATCTACCCAGTAGAAGATATGTTCTATATAACCTACAGTAATTCACATTGGTATTTTGTAAGCAAAACATTATTGTCTGCACGCCTGATAGCCAACTGACCGTTTGAAATAACGTATATCTGTTTACCCATAAGTAAGTCGCTGAACGCAAAGACCTCTCTAAGCCTGAATGACCAATCAGCTAGATTGGACACCCATGTGTATCACCGTGATGAATTTTGAAACTCTTTTGGTGGATAGCAATATCATAACTCTTTATGAGGTCGTTTGACACTACCAACGACATGACTGCTGTAATGTAGCCCTTCTGTCAGTCTACACATTGAAAATGCCAGCACTTGCTGAGAATACGTGATCACAATTGTAATAAAATTTTAAGTAAGACAAAACCAAAACAATTACTTCTAAAAGCAAAGGTTTTGATCTATTAAATTGTCTTTTAATCAAGAGACTTGGTTTGCAGGATTTAGAACACTTTTGTATCCAATTGCCGTTGACAGATCTTATATGCTGCCCATCGATCGGAAAGGATACAAAACTGCATATGCGCAACTTAGCGAGATTATAAGCTTCTTGAAATAATATTTCGCTATCTCGCAATAAGTGCTGGTATCCAATGGATGCGTTGGGCCGCTGCATTATTTGCACGGGCCATTCATATTCTGGTGAGCAATATATCTTCGACTTTTTCCTGAAGAAATTTGTATATCAGCTTGCATCGACAGCAGTCTTACCAATAGATGCAACCCAACAGATATAGCAGAATGTACCTCACAATGAGCAGTTGTAGACTAGCCTGCAACAATGAAGCGGGAAAACACAACACTTGCTGTTTCTGAAATAAAAAAATTTGACGCAGAAGAAGTGCGCTAGATACTAACAAGCTCATGGAATAACTAGCCAAGTTAGCAGTAGTTTGAGCAAAAATATCATTGCTGACTGTGTGGTATTTTGGTTGTGAATGATAACATTGTTTGGGTTAGAAAAGGTTATGTAATGATCCTCGGGACTTACATGTCTGCTGTGCATCTTACATTGCCGCCGCTAACGCAAAATGATGGGATTGTTTTTTTCTGTTCTATTTCGTTTAAGTACACACAGAGCGTCACAAATGGAACCATCCGGGCAAGTTGTAAGACCATAGTCGTGGTAAAGTATGTTAATCCGGCCACGGCATAGCCTGAATATCGACTTTCTTTGGTCGTCTGTGTGTTACATTCATCCTTGTCAAATCTGGTAACCACATCGAATGAGCAAAAAAAAAAAAAAAACAACGTGCTCGCTCCAAATGTCTCAACGAGACACATGCGATTGCATATTCTGACGAATTGGGCATTGATGGGATGAACACATGTATTTTTCAAGGATATCAATACACACAATAAGTACCTATAAACCTTTAAATGAGCAACTTTAAACCTCTAGCTGTAAAAAAACAAAAAGTGAGCAACGTCTGCAGACATGGGCACAGAGAGGCCCTTTACAAAACCTCTTATGTCTCCCTTTCATTTCTTCTACCACTAATAATACAAATGTGTTGAACGACAGACTTCAATTAGTGATTTACATTCATCCGTTTGCAGTTATCGTATGTTATTTCTCCTTTGATGAAACCTGGGATATTTTATGATGCATACAATAGCGCAAAAAACATTTTACTCAAAGTAACATGTAATAGTGTTATTTGTCTATTAGCATGACTCTGTTATTGTACCAATATGCGTAATGCCCTTAATGAACTGAGGCTAGCTTATATCTAAGAGCAGCAGACGTTGAACCAAAGGTATATCACGCCTTCGATGACTGGTTCTACTCTAATGTATTCTAATTGGGCATTGAAGTAAGTCAGTTTTGTACTAAAGTACACATATCAAGCATACCATTGCAATCACAGTACTGTGCGAGATTCATGGATTCAATGAAGACCATATTATTCAACATCAACCAATCGTTTGCTTCATATAACATTCCATTAGAGCTGATTCAATTTTATTCCGGTAAAACTATGTATCAAATTAGCGCACAGTGGTATCTTAATAGCCGCAATATCGTTGATGACTTTAAAGCCTCAAGCAGCGCTTATGAGATCCGTCAACCGACTAACCCTCTTATCTGCCTCTAAATAATAAATGCTAAGTTGGGAATACTCAGGACAGCAGCACCGCCATTCGACTCCACAGTTTAAATGTGCGTAGATCGAAATGAACGTTAATTATATAAGGTACCATTTTAAATGCCTTTCAAAGATATTGTAATTATGTGAATACGATGTGGAACCCGACCTGAGGAGAGCCGAGCAGCAGGTTTTTACCAAGATTGTTTGTCTGAATAGTATGACCATTTACATGACATGTTGATACTTAATGAAAGATTTTGATTAGCTTGCAAAATTGTCTCACAACATAGGCACCTTTTGCAGTGAGTTCCATACGTTGCAAATATTTGAAGCTATTTATGGATAGAAACCATTGATAGAACACAAAGCAAGTAAGAAAGGATATTGTTGCCTAGAAATACCATTGAAATTTTTAGTACAATCTCCGCCTTAGCGACTTAAGTATCGATAAAATGTAATAAACACTCCATATTCTTTGTAGCAAATGCTTAACATATTTCATATTTTAACTGCTGAGCCCCGTTGTTGAGTTAAATCGGATCAATCCTGATATGGTGTAGCCAAACAGTATAAAATATTGAATCGATATACCTTAACATACTTGTTTGGTTCCTTAATAGTGTCCGTTTCAACTTGTTCTGATATATGTGGTTCCTTGTGTTGATGTGCTTTAAACCAGGTGCCGATCAATGCTATGGTCGTGCATTACACGCTAATGGTATTAAAATGCTCTGGTACAAGACTGTATGAACAACAATCAACCACAACGAATCGTGATATATAGCCGGTAAAGCATCGAAAGCGAATCACACACGAATGACAAATAATGATATAGATTTAGTGGCATTGTAAATTGGTTCCAGCGAACTTGAGAGACAGCGGAACAGAACTTTAAGGTCTGAAAAAAAGGCATTATTATGGATGACATTCGCCATCATCACTTACACGTGCCATTCAGACCCTCCAACGCTATGTTTCTACTATATTGCCATTCACATTGGTCAACGTCCGGGGTTCAACTTAATCATATGGGTCATTCACGCTCGCATATGCAAGGGTGCCACTTTACTGGCGCGCGCCATTTTCACTGGGCGGTCTCAAGGGAATACGTTTGATTTTAACTTAAGGATGTTAAACAATAGGTAATTAACAGCACCAGAATGCGGTTATATGATCACAGGCCGTACACATGTCAGCATGCAAGTTTAGTTTTAGTCTACAATAGGTGTCGTGATGAACCCACTAGATTAAGTGCAAATGTATATCAACCCGTGTTATACGAAGGGCTATAAATGCTATCACACTCTGCAGGAACGCATATGCTGCCACATATTCTGCTTGAAACAGGCGGTGTACAAAAGAGTTGACGAATTTGTACTATAATAAGAGCGATAAGCGATGATGTCGCCCAACATGGATTAATTTATGACAGGTAAATTTCTTATTCCATGTGTTTGTATTGTACAGGTGGGGCTTTTTCAAATACGAGGCTTATGGTGGAATTATGCAACAGAGCAACAGTATAGATAAGTGCAATTATAGTGCTTGACACAGATATTCAAGCATGAAACGATTTATGTAAGAGAACAGTGTACACGATAATGTCTTCGTGCTGCTTGTCACACATATTCAAGTATATCACGATTTAGTCAACGTACTGATGTACACGGTAGTTTCGTTGCACTGTTTGCCACACGTAATATGGCATGTCACGATTATATATTTCCCTTGCTGCATAAATCTAGCTGCTAAATTGTCAACTAATGAAGCTCCATACATTGTAAGTTTTGTAAGACACTCAGATAGAGTACATTTTCCTAGAAATGCGCGTCAAGAATTTGTTTATCCGTAACAGTCTGTAAGCCGCAAGGCATTAACTTTTTTCTTCAGCAAAATACTTATGCGTTGCCTTATGATTCTGATGTCATCCCCACGATGGTATTAGTGCCATTGCGTAGTTTGCGCTAAAACCACGTATTCCTACTCGTGCAGTGTCATACTCTGTCCAGAGACCGGGTCGTGTAATCATATACCGCTTGTCCTATTAGACAGTCATCCCTAGCCTACATTGTATGGTTTGTGTTGTGAGCCGTAAGCAGAAGCACCAATATGTTCAACAATTACAATTTTACTGAATGTATGGACATGTCTACGCCTGAATGTCGAATCGCTTGCACTACATATAAATTAATAATAAAATAATCAACTGTAATCCCCAATCGGTGGGTAGCCAATTTTGATGATTCCCAAAAGGTTGGTTTAGCCACCAATAATTTGGTAAGTTA
The DNA here is from genome assembly GCA_034190875.2 of Urechis unicinctus. Classification (NCBI taxonomy): domain Eukaryota; kingdom Metazoa; phylum Annelida; class Polychaeta; order Xenopneusta; family Urechidae; genus Urechis; species Urechis unicinctus. The sequence goes on along the minus strand of CM067354.1, from coordinate 46,391,243 downwards.
CTCAGTTGAATGTTCGTTTTCAAACACGATGGGAAGCCCGTTTAGTCTTTTGAGACCTAATTGGCCACTAATTTACTCAGTTCGAATGTTACCGTCATCGGATCCTACAGAATAAGCTCGATACATTGAGCGGTTCGAAGACGCAATACCGTCAGCTCCTATGGTACAACACTAGTCTCATTACCAGCTGGGCAGAAAATATCTCAATTTTCTCTCGTGAATACTCTTTGAATTAAACAATTGCACGCCGAATTGGCAATGCTAAACAATTGTCCTGCCACAATTGCTGATGACGTCATCGGATCCTGCACAGAATAGCTGCGATTACATATGAGCGGTTGCAAGTGCACCTGGGGACAATCCATCATCCCTTTTTGTCCCACTTGTAAAACCCCCTTTGCTGCGTGGCTCTGCTGCTTTGTTAAATGTCCATATTGCAAATATGGGTTCGGAGGATAGCTGGCACCATTCTGTTTGCACAAGTTAATGCGACCAAGCAGCCCCCTACATTTGTCACACAAGAGAATGATATACACTAAAAATGTAGGAGGTTTAAATATATCATCGATTAGAAAAGTATAACGCGGTGCCATTTTTGCAGATATACCAGTCTTACAAAAAATTATATCAAATGTTGTGTAATTGTTGAAGAGTACTTATCATTGCTACATAAATCATAGAAACACATGAATTTCTTCTGAAAACATTTTTCTTACATCATAAATAGAAAAAGAGTGAATAAAAGCGATATCACATATTATTATCGCAAGCTAGCATAAATAAAAAAGCATGGTCAAACCGACTTTATATGTGGTTGTTGTGTCCAAATATGGCAATATTCGTTTCGCGTTCATACAGACACAGTACCTCAAATGGCACCATTGCTGACAATTTATGACACCACTGGCAAGGTAAATGCAATTAACCCTGGTATGTTATAGCCTTGGTATCGTATATAAGTTCGTGAGATCATAACAATTATCTTTGGCAATAGGATTGGATGCTCTGTAAAGTCTAGAGGTAATTTTCGAATTGTCCCAAAGAATCATTATGCAAATATTTATACGAAAGACATTTTCGTTGATTTGATGCATCGCTGCAATCAAATCAGGTCATTACTCGAGCTCCCAATAAACGGTGGGATGTTATCGTGGGAACACGAATATGGATCAAGTATTTAATTGTGTTCGCTGATTTTCGAATGAACAATAATGCACGATGATATCATTCTGTAGGAGACGTAATAGTGGATAAAGGATACACAACATCTGATGCATTTGTCTTGAGAATGGATCCCATGACAGGTTTAAGACTCCTTCTATTAGATTTGTGACGATGTTTACTCGTTCGGCTCATGCCATTTATAAAATTTCGCCCAAGTGATACGTAACGCACAGTTTTACGTTATGGGTGTTTCCTACCTCCGACGACGTCCGGATGTGATAAAAAGGGCGATGCATACTCAAACAATAAACACGGGTAGCAATATAACAAGGACTAAAGCAACATTCATAGCATGCTGCTACACACCTCACGCTCAGATGCTCTGGCATTACGGAAAATACTTAAGGACCAAATATCGATTTTGATGTAGACCCTCTGTGCTGCCAATTTTCAGAATAGGTTATCCCAATGCTCCAAAATTTAATGAAACCAAGTGGCAGACAACATAATTCCGTAAATTATATTACCCACTCTTGGTAGTTCTGATTGTAACGAATCTGTTTCCTAGTATTTTAGGTGATGCATCACTTGGCGACTTATATATACTGTTAGGACACAATGACCTGATCACCTTTGCAAAACCCGATGCCCGTGCCTGATTATATGACGGGTTACAAATGTTTGCCGGCGATGACAATGACGCAATGTAACCATTTTTAAGGTAACAGCAAATGATGCCCGTGCTGATTATAATGTTAGGGGACCCACAATGGACCGATCACTTTGCAAACCCGAAGACGTATGAATGTTTCTGACAATGGTTCATTAGGTTAAAACCCTTATGACGGTTAAAATAAAAACCTTATTCAGTGCTGTCAATTTGCCGGCGATGAGATCTTAGCACGTGACGCAATGTCCCCATTTAATCTGCAGTATGTATCTCGTATCTGTTAGTTGTATTATTCTATCTAATAAGTGTTTATGGCTGCATATACCGTCCCTCTGGTTGTATTAAACCATACACGTGTAGTCAACCATCAATCACAATGTACAAGCCGTAATGACCATCGAGGACATATAATGGGCTTCGGTCACCACCTAGTGTAGTACAATGTAAATTAACTTGCTTCAGAAAGGAACTCATTCAGGACAATTTATTCCGGCCAAGTTAAGGTCAATTCAATTTGAGCTGATGTTACTGCTTGGGCATCTGCTTAATTTGATCAATAAGCGCACCATTGTCTGTAATCTGGTTCTACTACGTCATGCACTTAAGAGCAGTGATGCTCAATAAGGTATTGTGCACTCTTTATCCTCTAGTCATACACAAAAAAATGTTGCATAAACAACGTCTGTTTGCCGTTTGTTTGCGAGTACTGCAACAAGAACATGACAAACTGGGAAATCAAAAAACCAACGGTTATTGCGTTAGGTAAGCTCTGCATTTGCGCCGTTTCCTTGCGCGATACCATTCGGTACTAACAAACTTACATGTTTATCACTTCTAAATTGATCTCAGAAACATATACCTCTTGTTTGGTCGCACCAATACAAATATTAGTTCTAAATAGTTGTTGTGATTGGCTAAATACGACACATCTGCATTTCCATACAGATAAAACAAATAAAAGTTGCATAAGAAATGTAATGCGGGTAAAATAGTTCTCCAGGTATATCATCCATTGTACTGACTACATTAGAGCTCTGTTAATCCGTAGTTGGGCACTAATTATCTGAATTTTACATGTTCGTGTGTGTTCAAGCACCAGTCATGGCATCATCAAATGAAGCGGAATTTCATCAGTTATTATCAAACACTAATGATACAAACACTGATAATACAAACATGCAGCTCACATGTATCAACACTGTAGGAGACCATGATGTCTCTGAAGCCAGGTAGGATGAAACAAATGTATAGAAAATGAATTACCTTAGAAAGTATAATACTGGAATTATCACATAATTCACGTAATAAGGAATATTGTGGAATATAATTATGCGCTCTAAGAACGACTAAGTGGTGAACCCTTTTTCTTCTTATTGTTATGAAATTAATTGCCGCTCCGAAGATAAAACCATGGTCGTTTCAAGTATTGGTTTTCAAGCCATTCCTTGTCCGTCAATGTTATAAATAGGACCATCGGGTGGATTGCTGCTACACATTATTGTTCATTGAAATGAACATATCAAAGTATATATTATATTTATATATAAATCCATATCTATTATTATATAAACCGTATACAATATCACGTATCAAGCCATGGATCTGTCCGTCGGGATGTTATAACATATAAGCCAACCAGGTTACATCTGTGGAGTAAGGCATGGGACGGTGAGGCTGCCGACAAGAATGTTGATAAAAGGTGATATTGCACATGTATGATGGGAGCAATCAATATTGTTTTGTATGTGTGACAAAATGTGCAACCGACAGCAGCAGGTATGTCTGTTCAATATGCAGCGATACACCCAGGGTTCATCAATTATCAGGTTAATTGGGGGACCTTTTCGTGGCAGAAGCCATGTGTCACACATTGCATGACAAATGTACCATAAGCAATCGAACGTTATGGTCAGTGCGTCGTTTAATCTTCATTACTTTTTTGAACGCTAGATATCACATGGTAGGAAATAACGTAACCATCTTGCGTGTGAGGCCGTGAGTGTTATATGGTGGGTAACCGGAAGTTATGTACTAACAGTATTTGTCATATTGTAGTGTAAAATCAAGCTTCATGTTTTGCTGTTAATAGGAGCCCTGTTTATTGGTGCTTAGGATCCACCTTTGTCCTTATAATCTTATAATTTGGATACCCTCGAGGTTTCAGCGGTATGTATGGGTATATACTTAGTACAACTGCATGTCAATTAAAATGAGACTAACCGATAACTAAAAATATTTGACAACAGATGATTTTACTTGCAACAATCAGAGACAACAATAAATGTGGGCACAGCTAAAGCTGATTGATGGCCAGGGAAATAAAACATATTTCACTACGTACCTAAGGGGATAGAGCTTATACGGAATACCACACAGCAGTTCCTGTTATAGCCCTTCCATAATCTGAAAGAATGAGAATTTTGGAATAGGCTCTTCTGGGTGGCTCTTCATTTTACTTCTTCCTTGAATGGTTTATTCTCACGGAGGAAAAGTGGATCGAAACAATACAGCATAAGTAATGGCCGAATGCATGGCGCTAAAGTTGCTCTTTTATTACTCATGATATAGGGTCTCAAAAAGTAATAAATGACTTAAGGACAGAAAACAGCATTTCATGTCTAAAAAACTCACCGACACTAGTAACACAATGCAATAAGACACAAGAATGATATCGTGCGTGATTGTGAGATGCTAAAATGTTAAACTCTTTTTCGAATACAGCATTAAATAGATGATCTTTCCGACTATTTTAGGGTTTGGTTGTGCGATTTCCTAATCTAAATGCGGCAAAACTCGTTTCGCTTACCATTCCAGGCAACTTACGACACCTTGAAATTCAGTCAAATGCTATTTCTTTGATGTACTATTGCCCAGTTGTCGACTAGATTGTATCATATCAATTTCATCTATTTTACACGATGAAACGATTAAGTGCAAAAGACTAAGTTACCCCTCATCAGCATTATGCAAATACTTGTATGGAAACCACCTGATATGATCGGATGCATCGATGCATCAGCGGTTACAACACGGCACCAACATAAGTGAAATCGAATTATAATAGTGGTTGCAGTCCATATATACTATGTGGCACTATTGTTGGTGGATGAACAATGATGCGGCTCTTCATTTTATAAGCATGTACGTTGCATGACATGTATGGCATATTAGTGTTAGCAGGTTTTGAATCGACGTCACATAAAATGCAATATATCAAGGCACATATATGAAGAGGCAGTGACAGCGCACAATGTATTATGTACTTGAGCAAGATATATTAAAGCACAGTGAGTATTCGTTTGTCGCGGCTTCCGATTATCCTTTCTGTATCGCTTATCTAAAAACAACCACAACCAGAAAATGACATAATAGGTTTTCCTTACCTTAACTCGCATAGACAGTATTATTTCTCCGTCTCGTGTCACACTACCATTCGCTTAAAATTGCGTTCATAACGCGCACCAATTAGTTGTAATAGTAACTGCCCAAATAATGCATTATATAAAAACCGAATCTCCATCACGAAGTGCTTTATATTATTGATTATCTGCGTCCATGTACCTCTTCTACATATCCCAACATGCATACTAATTTCAGTGAGCGTCGGTTGCCATAAGTTCCCTCATAATATATCGTCGTAATCGAGATGGAATGTTCTCAAGATATCTGCTTATATGTATATGTAGTAAATCAGTTAACTTTAATTAAAAGACCCTCTCTTGACCCATAGAATTTTAAATTCTGTAGTCGAACCCTGTCATCCGGGATTGGAGATGTTGCGACGGATATTCAAGGTTGGACATCGATATTGGATGTGGATCGTTGATAATGAGCGGAGCTGCCATATTTTGCAGGTACCCTAACGGTGTTTTCCATAATCGTGTTTAACTACTAGTAATTTAGGAAATACCGGTTTGTGTTTCACGTCAGGTCCACCAACATGCATTGCTTTAGCGAAATATACACGTCCTGACGCAAAATTTATAGCATCGGTATTGATTAACAGTTTCATGATTTAGTCGGTCGTTTGTTTCGATACAATACCTTGTCTCACATATTATAACAAACGAGCTAAATTGGCCTACAATAGGATAAAACCGCCAGACAACAAAGGGTTATCTTATTACACTGCAATTAACACAGCAATCTTATTTTACACACTTTCAAATAAAAACAAGGAAGATATAGAGCTACCTTTGGGAGCTGACTCTGTCTGGTGCTTGACGATGAATGCGGCCAAAATGGTATACCATTGCCACCCATAAACGTGATCTTTCTTTAGTTAGTGCAACAAGCTATCCCCAATCTGCTTATATATTTCGGCCACCGTTTGCCAAAGAGCTGTGGATTTCAGCTTGTACACATGCATTGATTACATCATTGTGGTTTTTGCCACTCATTTCATTATACGTTCTAAAACTAGATATGGTACAGATGTTGTTAGTTTAACTTTTGGCAAAACGCCTTTCAAGTAGCTTTGATAACTGCTGATGCCCAGTTAATTGTACGGCAATGGTTTATATGTCTTTGGTTTATGAAAATTTGAATCGTTTGAAACTCAGAAAAGCAGGGCTATGTCCAGCTCAGTTATCCCCATCATGTGCGTATGCACACCTCGAGACCAACGGCAACATTTTTTCAAATATGATGAAATTATCCAAAACCGATCTTACATTAGACAGGTCGCTTTTAGAGGTGAAACCAATGACACTTAACTCATTTGAATCACAAGGGATTATACCTTTCTGGCCACAGATTACGTTCATTGAAAATGTAGAAGATCGACAATCACATGTACGGAAACCACACTAGCAACACACCTGACACTATTACATCTCACTAGACGGATTGAATCACGCTTATACAGAAATACACAGCCTCTATATCTCCCCCTAAGAACCCGTGATGTATCCATGCCATACACCACAGCTGACTCATTCCTGAGTCACGTAGTCGACAACATAGGGAAATCATCCTTGTCACCTACATTCCAAAACTACCTTCGCCTTTTATAGCACCCCCATGAGTATTTTGTAGCTTCAAGACAGTAACAATCTCGGCAAACTTTGTGGATCAGGTCGTGAGCCGACGAGTTTCTAGTGAAGGTGACATAAACGGGCGCAGGGTTTTGTGTCACAATGTCTACTGACACTTTGACGATTTGCTCACTGGCCATTGAGGATCGAGCCATTAACTGGTTACCAAACCCACTTTAGCATTTGTTTATTGAGACTCCATGCTAATATCTATCCATAGATGTAGAAAAAACGAGCAATATCCACGTTACTAACGATTCAATTACGCAATATAGTAACGTTTAAAAGATGCGGTTATGGTTATGTCACTTTGATATACCTGGAATCATTTGGTCCATTCTTGGCGCAAAATCCTTCGCAGGCCCATATATAACCAACAACTATTACCTACAGCATAATGAACGATGTAATGCGTGGCATTTTCATATTTTCTGTACTAGACGGACAGCTTGTTGCGATGGACGGTCATGATGCTTTATTTACCAACACGTATAGCCTTTTCATTTTTTAACAAATAAAACATTGTATCATTCTTTGCAAAACACCGACAAACCACTGACAAACATTGTATATTCGTGCTCTAAGACAACCGACGCATAAAATGGTTCCCTAGTGGGTCATTTCACATGCTTTTAGTTTTCAGCAGCGATTTAATGCTTATCTGTCGATGGACTTGATCAAAAGCTGAAGGGGATAACAATTACTGGCCCAAAAATATCCTACTTTACAGAGTATTTGTTATGCACTATAGTGTTTTCTGTAAAAGTAATTCCTAGGACAGTGAGCAAGTTTGCACTGTGTTCAAAATATGTTTTTAATCTGTAGACCAACATCATTATTTTCCAAACTACCCTGGATATACATTCGCTGCCATTGACTTTAATGATGTCCGTAAAATGGAGCCTTGGGTGTTCATTGGTATCAATTTGGCATATTTATGCGCTAGGGGTAAAAATTCACCCCCTAAGCGTATCCCAAACAAGCTGAGTCTTTTGATTTTTGATAACCATCAGTGGAGGTGTCCGTGATCTAACAGCTGCTCTCACTCACAGCATAGCATATCCCGCGAACAACTATACACGCGTTAAAGAACCCAACATCGCACACAAAAATAATTTTTAATGAAATGCATAACGCATAAGCTTTAAACAGCAAGTCTGATTACGGATAGTTTTCGGTCAGGCGCATATTGTGCAGGGTGCTGCCAAAGTTTGCTCAAAAATATCCAACCATGTCTGAATCGGCAAGATTAATTGCGCATCAATGTGCGGATCCTCGTGGCATAGTATGTACGTGGCGATAGGTACACACTAAGCCCCATTCAGTTGCTGTTAAGCTCAACACACAGAGCGCTTTAAGGGTACGTTTCGTGCACAGAGAACAAAAAATCACAAGAATGCTTAATGCAGATTAACATCTGCTCTCGTTGCATTGAGTGGTGTATTCGAAGTCAAAGAGTGGATATAGATACTCTTTACAGGGAAGATGCTGGATGGTGATTTGGTTGGATGCAACCCACAATGACATTGCATATGAGCCTTTCGGCATCTATCTTTGCTCAGACGGTAACGTAATCAGACAGATGGACAGTGACAGGACATTCTGGGTTGAAGAGGGAGGCAAAGCACTGGAAGTTAATATCGTGGTAATTTTCTACTGTGCTTCGTGACGAGCATACTGATGGACGTGATTATTTGTAGAATTGCACAATATGTCGGCTTTATAAACATGGAGGAAATCATGCTTATTTTCTAAGCTGTGATGATTGCCGTTTCGTAATCGTGTGTTGCAATGACCCTATCAGCAACTGATTGCTATATATAACATACGCAAGCGATGTACATTGTCTATTAGCTGTCTAGGCAAAATAGGTTCCTTTTTCACCTGGAGCAATAATGAATAGCAGCTTCTTCATTAACACAATAATAACGAACCATGTTTATAATATAAATTACTCCACTGATTCATAACATTCCACGCTGTACATAAAAAGCGTAAAGAATTATAGAGCGTTATGCGCTAAATCAAGATTTCTGACGATGCTCTTTTATGTCGAATGTTTTAGCTAAATGCTAACGAAACAACACCCTGCCTTATAAACACTGCTGTCATCGCCAAATTTCCAAAATATCCTATTTCTAAAAATGCACATCTGATCAACCAAAGTGCTCAAGAGGTGGGGTTCAATTAACCAAGATTTATTTTAGAATATGATATTGGAGAGGTTGATAAAAGACCTGGCTGGCTACATGAAAATTATATCATTGTACCATCACCCAATAGGCCAATCAGTAGCAGTGGAGGTCGGTATGTCGATGGCAATAAACTAAAACTGGGATGTGTTCAGTTCATGTCACATCAGCACGACATGACACGAGAATAAACGTGATGAATTTATCGTTTGTTTTGGCACCATATGACACTGTTACTCTACTTTCAACAAGTAAGTTATATAAACCATCTCGAAAATATATATACGCATTTTTCTGACAGCATTAGCAATGGTTATGCAGTTCCACAAATAGCCGCTCGGATACAACTGGCATAGTCAAGGCATCAACTTGGCAGTGTACTTTGGCATTGAGCATTGCTTACTCAACTTTTGAAATTTGTTATTCTCAACCATGATATTTATTGTACATTTATATTAGCGTTGTGTTATTGTAATACCTAAAGATAAATCACTCCTGTTTCTCGCCAAAATCACACCCACTTAAGGCCGGATACTGCCCTTGCAACAACCAGATGTTGAATCAAGGTGTATGCTTCAGCGACCCTGCTATTCAATCAAAAACACATTACATCTCACTACTGGTTATGATAGTAGATTTCCAGCGGTTAGCTTTCTAGAATTCGCCAAATTCTTCTACTCTGCTTTTTTTTATGAGAACTGCATGCTATCGGCATTTTACCAGACACTGCTTTGTAGCCGTTGTACATTAGTCTACTTTAGTTAATGACAAATACCTTCGATTGTTAGTATATGTGCCTGAACATATACACTGCGAGGTGGGTTTATTTTACACGCAGACGTGCATTCACTATTGCAAAAACGTTTAGTTTGTAATAACAACTTCAAAGTAACGAATGCTATTCAAATCCAGTGCCGAATCGTGTTCAGCATTCGGTTATGCATGCGCATTGAGAATGTAGCAATACTTTACTTCAATGTACTTAAGACCACTGTAGGTCAACTAATTTGCACCAGCGATTTTTCGCTGAGAGGATTGATTTGTAACTACCACCTAGTGATTGTGGGCCAATGTCGCTTTCAGTCCCAAGGGGTCGATTCCATTCACTTGTAATAACACAAACAATGAATGAGTGTGCGCCAACTGAACCTTGACGCAATGAAATTAGGTCACGACTTATCTCATCCTCGTGACACAATTACATCAACGGCCGCTCGCCCAACTAAAGCCTCTTGAAGTGTTAGCAATTGGCTATAATTAACTCTGCGGGACGTTGGGCTGCTCCCAGAAATAACAATAAAGCCAGTGTCGTGTCATATGTGCGACGATTGAGAGTTCAGTTTTATGACATGGTACCTGCATTGAATCAATTTTGCGCCCTCTCTACTGAAACGCAGTGCAGAAAAAAGAGCAAGCACTGCAATATGGCACCTCCTGACAAAGCGTAATGAAGCGCGCAGTCACTCAAATGCGACAAGTTCAAATTTCAGGACCAGGTCAAGCTATGTGGTGGTGTAGTCGCCTATGATGCTAATGTCTCGTATCTATACGCCTTAGCTAAAGAGATGCCAATTGGTCATCCTATCAGGAGGGTAGCTCCAGTCACCATGGAACAAATTGACAAACGAAAACCTGTGTTGTTAAGAAAACAATGGCGTGGTGACGTAATTGTCAGTTTCTGTAGCAAAACATACCATTGATTTGGTCACATAGACAAAATATCAAGCAACGTTGAACAAAACCATAATATCCTTAGCAGAGACAGTTATTAGAAAGTGTTGAGAGAATAGAACAGAAATTAGGGCATGGTGTTAATCGGAGATTCCGCTCTGTGGGCAACCAGATATTCACCCCGTTGATGTGACACCACGGTCACATTGCCATTTATCTCCATCAAGTATGAGCCAATGTTATTTTCAGATATATACCTAATGTATTGAATCGGCGCTTATTGGCGAAACACACGAATTTCAATCTCATCCTTTACTGATGTCAACCAACATTGTCTATTCACGAGGCAATAGAATTGGAAGATTTCCATCCAAGTTAGGGGTGGCGCAAGCAATCACAAACACGTGGTCCACATGTCCATTACTTCCCAGTCATTCACGCGCGGCAACGCCTCAGGGAAATACATTTTCACCTGTTCAGCCCTCTCCTTCATCAAACACAAATCGTAGTGTACTTTACTCGGATGGTCTACTTGACAACCATTGCAATTTTTCTTCATCCCAATATTCACCAAATTCACCAAATGGTCATCATATACATTTTTAAGATATTCTTCCGGTAACTTCAAACATTCTTTCTATGCGCCGAATCTATAGTTCAATTCCTCCCAACTGTCAACCAATATACAAAAAAAACAAAGGTCTTCGTCGATATGACCTCGATGAATAGCTGGTTTCCAATTATATTTTCCCGTCTCTCATATTTTGTGCTTCTAGATTTTAAAGTGGATGTCATTATTGTTAGACGGCGTTATGTTTGAGCACATTGATTAATTATCAATACAGAGAAAGCTAATGTGGTCATTTTCACGAATGATATTTCTAATATATATCACCTTTTAAGTGACTTGATGAATGGCAGATGACGTGAACACGTGCTTGTCAAAGTCAACACAAGTCATTTTTGGCCCATTCATATAGTCAGCACAACTTTATATGGAATAACCATTGCGCATGTAGAATACACAAATGTGTTTGAAGAACGGGCAAATATTGGGCAATAATACGAGGTACCAACACACACGATACATCAACAAAGAGCAATTGGTGATTAAGCTGTTTACCAAAAGATGAGAAATAATACCAACCTGTTAACGCCACCCTTTCACAGCCTTGATTATCATGGTCAATATTTGCGTAGTTTGACTTAAATATGTTGTATTATCGATGAATTTGGAAATGTGACATTTGTTGTTTTTACTTCCAATATAATCTAGTCTCGCTGCATGCCATAATCGGCCTTCTGGGACGCAAGTCACGCAGGAGAGAAGAGAAAAGACAATATGCTGTCCTAGGCATATTGTAGAGTTTAAGAATTATTCCTGACGTCAAAATACCTCTTTTCAACGGAAATGTGTAATATGTGTTTATGTGTATTTGCCATAGGGGGCTACACGTCCCACGCTCCTGTTGGGCTGCGTCATTTCTTGTTATTCGTCATTCATTCAGTGATTCGGTATAATAAACTGATCCTCACTTTCATATACGCATTGATACCGACATTATTTTAAAACGATAAAACGATAATTAATACCAACGCAATTTTAAATTCTAAATGATGGTGACAACATAGCAACTTTGAGAATATTGGTCTTCACAAATGCTTATAATATGCTTCTGATACTGTAAACTAGCCAACTAGTTACTCAGACGTTTAGGTTTGTCATATATATTCTATATCTTCACCCGTTGAGACCAATAAGAGGAATCAGTAACACAGAGCCTATATAGCCGTATACATATTCATTATTCACTGTAGAGTTCCTAAACACCTTAATTTTGATCAGCTTTACAAGAAGTGGCAACACAGTAGTGTAACTGACGCGCGAGATGGCGAGAAATGAATACTATATACCGAATAAGTTGAATATATATTCCAATTCCACTTTAGATCATCCACTGAAAATTCCTTGATAACATTATACACACAAGTACCTTTCGTGTATTACAGTAGTGTACTAGCGAGTAAAGCATCAGTTGATTTTACTTTTAGATCATCCAGTGATCCTTGCATTTGTCCCTTTCATCACTAGCATCAGATTTTACTACGTCATCTCAACCTTACACGTCATCTGCCCATTATTATTTTGCTTCGTCTATAGCTAAAGGAGAGCTTGGCAGGAGAGCTTGGCAAAAGAGCAATCCAAGTTGGAATTGAACCAAATTATATAGGATCACTTTAACACATTGTAAAGCTTAGGCATATAAAGTATAACGTCCTTACGAAAGTTAATGTATGCACGGGAGGGATAAAACCTAGACATCATGATGCCTAGTAGCCCCTATGGAGAACGGATAAATACATAAGTTTGTAGCATCTGGTTTAGATTTGGAAGTATTCATATAGCCGCACGGGTCGCTTTCGAGCACCCATTTAAAATGCTTTATTGTTCCCAGTGTACACGTGTATTTGCTGGAAGTCTGGTTTAGTGAAAGGCATTACTGACCTGGAACGACGATAGTTATTTGATGAAATACAAGACGAAGCATCGAATCGTGATAAGCCAGGCTGTGTTCAGCTTGCAAAACAACAACCATGTAGTTTTCTGCGTTGTCCGATACGTAATATTAACGACCAAGCAATCCAAGTTATCACCATACAAACTAGAATGATGCGGTTGCTGCGTTTGTCACGACTTCAAGAGAAATAAACATGTGCAAAGTACTTTATAATTACAATTTCATGCTACAGCTTATCAGACAGCTTTTAATTGTGCTAGGCCCTAATCGTTAAATATTAATTTAGGAGTAGTCATGTTTTAAACGACTTGGTTATTGGAAAATTTCTCAATGCATTGCCATCTGCGATTAAACAATACTTATGCAATAATGTAATGGATTTATCGTCTGTACAATATATGAATAGATGCATAGGTAGGCGTGATATAATTGGCCTATATATTGGACGCATACTGCCAATACTCATGTAAAGTGTTGGAACAGATGTCTCTGTACTATTAACGAAAGCTGCTTTTCCATTTTTAAGCAAGGTCTTATCGGTCTGCTTTGGAGGAATCGGGACAGAGGTTAATGTAAATATGTTATTCACGAAAATATTTCGTCAGATTGTCACGCTTGAAATCCAGCAAAACAAATAACCCGTCGAGTTTTTTGTCTGGATATTTCTGTGAATATTTACTTTCATGAGGTGGTGAGGTGAGGTCGCCTGATTGCTTTCTTTAGGTCTTTGGGGTCCCTGGGGTCAATTGAATTTTGGTTACACACACAGACGAGTTGACCCACTCAGTTGGCTGCCCTATATTGCTGAGGATGCCAGCATCACCAAAGCTGATGAGCACATCCCTTAAAGGCTTCCGCAACGCGACAGGACCTCTGCGTGCGGGATGTCGGGGGAAACAAACGAGTCTATGGCTACCTTTACAAGATACTTACCTTAAAAGCAGCCGATACTTTGAAATACATCATGATATTTCGCTAGAACCTGCTTCCTAGCCAGGGGTCATCAACTGGACGGTTGTCTTACCTGGCGCTCTCTGCCGACATTGCCGGTACGCTGCCACTGTCGCTATTATGGACCTGGTTTCCGACATCCCCCCGCAGAAGCTTACAATACTGGCAATCATATATTTTATATAAAAGAGTGGGATTATTCATGAAGCAAATGTACTATAATCGCTAACAAAAACGATTAAATTTAACCACTGGTCGTCTTGCTTCAATCCGGTACGTACTAATTCTGGATGACTGGCCAATTATGGCTACATTTCATCCGTGGTTGTGGTAAGTTAATTTTCAATGTTATGAAGGTCTGTCGTTTTTTATTGAGAGCTGAATAAATTCGGAACACAATCCTTTTTATCCAAGGTTCATCACTACATACTGTGCCAATGAAGATACAAGGCACACACAAAATTCGATTATTCATGAGTTGCCTTGTTTTTGTGGGACAAAGAGGGGCACAAAAGATGACGGAACAATAACACGTATTTAATAAGAAATATGTTTTGTCATCCTTTAGTTCTACATCAAAGAGTACTATGTACTATTGCAAATGTTCGTTATTGTAGTAGAAATTTGTTTCAGCGATTTGGAGCAAGTGCTCAAATTATTCACTTTGCCTCTTCTTACGAACACCGTTATAGTGCCAAGAGTGCTCACATAATTGGTTAGCCTCTGTACGAATAATAGTTGGCTATTGTGAAGCCAACTGGTCTCCAGGTGCCCCTTTAAAGGCTTTCGTAGACCCACAGCTTTTATAACTTTTACCCCGTGGCCACATTGCCTTTCCGCGAATACATACAAACATAGATATAACAACTAATATGTTAAGCAGCTGCTTCTTTACCTCGCCAAACAAAATTAGGAAAGCGTGACTGATTTCTATCTTAAAATCAGCATGTTGCTTAAAAATCCATCTTAACAGGTTATTATACCAAACTGGATGGCTGATTTCATTCAGCTCAACCTAAGCAAAACATTTTAAACCTACTAATAATGCATGTGCTGTGTTTAAGAAACAAGAAGTGATGACTATTCGACTGCAGATCGATTCATAGAGGTTTTATGTTACTTTCCGGAGCAAGCGGTAAATTCCGTTCACTGTTATAAAGCCACAATGAATGATTGAGCGTCAAGAAAGAACAACTAAACCTTCAGGCCAAGCCAATAGGTCCCGAAAGCCATCACACCAATGACTTATCTCACCCTCGCGACACCATTGCATCATAGACACCTTGTCCAACTAATGCCTCCCCGGGAATTAGCTATTTGCTATAATTACCCATGTGGGGCGTTGGGCTGGTCCCAAAAACAGTAATACCACTGTGGGTCCAACTGTGCGTTGATTGAAAGCTCACGTATTACGTAATAGTACCTGCTTTGAATTAGAAAAGCCTTCTTCACTGAAACGCACTGCAGGAACAACGGTCAGTTAGCGAAGGGATAGGAGTTCTTGACGATAAGGGATGAGGATCGCAATGGTACGGAAATGAAGCATTCTATTCTCACACAAGCACCAAAACCTTTAGCAAGGCGCCATCTTCTGACAAAGCTGAATTTAGCATGCAGTCAAAACGTGAAATTATACACGGCTGAGATAACGAGTAGAGAGGCAGACTAGCCATATCATTTGAGTGAACTAACGCTTGCGACGCCACTGCAATACTGTAGGTATTTAAATCCATTTTAGTTGTAAGTATTATTAATTGTTCCATACTGGATGACCAGCCTAATGCATTTAATGGAGTTAAATACCATCTACATGCTGATGTTCATTTTCATGAGCTTAATTGTGACCGTTAATTACAATGTATTAACGTTATTGTTTGAATAGTTATATATGTGAGTATGTGCATACTTGACTGCTATGACCAATAAATATGCGGAATCATTAAGAGAGAGAGTGTGAGAAAGAGAAAGAAAGAGTGAGAGGGGGAGAGAGGGAGACAGAGAAAGAGGGAGAGAGCGAGAGGGAGAGAGGGAGACAAAAAGCGAGAGATAGAGAGAAGTCAGACAGACAGACAGGCAGACAGACAGGCGAGCTTTTACATTATCATTTATTATTCGTACATCAATAATTGAGTCATGTATACAAACTCTGTATGATATATTGGCTTGTTTTGTGCAGGTCAAGGTCATTGGCACTGCGATCTGATCTAGTATATTGAATTTTGTCATTATGCGTTCCTATCCTAGTAACCTTTGATAGCATCAACTCGTTGATTGTGAGATGTGATGCATTGATCGCCATAGAGATAGATATGTTATGACTACAGTGTTGAATACCATGAGCAAACATTCGAAATATTCATTATCTACCCCAATAGAGATCTGGTTGTGGTGTTCGCATATCGGTTCACTCTTTTACAATAGGGACATGATGCAGCAGGGTAATTTTTGCCAGACATTAATATTGATAGGTATTGAACATACAGGTTGCTTTCAGTGCATTAATTTGGTGGTTCTATAGATATCTGCTGATATTTATCAATGTTCGTCATCCTTTATTGTAGTAATCTAGTGTCGGGCCGTTGTCGTATATATGTATTATGCGACATCACTAATCAATTTCTCCAAAATGCGGCAACATTGAGACCCTGACTGAGTGTTGAAAACTACCTCTACTGTATACCTTACGACCAGTATCAGTCATATGTAACGTATTGTTTCCGTGACAATAGCCATGACCGTGAATCACTCATTTGATATGATTAAGACTGGTTATCCGATACTGTCATAACTGTTATTGAACATTGCCCACATTTATCCACATCTTGGTTCAACACCCTCCGATGAGCTAGGGTGGAACGTTTATTTACTTGGATATTCCATTCGTGCAAGTGTCAATTTTAAACAAGTCATTCAACAGTTATGATTTCAGAGCCGGTGCAAGACTAACTAGGCATGTTTATTAATTATGGTCACCTTTAATCGTCAGCTGTTTCCTGTATCAAATAGGTAAAATAATCAAATTGATAACTGCAGCCTTGTTTTTACCGCTATGTTATGTTAAAATTCTGCTTGGACGAAATGATGGAAGGAAGTTATTCGGTGGATAACTAAAATCACACTTTCATGTGTATCTTTCTGTGCTCTGATTGGCGCCTTCACTACTCCATTACATCAAGGACATGGTGCCCAACAAATGCATCTAATGGTTTTAGCGATTTGCTATAATTGCCACTTTTGGACGTTGAAACAACAATAAAGCTACCGTAGTGTCAGCTGTCGGTCGATTGAGAATTCACGCAATATGTAATAGCACCTTCATTCAATCAATATTGCGCCTTCTACGCTGAAACAAAGCGCAGAGGGAAGGTTCGGAAAAGCCAAGTGATGGGCGTGCTTGACGATAAGGAATAAGGATCGCGATGGTACGAAAATGAAGCATTCTGTTTTCACACAAGCACTCAATCTTGCTCAATATGCCATCTTGTGACTAAGCTTAATGGAACGGTCGGACTATATAGTGGTAAGATAACGGGTACATGTAAAGATATACAGAATAGCATCAAAATTAGAAAGTGTGCTTTGTACCCATCGGTGATGTTGCATGGATAAGTGAGGCATTTGGATGCGACACTACTGACAAATGTGGCTTAGGATCCAATATATTGAACTAGCCATCCGACGTTATTGAATTTTGCATTGGCATCCAAGTTTCCTTGATGGCATCAACTGTTGGTGGTCAATTGTGATGCATCAATCATAATATAGATTGCGAGATAGCTGATTACGCTGATAGCATGCAGTAAAGCATGCTAATGAACCAGTATAATAACGATGGATCATCAAGCAACGCCGGGGTAGGTTTACCTGTGTTATGTTTCGGTACGCAGCAAAAACAAAGGTTCTTCAACGATATGACCTTAGATAATAACAGGTTATAAAATATATTTTCCCATCTCTCGTATGAATGCCTTTAGATTTTGAAGTGGATGTCATAATTGCTAGACAACGTTATGCTTGAGCACATTGAGTAATTATCAATACAGAGAAATATATATTGGTCATTTTCATGGATGACATTTCTACCAGATGAAGGGTGTTCAACACGTCTTATCAAAGCATCTCACCATTTATGGTCTTGATAAAGGACAGATAAAGTAAGTACAAGCTTGTCAAAGTTGGACTATACTTTATCGTCAGCACAACCTGCCATGAAATATCCGTTGTGCTAAGTGCCAAATTGGCAAGAGGCCTACCCATCTTCATAACGTACCCTCTCAGGCATCAGTTGATGGATTAACCCACTACAGCTGATATTAATTATAAACCCCAGCAGCACAGATCCACGAGTGACCTACGTGTCACCTGCCACTTCTCTCTTTTCCTAATACATACCACATATTCTAGAGTCATATGGCTATCCTGCACCAACCCTCACTAACCTGGCTCCTGCACGTCCCATGAGAATTGTATTAGCGCGCTTTGGTCGTTGAGGGAAGCACTTTGATATATTAAAAGCAGTTTTATCCTTGCCTCCGAGCTTTTCCTCCGATCTTTAGACAACGTTCTATCCCAAATTTAAATATCAAGTTTACTAATAAAGTTCAAGTTATTAACACTATGTCTGGAGTCATCACTTCATTATATTAAGTGCGTATCATTTAAAGGGATCCTAAAACTTATACATGAGGATGCCAGGTAGCATCTACGGAACATAGATAACCAAGTATGGTTTTGGCATCTGGTATGGATGTATTCATTTTGCGGAACTTTAATACCTATTTGAAATGCTTTACTGCTCCCCATGTAGTTATGTATATGCTGGAAGTCTGGTTAAGCGATAGACATATCTGACCGGAGCGACTTGTCAATGGATATGTATGTATTTTGGATGAAATACAAAATGAACGATCAAATTATGATAGACCAGGCTGCGTTTTCCAATTCGCATTATTAACCACTATTTTTCTGACTTTTAAAATTAAATTTGTCATATTTCTGGTGTTAGCGTCTGTACACGGTTCCCTTATGAAATATATTCGAATGCCAAAAAAAGCCTAGTGAGGATCAATGACGACCCCGAGGAGGACGGCCAGTTCTGACACGTTTGGGATACCTGCGTCCGGGTAATGTCGAGAACACCCTGCGTATGTAATCATGAGCTTCAGAGCCGACATGATGATTGGACTGCAGGACGCCAAGCTTTCTGGGTGATGTCATTAACCACATGCCAGGAATAAGCATTTCCATCTGTAGCTGCATGTATGATGATGGCCTATATCTATCCATAAACATCCTCGTATCTGACGTTGTTCCGATGGCAAGTTAGCCGACATTGATTTTTTATATATTTACCCATGACGCAGCTATCAAAGAAGATATTCTATAGTATGATCCAACATCTGGACCCTAAGTATTTCGAATGGCCCCAAAATCTCGAACTTATTGCGATTTCATATGAGCGGTCATAAGTGCACCTGAGGCCAACCCCTTTTGTTTACACTGATGCACAAGCTTTGTGCTTCTTGTGAATGTTCATAATGTAAATATGGGTTCTGCACCATTCTGTTTGCGTAAGCTAATGCAATCAAGTAGCACCCTTCATTTGTCATAAAAGGGAGCAATTTACAGAATAAGTTGAGGAGCTATGAATCTATCATCGATGAGACAAGTGCAAGCATGGTCATTCGCCGCCACCAGCGAACGCAGATATTGATTATCATATATCGAAATCACCCAAGCAAAACACTGTTTTAATATGGTCAAAAATATTATATTTGTTAGAAATAGAAATCTAATCATTGCACTGATAATGGTATTTGGATATGAATTAATTTGGTTCTGTGTGATTTTGTAGGCTAACATTGCACTGCATAATATGTGAGTGAATGGCTTGGTGGATTCCAGGCAAATCGTGTCAAAGGCGCCTATGTAATCGAACAGTAGGTTTATAAGCCTGTCTGTTCCAGTGGGGTTGCTGTAACAAGACGTCGTTGAACATAGATGTGACCAAACTTGAAGCAGAGCAAATACTATTCCGTTTTTTTCAAATTCACCAACAATGCTGACCCGTTATATCGACTACAGCCAATAGTACGTTAAGTGGTTCACTTAAAAAACATATGCCTAGAAGAATCACATTTTGCTGACGGCATTTTACGAACGTCATTGGACACTAGATATGCAAGATATACTGATGGGTCGGAGTAATATCAAATGCACACTCTATGCCACGTTGCAAAAACGCTTAAATCAATATTGCAAAGGATGTAGATAATTCTAGTGTAGTTGGTGGAATCCGTTAAGGTCCATTTGTTTCAATATCGTCAACATACATCGTCTGGAATACTTGTCAATTGGCTAAAATGAATGATCCATTACATCGTGGATATTTTCCGACATGGAAACTTGATATTATATACATACTAGCTCTGCGTTCCTTCCTTGCATGATAATTCAGCCAACAGCATTCGGCAGGAGGCGACAGACATAATGACAGTTCCTATTTTGCGGTCGATACTTGTTTTACCTTGAACACTTTACATGGGGTGAACTAGAGTCCAGCCCAAAGCTCTTGGTTAGAATATGACACTACATTCAACTGCTATTTTCTCCTATTTGTCCCCTCAACTGCCCTTTTGTACCATCACATGTTCGTTCTGCTATTTGTTCTACATATCGACATCCCAAGACGTCTACGCATTCGTCCTTCTCAACTGGCGCTGAGCCGGGCTAAATGTTCATAAGGCTGTCTTATAAACAAGGTTATGCAACGTCGTACTGAGAGTAAAAGCAATGACCCATGCTGCATCTGAACACAAGGAACCGAAACACGATTCCATGGCGACCCAATAATATACACACAATAAGCCTGGTTCCTGACGACAGAGACGATTATACGGTACCATTAATAGTAAATTCTAGCTTTTCGTCTATGTATAACATATTGTTTTTGATTTATACGACTCGTTGTCAAGTATCTCTTTTAGCGCACACACTCGGATAACCGATGTCGACAAAGCCATAGCAGCATCCGAGGAATGCAATTGATCGAAAGATTTTTTCTGACATCATCATGCTTTCCATCCTGTGAAATCCGCTCGCCCATGTGCATGACGAGAGACTCTATTATACCTGGTAACGACTTCATGCTCTTAATGGAATTTGCAAATCCGAAAACAATTTTCTTGCATCAGAAATAGGAAGAGTCTTCTGCAAATCGCAAGAGTAATGTACAGGGACATAATGCCATGTTGCTAACACAGTCCATTAGAACCAGAAGAAAAGTACAGTGGATATCACATATAATTATTGCAGCATTAACAAATTTGTGAGTAGGGATAGCTTGAAGTCAATTACGAATAAACGAGGCGAAAGAGCATTGTCAAACCGACTTTATAAGTGATTGCTATGTCCTAATGTGGAAATATTCGTTTCGCCTTCACGCTGACACAGTACCGCAAATAGTCCCATTGCTGACAATTTATGACAAAATTGACAGGGCATGGGTTTGATCATTTGTGAGATAAAATTGTTGTGATCACATGTATTACTTCTGGAAATTGGATTGGATGTTTTGCAAAGTGTAGAGGTAATCTGCCGAATTGTCATAAGGAATCATTATGCAATTACTTATACGAACGACATTTGCTTTATCTGGATGCATTACTGTGACGTGAGCATGATATGGTATATATGAGCATGTTAATCATGCTTTGCGTCTCGCCTTCTCATTAACATTTCTGTATTTCTTATCTAAAAAAGAAGTCCACAAAGATGTAGCATCCTTACCGTTTCCATCCCTACATCTAAAACATGAATGAGGCTGCTCAGCTCCTTTACATTCATTTGACATTGAAGAGCGTATGTTGCCTGCGTTGACGTACACTTATTAGATAGATAGATCGATAGATAGATAGGCAGGCTTTATTTCACGCTACATACCTATGGTATGATTTCGTTCGGTAGTTATTTTTATCATTGTTTAGATCTTTATAGCTGGCAGGATGGTTGTTCTCATTATGTCAGGAGGCACATATTCGTGATTGGTGCAACTTTTAAATAGTATTGATAGCATCACAAAGAGGGAGGCATTGGCAAACATGAAGTGCTCGGCCGTCGACGCCGCATGATTCGGCTCGTTTCAATGTGCTTCGGCTATATGCGGTGTGAATGCGTCGTTGGTTAGAAATGTTTCTATTGGAGGAAAAATCGATCAGATTAGTAGTTTCAGTCGTGAAACGCACTATTTAGTGAGGTATAAAAAAGATCCTGCCACATATTTGCAATTGCATCCGCTCCATTGCAACCATTGCACTTGCATGCGTTTGACGCCTCTCCAAAACGAGTCAGCATCAACGTACTGGAACTATTGAGCCATAACGTACGCCTTAGCTCTCTTTACGTTGACACTGGCGGAGTGCGCATTTAACGGTCAACATTGTGCGTCGCATTAAGTCTCAAGAAGGACCGGGTCGAGCTTTGCCTGTGTCCCGCCATTTATATAAGCATCCCGAGCAATAACATAGTCATTTAAACCAGGCACATTTTGCCATTGCTGTGTTTTGTCATGCAAATTCACATACAAAAAGATCACTAGAATTGCAAAATGTACTATATACTTTGCGGCACAATTGATCAATTTGTGATCGATGATTTGCGGACGTGCATCAGTGCATGTAACAACTGGGGGAGGGCGTTTATAACCAAAATAGAAATAACAGACATTTATAAATAACATTTATTTCCCAGTTACAGTCCTTCAGCCAATTAGAGTTTGCTGAGATTGGCGGTCGGGGCATACAGTTGCCACATTGAACTTCAAAACGTAAAGGTGCCTTTTGTTGTCACTTCGTCCTTTTATTTTCCATGGTCTCCTGCTCTGACCGTTTGTTAAATGCGAAACAGCTCTTACAAGAATGTCTTTAGTATGTTTCACACTGGTTCACAACAAAACAATAGCAATAGGTTCGCCTTGCATTGTATCTGATGGGGTCCAGTGGTGGCTGTGCATCGTCAGTTGTTGACTGGCTACTGAGCGATGTGTCACCCGTCAGAGAGATTTGTTCGGCTATTGCTAAAGTGGCTGAAAAGCAACATGCCTTCATGAATAAGTAGACGCAAGGTCTACCTTGCTGCGCACCCTAACCCCAAACCGACGATTACCGTTGATTCAGAGTGAAAGTCTGTACAAAAATGATTTTGAAAACGTTGGCAGTGATGTTTTTTTAGCGATAATTGCATATAATTGGTCAGGGATGCTTTATCAATTCAATCCAATGGCACAATGGTGCATCTTGTCGGCAGCACTAGATATATTATGGTTTTTGCTACCTTCGATGACAGAGTACGTGTAGGCGCGTCTCTTAAAATATATTTTGTATTGATTTTAACAAGCTGAGTATAAGTGAGCACAGTTTCCATCGCAGCTCAAAATAAAGCAATGGGAATGCTGGTTTCAATCAAGAAAGTTCCTTATCAAAGGTTAGTATATACCTTAAATGACAGAGTACGTGTAGGCGCGTCTCTTAAAATATATTTAGAGCTGAGTATAGAGTGAGCACATTTTCAATCACAGCTCAAAATAAAACGAATGCAGCCTGGCGACTTTTTCAAGAAAGTGCCTTGTCAAAGGTTAGTATATACTTTTACCCCTAATAGGCCGCGACAAAATGATTTCCGGTTCATGTTGACCTCAACAGAGCTAATACATCATGCGAAGAGCAAAAGGATTGCCCATATTGAGCTTCGAGCACATTGGTTACTGAGTTATATAGACAGATACGCAGCTTGTTAGTGTACAGTATGAATGCATGATGACAGCTGACATGAGCTCATTCGTCGTGGTTGCTGCCCGGGGACATTTCATATGTGATCAATCGCAGAGCAGGTCATTCACATATATCCACATCAGCGGTGCACTATAAGTGGATCCCCATATACATTATTCTGTAGTTGACGTAATGGGGATAACGGATACAAAGCTTCCCATGAATTTGTCATGAGAATGCGCATCCATGACAGGTTTAAGACCTCTATTCGTCCACGATTTGTGACGATGAATACACTCTCATTCGGCTCGTGCCATTTATCAAATTTCTCCCGAGTGATATTTAATTGCGGGAGTTTCCTACATCCTGATGTTATAAAAAGACGATACATACTCGAAAATACTCAAGGTTAGCAATTTTACAAGGACTAAAGAACATTCGTATAGCATGCTGCCACAGATCTCACGCCCAGATGCTCTGGCATTACTGAAAATATGTAAGGACCAAATATCGACTACGATTATGGTGTAGCCCCTCTGTGGTGCCAATGCTTAGAAAGCGATACCACAATACTACATCTAAAGGCAAAGGTGTTTGCCAATAAAATTGTCTATTAACCGAAAACCCTGTTTTATTAGCATTGCTTTGCAGAATATATTATACTTTGCCTTAAATTTCAGTTTACAAATCACATATGCCGTACAACGTTCGGACAAGCTCCATCATTTTATTGACACAACTAAACAAGCAACATGCTTTCGTAAATTTTATTACCCCCCATGGTATTTCAAATAAAACGAATTTGTGTCCTGGTATTTTTAGGTGAGGCTTCACTTGGCCACTGGCGAATAGTGTGGCGACACAATGAGCTAATTGCTGTTAAAAAACGGACGACGTGTCTGACTGTGGCTATTTATAGTTCACTCCAAACGATGCCCACGGACGCCGAAGTGTTGAATCATGGAGGTAACGTGTAATTCACAATCGCCTTGTTACGGGTGTACTTTATCGATACTGGCCATTGACAATCTACTACACCACGATATTGCCCTATTGCATCCATTTGATCTATATCATACATCTTGTGTCGGTTAATAGTGTTATTCTATCCAAGTAGTGTTTGTGGCTGCATCTACCATCCTTTTGGGCGTATTAGCCATATACATGTAGTCAACCATGAATCAAAATGTAACATGCTGTAATGACCATCGAGGGCATATAATGGGTATTAGTGAGATATTATTAGTCCACGACCTAGTGAAGTACAATGGTGTGCTTCAATAACCGGAAACATTCATGACAATTTATTCCGGGGAAGACAATGTCAATTCAATATAGGCTAATGTAACTGTCAAGGCATCTGCTTAATTTGATCAATGAAGCCACCATTGTCCGTTATCTGATTGCTACCTACTATGCTTTTAGCGCTAAATAAGTGGTGCCTCGATATGGTATTGTGCACAGTTATCCTCTAGTCATACACGGTAAAATGTTGCATAGCGAACCTCTGTTTGACGTTCGTTTGCGACCACTGCAATATGTGGGTAAAATCATCAATTGCACTGACTATATTACAGCTGCGTTAATCAGTACTTGGGCACTAATTGTCTGAATTTCATATATTCATGAACATTAAAGCACCAGCTGTGGCATCATCAGATGAAGTGGAATTTCGGCAGTTTTTATCCATCACTAATGATACAAACACTTAGTATATAAACATGCAGCTCACATGTATCAACACTGTATCTATTTTAAAGGGCACTATCTACGGGGTCATGATATCAATGAATCCAGGTAAGCTGGAACAAATGTAAAGAGATAAGTGTGTGACATGAATTCCTTTGGAAGTATAAAACTAGTCATTTAACATATTTCAGCGAATAAAGGCTATTGGTGTATATATTGAATGTCCTCTGCATGAACATTAAAGTGGACCCAGCAGAAATAAAATCAAGTGCCCACTCCAATATTAAACCTTGTCGTTTAAAGACGCTTATGTCCATAGATGTTATGACATTGCTACATCTGTGGATTGCTGTCACAATGAATCCTTGCAAATTGATTGGAACACATATGAGTGATACAGATCAATCAATGGTGTTGGGCTGTGGATGGGGGAGTAATATTGTCATATTTCCACACAGAAAGTAGCGAGTCATCACATAAGCACACACTGTAATAGTAACTACGATCATCTTTACAATCACTCTTATGTAAGGAGCTTTACAAAAAACGGCCGCCTGAATCAAAGTGTCAGAATGTGCTAACGCTTGCATTATCGCCTCTAAGTATTGCCATAAACGAAAAGGAAAAACGTCTATGAAGAAGTGATTACAGTTCCCTATTTACGTGGTAATGAACTGCAAATAATTTCCATTATAAATGATTAAATAGACAATTATGAAGATGTAGATACTCGGTAGCGAAGATAGGGTTGTGTGTTAATTGACATCTGTTCGACGACCACCTTAAAATGGATGGGCCAAATAAATGACACACGTGTTGAACATAGTGGATATTCTCAGACCTGGACTCATGATGTTATCGCGGAATGCTCTTCTTTTTTGAATAGTTGCAATGACGATAAAGCCGTCAACATTCTGCATGGTGATACAGCTCCGACGTGTAGTTATCGATGCATGCTGTTGATATCAGTCAGATTGCTCAATTTCCAGACTATCGGATTACGTCACACACCCATATAGCCATATCCTCAAACGTCGTTGTGCAACCTATGCTGTATATCAAGCAGGAGAATATTAGACCTAGGTTTAAAGACGGGTGTACAGACACATGGTTTCATGTTTGCTATCATTGAACAAGTACATCAATCGCCTCACGCATGATAAAATGATACATGCAATGAGTTGAAAAAGAGACATGAATGATTGAAAGCCCCTTCGTAATTTGACGCAAGGGATGGGTTTGGAAGTGGCAGCAGACTCGAGGGAATGAAGTAATTGACGTTTGAGAATATGGCTATATGAGTGTGTGATGTATTCCAGTAGTCTGGATATTGAGCAATCTGTTAGTTCAATTTTACATCTGCTGAGAAAGGCAAATGCTGTTCCGCCTGGAAAATGATATGCAGCTCAATTAGGTGAAACGGCTGTAGATTGTTGTTCCATTATAGGGGTTCTTCTACCACTACCGGTACAAATAATCGTCCGATTTTGCTCTTCGTCACTCTGTCAGCAGTATTCTGGGTCTGACTGATGTCAACAGCATGCATCGATTAACAGACATCGGAGCTGTATCTCCATACAAGATATTGACGGCTTAATCGTTATTGCAAGGATAGAACACAACGAATATTCAGCGGTAATAGTATAAATCCCGGTCTGCGCAAAATCCACTATGTTCAACTCGTGTGTCATTTATTAGGCACGGCGGGGCAATCTACTTCAAGGTGGTCGTCAAACTTATGTTAATTAACAGACAACCTTATATCCGCTACCGAGTATCTACACCTTCACCATTGTCTATTAAATCATTTATCGCACAAATTATTTGCAGTTCATTACCAAGTAAACATAAGGAGCTGTAATCGCTCCATGGCGTTAGTATACAAAATGTTGTTCACCTCTTTTCTAAGGTAAATCTTCCATTTAAGGCAATCGAATGAACACAATCTGCATATTATTGAAGCTTGATTGTAAATATAAACGTAGTCACTATAACCGTGTGTGCTTTTCGTATTATGTGATGACCCTTCGGAGCAGAAATGTGACAATATTATTCCCCCACCCCCAGTCCAACACCATTGATTGATCTATATCACTCATATGTGGTCAAATCAATGTGCATCGATTCATTGTGACAGCAATCCAAAGATGTAGCAATGTCATAATATCTACGGATAAGGAATGGCTTGATGACATAAGCGCCCTCTATAATAGATACAGTGTTGATACATGTGAGTTGCATATTTATATAATTAGTGATGCCACAGCTGGTGCATGAATGCTCATGAATGTGTGAAATTCAGACAATTGGTGCCCAAGTTCTGACTAACACAGTTTTAATGCATTCAGTGCAATTGATGATTCTACACACACTGCATATCTTATGCTAATTGCTTAAATGTAGATGTGTCATATTTTGCCAATCATAACTACCAGATAAGCCAAACATTTAGAACGCAATATTTGGACTGCGCAACCAAGGTAGGTCTTATGGAAAGCAATTTCGAATTGATAAACACGACCGTCTGTTTGGTACTGGGTACCGAATAGCATTGCGCCAGAAAATGGCGGAAATCTAGAGCCTTGCCGAACGCAATAAACGTTGGATCTGTTATTTCCATACACCTATCCAAGTTTGTCATGTTGTTATTGCAGTACAAACGGCAAACAGAGGTTCGCTTTGCAACATTTTACCGTGTATGACAAGTGGATAAATAGTGCACAATACCAAGGCACCACTGGCTGTGATCTTATTAAGTGCAAAGCATAGTAGGTAGCAATCAGATAGCGGACAATGGTAGCTTCATTGATGAAATAAAGCCGATGCCTTGACAGTTACATTAGCTTAAGTTGAATTGACATCGTCTTGGTCGGAATAAATTGTCATGAATGTGCCCATTTATTGAAGCAGGCTTATTGACATTGTACTACACTAGGTCGTGGATTAATAATATCTTACTAATCCCCATCATATGTCCTCGATGGTCATTACACCTTGTTGTGTTTTGATACATAGATGACTACATGTATATGGCTTAATACGCCCAAAATGATGGTTTATGCAGCCACAAACACTACTTTGATAGAATAACACTATTAACCGACACAAGATGTATGCTATAGATCAAATGCAATAGGGCAATATCGTGGTGTAGTAGATTGTCAATGGCCAGTATCTATAGAGTACACATTTTACATGTAGATTAATCAACACTTTGGGGTCCCAGAGCATCATTTGGAGTGAACTATAATGAGCCACAGTCAGACATATTTATACGTCGTATATTTTTTCAACAGCAATCAGGTCATTGTGTCGCTAAATTATTCATCAGTTGTCAAGTGATGCCTTACCTAAAATACCAGGAAACGAATACGTTTTATTTGGAACTACCATGAGAGGGTATAAACTTTACCGAAGCATGTTGCTTGCTTAGTGTCTATAAAATCATGGAGCTCTTTCTAACGTTGTATAGCATAAACGAGTTGTAAACTGAAATTTAATGCAACGCGCTGTCGGTTAATAGACAATTTTATGGCCAAACACATTTGCCTTTCGATGTAGTATTGTAGTGTCGCATTCTAAGTATTGACTTTACAAAGGGGCTACACCAGAATCGATATTCGGTCCTTACATATTTTCCGTAATGCCAGAGCATCTGAGTGTGAGATGCGTGCAATTGCTAACCTTGTGTTTTGTTCGAATACGTATCGTCTATTTAATAACATTAGGATGTAGGAAACTCCCGCAACATAACACTGTACATCTGATGTCACAATTACATATCGCTTAGATAAATGGCACGTGTCGATCGAGAGAAATTACATCGTCAGAAAATGTGGACGAATAGAGGAAGACTAAAACCTGTCATGGGGAACATTCTCACGACAAATTCATCGGAAGCTTTGTATCCGTTATCCCCATTACGCCAACTGCAGAATAATTATATGGAGATCCGCTGATGTAGATGAACGTGAATGACCAAGTCACGATTGATCACATCTAAAATGTCCCACGGGCAGCCACCACGACGAATGAGCTCATGTCAGCTATCAT
Source organism: Urechis unicinctus (assembly GCA_034190875.2). Lineage (NCBI taxonomy): Eukaryota > Metazoa > Annelida > Polychaeta > Xenopneusta > Urechidae > Urechis > Urechis unicinctus. Next base: position 46,361,531 of record CM067354.1, on the reverse strand, counting down.
CATGCATTTATACTGTACACTAACAAGCTGTGTATCTGTCGATATAACTCCATAACCAATGTGCTCGAAGCTCAATATGGGCAATCCTTTTGCTCTGCGCATGATGCATTTGCTCTGTTGAGGTCAACATGAACCGGAATCATTAGGGGGAAAAGTATATATTAACCTTTCATAAGGAAATTTCTTGAGAAAGCGCCAGATGTTTTAGAAGTCACCAGTCTGCAATCGTTTTATTTCGAGTTGTGATTGAATCTGTGCTCACTCTATACTCAGCTTGTTATAATCAATACTAAATATATTTTAAGAGACGCGCCTACACACACTCTGTTATCGAAGGTAGCATAAACTATAATATATCTAATGCTGCCGACTAGATGCACCATTGTGCCATTGGATAGAATCGATAAAGCATCCCCGACCAATTATGTACAATTAACGCCACAGCCAACGTTTTAAAATCATTTTAGTGCAGCTTTCTCTCTGAATCACTGGTAATATCGTCGGTTTGGGGTTAGGGTGCGCAGCAAGCTAGACTTTGCGTCCACTTATCTAGCAAGATTGGTTGGCTTCAGCCACTTTAGTAATAGCTGAACAGATCCCTCTCACGGGTGACACATCGCAGAGTAGCCAGTCAACAACGGACAATGCACAGTCACCACTGGACCCCATCAGGTACAATGCAAAGCGAACCTATTGCTATTGTTTTGTTGTGGACAAGTGCGAAACATACTAATGACATTCTTGTAAGAGCTGTTTCGCCTTTAACAAACGGTCAGAGCAGGAGACCACGGACAATAAAAAGACGAAGTGGCAACAAAAGGCACCTTTTCGTTTTGTGGCATAAATGTTAATCATAAATGTCCCTTAGTTGTATCTTGTTAATAAACGCCCTCCTCCAGTTGTTACATGCACTGATGCGTCGTGTTCGTTCGCAAATCATAGATCACAAATTGATCAATTGTGCCTCAAAGTATATAGTGCCGTTACGCAGTTCTAGTTACCTTTTTGTATGTGAATTTGCATGACAAAACACAGCAATGGCAAAACGTGCCTGGTTTTAATGACTATGTTATTGCTCGGGATGCTTATATAAAATGGCGGAACAAAGGCAAAGCTCGACACTGTCCTTAATGAGACTTAATGCGAAACATAATGTTGACCTTTAAATACACTCTCCGCCAGTGTCAACGAAAAGAGAGCTAGGGCGTGGGCTATGGCGCAATAGTTACGTTAATGTTGGCTCGTTTTGGAGAGGCATCAATTGCAAATATGTGGCAGGATCTTTATTCTACCTCACTGAATAGTGCATTTCACGTCTGAAATGACTAATCTGATCGATTCTTCCTCATATAGCGAAATTTCTAACAAATGACGCATTCAAATGGCATATAGCCGGAGGGGGCCGAATTATGCGGCTTCGACGGTCTGACAGCCGAGCACTTCATGTGTGCCAATGCCTCCCTCTGTGTGTTGCAATCAATGCCATTTACAAGTTACACCATTCACGGCTATGTGCCTCGTGACATATATATATATATATATATATATATATATATATATATAGATATAGATAGAGAGATAGATAGATATATATAGATATAGAGAGATAGATATATATATAGAGATATATATATATAGAGATATATACAGAGATATATATATATAGATATATATATATATATATATATATATATATATATATATAGATAGATATATATATATATATATATAAGTATATATATATATGTATATATATATATATATATATATATATATATATATATATAAATATTTATATATATGCATATATATATATAAACATACTTGTAGTCGCTTCATTATCGAGTAGTCAAGACTACGTTATCTAAGATTTAGCAATAACGATAAATTGATTGGTGGTCTCAATAAAGGAGCACTGTTCTGCAGCATGCAATGCCTTCAACCGTCAAACAATATCATGGAGAATACGCCACCTGTTTGTAGGGCGTTTCTTTGTCAAGAGCGGCTCAGGTCATTCTGGTGTCTCCATATCTGAAACACATGCCACCGGCAACCCCAGCTTGATCAACGCCCCCATGTGCTTGTGTTGATTTGATAACAGCGCCACCTGACGAGGGCAATGTGTTTCAGTCAATTTTGCACTCACAGTCCAGCAAGTCGGAGTGAGCCCTCGAAGCATAGCTATAAGCTCTATTGTTGATATCATATGATAATACGGAACGATCAATAATGAATTGTTTGTATAATTCAGTAGATAGCACCAATGTATCCCAATGTTACAATCAGTTAGCCTAGACGAGGCATTTTTGGGGAATGATTCCATTTTGATTGCAACACCAACCATTATAGAACAGTACCAATCAATTTATTCCAGTTAGGTTAAGGTGAATTTTTTTTACTGACTGACTGTTCGATTGCTATATGCGATGTTTTGCATTCAATATGCTGAAACCACAGTCAGACTGCTACCAGTTTTGCAACTGCTTCGCTCTGTGTCTGTTGCGTAACCAACCACTGCTAACATTTCTATGAAAGCACACCTAAGGCGAAGGTCAGCCGGCCTTTCCTCCAGCGACATTACAGTAGCATTAGTATTCTATCCAAGCATATCGTCCAACTTAACCACCTATTCTTAGTGAGGAGCCCCTAACCACGCATTTGCATCAATATCATCCAAATATACCGGCAAGGAATGACGGAAGAGGCTTGCCTGTATATATATCTCTTGGTTGAGGCGGTGCCATTTGGAGTCTCTTGAGGCTTAATCTCTTCGCCTTTTGTTATGACTCATTTACTCCAAAGTTAGTGCCACTTATTCCATGAAGTGTCGTCAGGAAGCACAAATGGTAGTAGTGTTTTTGGGAAATAGAAAGCTCCATCTTCGAACAATTTAGTTACTTTATTTGCCTATTAAGCCGAATCACTGACCGTCAAAGCGTTCTAATCCCTCGACTCTTTCGCGTTTGCCACATTTCAACACCCCAACCCCCTTCGATCAAACCCTATAAGCGACGCAGCTATAAATACACAAACACTGGAGTTTGTAAACCATTGCTATATATAGATTATTCTGAGGTTACGAGATGGATTGTTTAGCGATCCTGTTGTTATCATTCATATCATCGGCAGAAAGTTCGTCCGAACTAATGGCGGATCTGTTTTGCACGGTTTTGCATGCAAAACATGGCAGATATTAAAATTCATAATGCTTCTCTTTATTAATGGTGAGTGTTCACAAAATTGCTGCTGCAGCTGATGCTTGACAATCATCATCATAATATCAGGAAACGCATGATTATTCAGTCTAACTGTAATATTACCTGGCTGATGTAACTGACCTCCTCAGCTAAGAATTTAAATGGCACTAATCCTATTTCGGAATCTAGCGCATACAAATATATATCAGTTAGTCAGACTCGATTGCATCTCTGTGATTTAAAACTTGCCGATCCGCTTATTTGGGTTGACGCATCTTTCGAAGAATTTCAAAAGTTGAATTATTTTCCCGTCCGTTATTTGAGTTTTCACTGTATAAGTGTTTTCAAAATGCATGCGAGGACATTGATGACCTATAATCACAAAACAAACAGTTACCGATTTTGTTTAAACTATGGACATTTAGTCAAAGGAAGATTGAAAGGTTTATGAATGTACTAGTACTTTGGGCTATATTGCTTCTTAGAATCGGATTGCATGAGCTAAAGTGACTAAAGGTAATCTAACCTATTGCCCTACAGCAGCTTGGTGCGTTTTAGTATTATAGAGACATTTTCTATGATTAGATGCCTACAGCAACAATATCAGTGGACTACAAAATACAGCTTCTGATTATCTTTTTATAATAGCTAATCTAAAAAGGATTATATGCATATTTTATAAGTTGCATACAGCGATAAGGTTTCAAAGAATTGCCGAAAGAGATGAAGAGCGCCATCTGAACGACAAAGCACGTTAGGTAAACATAATTTGAAGAGATAATTTCAAATAACTGACTTATGTAATTCATTTTTAGCAGCCGCTCCTTCAACAAAAGAGTCGGCTGGCGAGTTCGATTTCAAATGCCATATAATATGTCCTCTGAGATGCAGGGATACTCCTTGCCTGCGTTATATTTTCCATATAACAGAGGTTAACGCATGTGTTTGCCATGGGTATTTTTGCTTTGAGGTGATGGAGTTCATCTTTTCTAGGCCTCATTACGCACAACGTACATAACCAAAAGAACAAACGAAGATGTCCGTTAATTTCACACTGCATTACGACAAACGAACTGGCCATTGGACACGTCACTATGTTCGATGGCTGCACCTGATTTTCCAGGACCAATAGTTTGGCAGTTTACCTGACTATTTATTCGATCATTTGCACCTGATTTGACGAAAAGTAATCATCGACGTTTTTTATTAACAAATCTTGTGGTCCCGAACAGAAGTACTTTATACACATCCAGGGAAGTGATGTAACCAACTTTAATGCCATGGACAACTTTTAATGTTGTGTTTCTATGCTTCATCAAGCGATAAAAAAACAGACTAAGTTCATCAGGATTGCCGTGACAGCCCGATAACGGCGCTTGGGTTAGGAGTGCTTAGGTTTTTTTTTTAACTAGATGCGTCGATGTCTTTTGGCTGTATGTGCCAACAAAGTGGCGCAAATAATTCATGCAACCTCGGTTAAGGTCCATTCTTCGGATCTTTCCTTTTGGTTAATCTCCATAATTGTTCACGTCAAATCGAATTTAATATGCTAAAACGGCAAAAGGCACTCCGCCAATTCTCCATTTGTCCCTTTGCCTCATTATTTGCCAAGAATACTGATGTAACTGTGTACATAGGCACATTACATCTACATCTATGGTAGAGGCTGCAGACCAATCTGACGCTAAAATAAAGTGACGGTATGTATATGATACTGACTCGTATTTGGCGATTATAGTATCTGCAATAATTTGGTATAGGTCCATCCGCCACTCTCATCAGATTGCTGAAAAATGTATAGGTCGAATGCCAAATGTACCATGGGGTAATAAGTTGGGTCCCAGTAGTCATCTATGGTTGTCATGATTGCTTATAATATGCCAAACGTTTACCGAAAACAAGCGTCGACTTAAATCTCAATGTGCAGAACGATGTTCTTCTTACGGTTAATTATTGATCATCCCAGAGCTGCCATTTTATTCGATAACGTGCTGTGATATGTTCATGTCGACTTGTGCATTTTCTATCTCGATGGCTGCTAAATAGGCAAGACCGTGACTGCTTTGTAATTCAAACAGTTAGGTATGTCCGTCGCAATGGCCGATTGATTATGCAGCCTAACGAAGTAACTGAATAATACGGCAAGTCATGGCAACAGTAGCCTGTTGTTCATGAATTTCATCTGACTGCATTCAATGTTACACCATTACTAATGCATCTCACATGCTCATAATATCCGATATCAGCTTCCAATGCTGACAATGATAAAGTGGCTGTGAGAGAACTGGTATGTGCAAAATGCTTTATTATGCAATCGTACTGAACTGAGGCGGTATTAGTTCTGTATCTGTTGACATAGCACCAAGCCTGTGTAATCCTTAGCTTTACCACGAATATCTTATGGCAGGGTCAAGAAACGGCATTATTTTCAAAGGTGGTAGTGTAAGTGGGAGAAAAAAAGACTACCGCTTTATTCTATTTAAATTCTTCCGTTACGTACCGGTTGGATGCTTTATTCGTCCATACAGGCCAATTTCAATACGTCAAGACCTGCCATCACTATTATAGTCTACCCCTGCCATATATCATCCGTTCAAACACGTGAAGCTGCTGGACAAACTACCACAAGGCATCAGCGACAGGCTCATGACGATGCGTCTATTGATGGAGGACGGCTTCGTCACCATCATCAGCGCATATGCTCCGACTATGACATACCCGGACGAGACAAAGGAGGAGTTAAACGAGGCTCTCAGTCGCCTTATTGACGCCACTTCATACTCTGACCAACTGCTTCTGCTAGGTGACTTCAACGCCCGAGTTGGTGCCGATCACACTGACTGGGATAAAGTCGTCGGTCACTATGGAGTCGGTGGGGAAAATTCGAACGGCACCCTCTTTTTATCACTATGGGCAGAGAAGCAGCTGGTCATCACCAACAGAAGGACAGCTTCAAAACAACATGGAGACACCCGCGATCTGGCCACTGGCATCAGAGAGATTTTAGCATCATCCGCTTAGGAGATTGGCACGACCTCACTATCACCCGTGCAGTCAGACACACGACACGCCCTGCTCCTCAGCAAAGTATCATTCACCTTCAAGACGAAATCTCTGCGCCAACGCATTCAGCGGGTGAAAAAGCTCAACGTAGCCAATCTCTCTTCCGCGGAAGTGAGGGCAAGACTAGTCCACACGATGACAATAGCAGACCTCGACTTCGGCAACACTGATCATGGGTCCGCGACGAGCCACTGGGAGCACCGGAAGAAAGGCCGCTGTGGATGCGATTGGCCATGCAGGTCGCAAACACAAGGACTGGTTCGACGAAAGCGACGCTAAAGTGGAACCACTGCTTGCTCGTCTCTACACGGCCCATACTGATTACGCGAACGAGAAGACGTCGCAATCAAAAAAAGAACTATACTGTCAGGTAAAGCAGCTGGCTCAAGCTAAGCTGCGTGACACGATGCAAAGGACATGAAGACGTTCTTCGCGGGACTCAAGGCAGTCTACGGACCGTAGTCGAGAGCAGCTGGCCCTCTGTTCGACCTTGAGGGCCAGTCATTGATCAAGGCGCCACAGCTGATCACTAAAAGATGGGGACAGCAAACGACCAGCTGCTGAATCGATCTCAGACGACGTCGTCGCTAATGATCCTCAGTGTCCAGTGAACGACGACTTCAACATCATACCAACAGTCGCCTAAACAACAAAAGTAATCAAGCAAATGTCGAGTGGAAAAGCACCAGGAGAAGACGAAATCCCGCCGGAGGTGTTCAAGAAAATGGCGGAAACTACTATGGTTGCGAAACTTTTCAGGATTATCTGGGAAGAGGAAAATGTTTATCAATACTTGGCACCATCATCCATCTCTACATGAACATAGGAGATCGCCGGTTATGTGACAACTACCGCGGCTTATCCCTACTGTGCATCACAAGCAAGATCCTCGCACGGTTGATCATCAACCGCCTTACCAAGCACATAGACCATCTCCCACCGGAAAGTCAGTCTGCTTCTGGACCAACAGTGCTGCTTTGCTATTTTATAGATGAGGATATTACCACACTCACTATCGGCCCGCGATCTCTCTACGCACTAGCATTTATTAGCAAATACCCCAGAAGCTAACAGCTGGAGGCTTGCTAACGCATCACCTATTCATGCGATTGGAGTGAAAAACGAACATCCCGCCCCAGCCCGTAACCAGAGAAGCTCAGATGCAGAAACAGAAGCCTCTATCAGGCTTCCCCAATAAAGCAACCCGAGTCTTTTGATTATTGACAATATCAGTTGGGATCAACAGACATCTACCAGCTGCACCCGTTCAAAGCAACATATGATTCATCTCGTATATCCAGCAAGAATGAGGCACCCTTTACAAAATCCATTTTCAGAGAATTATGGAAAATGATATGTGGCGAATCGGACATTATAACCTCAGAAATCACGACGACAATAATACCGCTACTGAAAAGTGATATAGACATATGCATCAAGCCATTGGTCATTAATATGCTTTGATGCTGTCAATTAGTGTACATTAAAGGGTCCCAATTAATGCGAAAAATCGTTGATATCTAAGACACTCGCAAACCAATAAAGAATGGCGAATAAAAGTATAGTTTAATGTATGTAATGAGAGACGCCTCTGCAGTTATATTGCTTATCGACAAATGGCTGGCTGTCGTTTCTTCTTGTCGATAAATAGGAATGACAATACTTGTTGCTCAGTTGGGATCCTCACTTTGCGTGTCTTGTTCTGACAATACCAGAACAAAAATTAAATCTTTGAGGACCATATCAATGGAACACCTCCTGGTAATAATGTAGGAGATACATTCCATGCCTACCAAGCCGCTGTTAAGAATGGAATGAAATATATTCGCCTATTCACATCAATTTTCATTGCGATAAGTTGTGTATTCCTCAATAAACAACAAAAAGGATATAGATGCTCATGAAAAGAAAGGTACTGTACTGTAATTTGCACTGGAAGCGTTCCATGATGGCACCGCCTTTATCTACCTTTCCTGCCATTTAACTCGCATATCTCTTTCCCCTTAACACCAATTGGCATTGTGTCTGACTTATTCGTACGGGGTACGAGTATTGACAAGGCAGGCTTGGTTGAAGAATATAATATCGTGATGTTTTCTAATGTTCAAAATGACGAGCGAATTGATTTCTCCTGACAGAGTTTGATTGACTGTAATCTGAAATATCATATTTGCGTCGCAAGAGCTATTACATAGTGAAAGGTTCAATCAATTAACATACTGGCAAACGACACAAAGTAATCATCACAGCCGCTTGGATATTTGTCCATACCATCTCACCCATCGACGAACAACTTCGCATCTCACATCTGAAATGCCTCAAACATCCCCATGCATCAACTTACAATACCGCATTGTTTAAAAAGAATTCGATTGTTCATCAGGTCAATTTACTATATTCACTAAGCAATACTGCAAAATATAAACCCTGGTTTAGTATGCTCGATGCATAAATCATGTAAAGAAGAGGGCATTTGTGTGAAATAATGCAAATACAACGCAGGGATCAAATGTCCAATTTACGCTGCATATGGCGGCGATTTGCTCCATCGTGGATGATGCACGTCCATTAAAAAGTCGGCAGTAAAGTGGTTCTAACTTATATATTGGTATGGAACTACGTTAACACACAAGGTTTAACTGTTTAACACACAATGCCAAAAATTATGTCACTCATTATAAGCAAGAATACTTGCTACAGTACGCAGACAGCGAGCATTGTTCCTATTGATTCGCCCAAGTAACACACTGCGTCCATGCAGCCCATTCACATTGTTTCTAGTAGCTGTCTTTTGACAACAACAACAACAAAAGATAAGTTCGGCTTCTTTGTAGTCGAATGTATTCTTTAGCGCCGCAACAGCACAATTATCCGAAGTATTCCCTAAAGAACATCATTAATTGCAAAGCATCCTGATCAATTTTATTCTACATTTCACACAAAGGCGACACATTGCGGATACTGAGTATACTAATGCGACGTAAAGCGAGTTAGATATCAACTGCTTGTTCCGGCAATGTTGTAATGAATACACATTGCCAACAAAGCTACTTTGCATCAAATTTCGTACACAAACTGAAGGTCAATGAAACACATCGCGCCTTATTTATTAACAAACACAAATTGACTAAGGTACTTGGCAAGTAGGCTCCCTATAATAAGTTTATCAGAAACGTCGTGGGTCAGTGCGTCGATTCTGAATTCAATATTGACGTTGTGCCAAAAGTAATATATTATCTGCATATAGCCGCTTGGATGCAAGTGACATCTTTTAGGCAGTAACGATCAATGAGTGTTAAAGAATGAACATAGCTATGCGTTTGGCGAGTTATTCTTAAGCAGCACGGATGTGCTGCATTTAAAATACTCTGTCTATTGTCGTTAACATGTCATAATACCAAGATTCAAAGGTGCACCTATCCTCATACTCTTCGGAAGCTCATTTAGGCAGCATATTATCCCCCTTGTGCTTAATGCTTCTGGCAGTGACACGAAGTCGGCATCAGGAATTACAAGATCTGCAGAAAACCACCCACAAGTTTTGATGATGTCTCATACGTTTTCTGCCATTGCACTCCCGAAACGACATGATATACGGAGCATTAATCTCGTAGGCTTGTGAATCGAGTCTTTCAGCTACTGCTTCCGTGTGGGGGAATCATGGGACTGCTGGAGAAGAAGCTTATCGGCGAGGTTCAATGGAGAACATCACATCTAATTATCGTGCTTCAATTTGGAAATACTGTATCTGCAACAACCAACCATTGACTTACTGTGTCATGAGTAGATGTCTATGGACCAGTTGTTCATTTTGCAATATATTATTTATAATTAACCCGCGATTTGTAACGGGTTTAACTTTTAGGGTATTGGCTCATTCGTTTAATTGTCAGGCCTTCATTACGTATGCCAACAATTTCCCTTTGTCTGTGTGAAATGGCTGTGACCTTTTGCCTACTATTCCTCATTAATGCTCCTCCAAAACATAAACTGAATTATTATCAAATGGACATGTAGTTACACTTTCGTTATTGCGGAATTGGAGAGTATACTTCTAATACAAATGCATGAGGAACTTTAAATTGCTGTGAATAAACATTCAAAGCCTTAGTAAAAATAATCTAGACGAAGGGGGCCAGTACTTGCATTACTTAAATTGAAGATATGGACATCAAAACGCTGTAACAAAACGTTGTTCTCAAAATGAGAGTTGTTGTTGTGATTGATATCTCACGCAGTGTTCACTGTGATGTTACATTCTCTCTCCGGCTCAAAAGCAGAAGTGAAACATTGATATAACCGAAAGCTCGCAGCGTTGTATATAACAGAAACACCTCAATAGCAGAGTAAGTAAGGTTCTGAGTTTGAACAGACGAATAAGGTCCTACTGAGCTTTAAATGAGCACTGTGAAGGTGGTAGTAAATATATCACAACTAATATAATCGTAGCCATATAAGCGAAACGGCGTTTACCGAAATTGAATTGACCGACCTACAGTTATGTCGGAGTTATTGACCGCTTCATATATGTTGATATTGAGCAACAGTTTCTAGTTTTTTCGGTCATTTTCATTCCCGATGATAGTTTTCTATTATAGCACTAGCCCGCGCTGCGCAGAGCAATTGGTAAATATCCTTTCTATCAGCTAACTTGTACATATTGGATTTTATATGATAGCTGCGTATTCATATACTTCCACGTCCACATCAAGCACTTGACATTCTGAATATATATTTTGGACAATCATTGAATCTGTAATGGCGCAATCGACTCATAAATTATTATCCTGTAATATATATCAGCTAAAATGCTTGCATCGCAATAAATCTATATGACTAGCCCGCATGAAATTCGGTAAATCGTGCTTTTTTTTTCATTTGTGTCGCCTTTAAAATCTGAGTGGGTAAAGGCGATGATAGCAAATTCTGGATCAAATGTATTTTTTTCGTGATTCCGCCGTGGCCTCTTGGAATGGTTGAAACCAATAATAATCGAATGTTGGCTTTGTGCCCTGCCTAGTAAGCCCATGCATCTTAGCACTGCTCTATATGATGCGGTAATATGAGGTCATATATAGATTTATGCCTACCAAATCCTGATACTTCCATTTTAATTAACATTATAGTAGCGAGGTTTTTCCAAATTTAAATCTTCCTGGTCGCCGTATTCGTCATTCAGTCATGAATTGCGACCTGAACATTTCAAGCAAATATACTAATACGATATTTACTTTGTGACGGTACGTAACAAACCTGTGGTATCGATCCACGAGAACACTGCCGCTCGTCCAATATCGCCAAAGGGGATATCAGCATAGCATTTAAATATACACTTCGATACAGATTCTAGATTCAAGATGCTTCTATACTGACAGCATATAGAGATATATATATAGAGAGATATATATAGAGATAGATAGAGAGAGAGAGAGAGATAGAGAGAGATATATATAGAGATATATATAGATATATAGAGAGAGATAGAGATAGAGATATAGATAGAGAGAGAGAGATAGATAGAGATATATAAATATATATATATATATATATATATATATATATATATATATATATATATATATATATATATATATAGATATATATATATATATATATATATATATATATATATATATATATTTATATATATATATATATATATATATATATATATATATATATATATATATATATATATATATATATATATATATATATATCAATTCTACTGCTCCGAATAATCTACTATGCAGGCAACTATATCCTCTTTGCGAAATTCAATGTAAGATAGAAATTAAGTTCGTTCTACAAGAACGGCATTCATTTCTTCCAATATTGAAAGAACGATATCATTGTGCGATGTACTGCATCAACATAACATTTATTCCGTCACCTCCTTTCACAGTTAGAATAAACTTTTTTGTTTTAAACACCTTGCTCATTACAGAAATATCCCTCAAATAACTGTTTGTCCATCGGCACATAACATAAGACGATTTTGGTTATCAGCGTTATCCTTGCATGTTTATATGTTCTCCTAATGCATCACGTGTTGGCATAGTAAATCAGATACAAATCGCTACACAGTATGTTAAGACATTGCATTACATACCTCCTAAATGATCCCTATCGAATATTCAATCAGATTTGCAGGCTGAAATAAGCACAGACATAAGTATGCAACAATTCTCGATACTTGTTTCAATATAGATCATGCCCGCTGATTAGTTCATGGTCCAAAGAGTATTACCGACATTGCAAGCTACAGAGAAGGAAAACCGAAAAAACAAATGGACTTCAGGTGACTATTTAAAGGCTTTCGGAGGCTCACTACTTACATTACATTTACCCCGGGGCCTCATAGCCGTGATGGCTTATTCATCTCTACCATAGCGTCAGTTTTGTGTGCCTCGTGGAAAAATCCAATAAACCTACTTATTATGCATGCGTTGCGTTCAAGGAAAAAGACGAAACGAATATACTACTGCAGATTGATTCATGGTTGTTCAAATTTACCATCCATAGCAAACAGTCGATTACATTCCGTTGTTATGAAACCCATGCAATTGATTGAGGGTCAAGGGAGGACAACTAAACCTTCACGAGATGCGATTAGTGAACGAGAGCCGTTAGTCAAATGACTTATCATACCCTCGTGACACCATTACATCACAGGCAGCTCGCCCAACTAATGCCTCTTTGGGTGTTAGGTTGTTCGCTATAATTAACACTGGG
>CM067354.1:46334244-46348436 GCA_034190875.2 Urechis unicinctus | reverse complement strand
TCTTCGTGAAAATCATAAAGTAAGCACCGATGTTAGCTAAGCATAACTAATGGCTATTCACAGACAATGGATGACCTTTAATCCAAATATAAATGCGTAAGGGTAATAGCCTACTCTTACGTGTACTCATTGCTATAAGTAATGTCACTTATGACTGTATCTTTGTGGATATATTGGAACATATACATAGTTATTGAAATGCAATGGCATTGTTAATCCTTCCTGTAAATTAAATTGCCAAATCTCTCGTATTCACACTTCAGGTGTAGGTTGACTATGTAAATGCTGAAGCACCTTGATATCGACAGGGTTCCTTGTCGTGTCGATTGACAGAATCACTAACCAATAATTGTGAATAATGCCCCAGTGCCTTGTTTCATGTACCTAATGACATCGCATAAGTCCGTCTGCCAGACAGAATAATGACTTCTTATATGGCATATGCTTTTTTACGAGCCAATATTCATCGTGTTGACTGGTGATATTGTCCGGCAGCGATTCTCTGAAAAGGAGCTGAGCAGCCTCAATCATGTTTTTGATATAGGAATGGAAACGTTAAGGATGCTGCATCTTTGTGGACTTCTTTGTTAGATAAGAAATACAGGAGTGTTAATGAGAAGGCGCCATACAAAGCATGATCACGTGCTCATGTATACCCTATCATGTTCACGCCACACCAAAAATGAATATAAGTAAATAGTGTACTGCATTATTGCCCATAAAATAATCAGCGAACACAATTCAAAACTTTTATTTTATACCCCCATCACACTAGACGAAGACCATGAAGACCGCACTACGTCCTGGCAATTTCGAAGAACGCAGCAAGGACGCGGTCAAATTCTTAAAAAATGCTTCGCTCAAGTTCATACTACGTCCTTACTGCGTCCCTTCCAGGCATTCACTGCGTCTCACACGTTCCAATTACGTTCTTATTGCGCGTAACTTCACGCGCGCATCACGTCCAATGCGTTCTTAATACGCGCGCACACGTCTTATGCATTATTGGTACGTTCATACTACGACCAGGAAGATTGCACCACGTGCTTACCAAGTGCTTATCACGTCCTCATTACGTTCTTATGAATTTATTTGCGAATGTGATCGAGACGAAATAATACCGTGTTCTATTTGTAACTGGCCTATTTTGAGACAGCTCGTGGCGCTGAGGTAATTCTTCGCCTCAACTATGACTCTCACTATGACAGGTCCTTGCATCATTGTGGTCAGTAGTATCTGCCATCACTGGGCAAGTATGCCAAACGCATTCTCTACTACACGTCTCCCTCTTGAGATCCTGTAGTTTGTTATACACTCTTCCTTTGTCAGGCCTCGGTTGGAGTATGGCTTCATTAGATAGGTTCTAAGTCCAAAGGCGTCGTCACCTAAGATAAAGTAAGGCAGGTTCCGATCATCGTTAGGTAATAGATCTGGATCTGGAAATCAAATTGTTCCATCTTCCAGACACTCCTTCAGTTCCGATTCATTATATATCTGAGCATCAGTCATAGACCCGGCATCCACTAAAGCCATCCGCACAAATGAAAAGAAACCCTTGTAATTGTGAAACAATGAGCCAGTCTTAGGTGGACATCTGATAGCAACATGTTTGCCATCGATAGCTCCACAGGCATGTGGCACATTCCATCTCCGCTGGAACTCATCACTAATTCCACGCCAGTCACCTTGCGTTGTTGGACAAGATATCACTTCGTCTTTATATTCATCTACAATTGCCTGGCACACTTCTGGAATAAACGTGGTAATTGTATTGCGGGCGACCCTGAAATCGTGCTGCAGGGTCGGATACTTGTCGCCAGATGCTAAATGCCGTATTGTGATAGCAAGTTTTACGCCTGGTTCCAGTGCTTTCCTGCAGCTGGTGTCCGTCTTCTGACGTTTAGAGCCAACTCGGTTCAGAAGTTCATCGAACATCTCAGGAGGCATTCTCAGAAAATTGAAAAATGACTGTTGATCTTCCATTCTCAATTCTTCCATCAGCCGGTCATAATGGCCAAATAGGAGTCTTCTTTCAGCAGAAAGCCAAGGACGCACCCAACAAGATCTAGGTTGTCTTCTATGCCTTCTCCTTCGTTGCCTTCTCACCCAAAAAAGTGCAGCTTGTGCATCAAGCAGAGCATGATGTCCTTGTATCTGAAAGATTTGCTGAAGAAGTTCCAGATGTGCATTCATATCTAGTGTTGGTATAAAATAAAGTTATAAGGGAGTTGAATCCCGTATTTAATACATGATCACTGTTCAGAACCTGGCAGGACGTGGTAAGCACCGAAAGAACGTATTAACAACCGAATGAGGTCTTCTACAACAGCTATCTTAACGCGCAAATTTGTAAATGCTAGCCTGCGATAATTATATGTGATGTCCGCTGTACTTTTCGTCCGGTCTTAAGTTACTGTGTTAGCAACACAAAATGTGGAAATGGCCTAACGTCCGTGTACATTACTCTTGCGATCGGCAGAAGACACTTTCTATTTCTGATGCAAGAACAATGTTTTCTGATGAAATTCATGTTTGTTTATAACGGTATTCAATTTATATATACATAATTATATCTACCTGTATATGTATGCATGAATATGTGCATACATATATAGGTAGATATAATTATGTATATATATGTGTATATATATAAATATACATGTGTTGATCTATCTTTATATATTTGTATACATATATATCGATACATATATATATATATATATATATGTTTATATATACAGCATTTATTTATATGCAAATATATATATATAAATATATTATATTCAATTTATATATATATATATATCTATATATATATATATATATATATATATATATATATATATATATATATATATAAATATATATATATATGCATGTGTGTGTATATATATTTTCACATATATATAATATTCTTTTATATATAAATGATTTTATAAATATATGAGTTTGTGTGCTATTGTGTGTGTTTTTGTGCGTATGTATGTGTGTGTCGACAACATTCGTCCTTTTCATATAATCTGTTAGATAGAATAATCTTGGTCAAGTAGCCATAATCACCTACAGTTTTGTTTTTATAATTTCCAGACAAGAGTATGTTTAAGTAGCTTATTATAGCTTTTCTGTTGATGTATTCTGGATACGAGTATATTTTATTAGGTTATTCAAGGTGAGAAAATTCCCTGTTATTTCGAAAAACCATTACTTTGTGATGGGATGACCAAAATGCAGTTGTTACAACATCATCATGGAAATTCAATCGCTATGATAAAAGTCAGGCACTGATCTTCGCTTGAATAATTTCTAAATCACCCCATCTTTATGCTTATATATTTTGGCAACAGCGATCTCTGTCCATGATGTACGGATATTGATCTTTTTCTTACTGCCCCTGTGCGATATATCACACGTACTATGCATGATTACCGAAGCACTAACAAAGCTGCAACACCGATTTAACCCTACTCTACTCGTCCATTGGATTTATGACAGAGAGATAGAATTGTTTACACGCGTACTGCCTACGACAAGGCAAAGGACATCTTTGACGTACACCCAGTTGGCCTAAATATGGCAAAATAATCTAAGACATTTTGTGCCCGCATAGCATTACACTCGGAGATATCCACTTTGGAAGCAGGACCCTGTATTTAGTGAATGTCTTATAACAACCCTTCCCAACCCTAGAAATTTCAGGGTATGTGTTCCTGTTGAACCTGTGAACCATAAAATTATTTGTTTGATATATTCCATTCATGAGGCTAAGCTTAACAGAATCGTCATGACATACTGTGACCGAAGTGTAAGCGCGTTCATGACTATTGGCAATGGTTTGTAAAGGATTCCCATAGAACTGCCTCAAGTTTTGGAAACATAGCCTCTTCAATAAATCGAACAAAACACTCAAGTGAATCTATTTTATTGTCAAATATATTAATATTTCAGGTCTCTTAATCCAGCGAATGAGGAAATGTTACCTTGCGAATGGGAGCTTGTAACATATAGAAAAGAGACAGGGACGAGATTTGAAAACGTGGATTACAATCGCGACGCCGACATAGATGGATAGATAGCAGGCGCAGGTGATCAACTACTTAATACTACATGTCAGCTTTATGGAAGAAACGTTTACCATATGGGCAAGTACTACAATTTGTTGATATCTTACAATTAATATTTATCTGATCTGGTTTGGTTTCCATTAATTCTTAATATAAACGTGGGAATCTTTGTCGGGTACGTGCCTTCATAAGACCGCAAATAGAGTCATTATAGGCAATCTCTGTTGAGGTCAATTCTCCTGGATATGGGTTTGAGTAGAACATATGGGAAGAAAGCCTCGACCTATCTTCACCGTGATTAAATACAATATGCAACAACGACCAAGGACACGTCTATTATCAAGACTGAGTCTGCTATTAAGTTGATGTATATATCGAGTGCTGCATCGTACCACAGAGCAAGATACAATTAACTCCAAGTATACGGTTAATGAATATGCAATAGTTTGGCAAAGGCTCTAACACATATGTATATATATATATATATATAAATATATATATATATATATATATATATATATATATATATATATATATATATATATATATATATATATATATATATATATATATTATATATATATATATATATATATATATTATATATATATATATATATATATATATATATATATATATTTACATATATATTTATATATACTTGTATTTATGCATATATATATATATGTGGTGTTTATATTATATGCATCTAATTATATATTGATATATGTATATATAGATATATATATAACTATATTGATATATATGCACACACATTATATATATAGAATTATATATCTATCTATATTTATATATATATATATATATATATATATATATAATATGTATATTATATATACATATATATAATATATATATGTGTATATAAGTCTTGTATGACATATCTATATATAATATATAACTATATTGATATATATATGCACACACATTATATATATATATATATATATATATATATATATATATATATATATATATTTATATATATATATATATATATATATATAATATATATTATATATATATATATACATATATATAAATATGTGTGTGTACTATATATATATATATATATTTATATATATATATATATATATAAGTCTTGTATGACATTGTATCTATATATATATATATATATATATATTTATAGATTATCTCTATATCTATATATATATCTATATAAGCTTGCATATATATATATATATATATATCGAGTACTTAAGACAACGTTATCTAAGATTTAGCAATAACGATAAATTGATTGGTAGTCTCCATAAAGGAGCACATCCCCCTGACATGTGAAAAATGTTATATCGACCCTAGGTCAGTTTTCTCGCTCCAGACATTTATTGATAATCTAAACTACCATCCACAGTGCGGACATAGTGCGGATATACTAAATCGGGGATCGTAAACTGCGCGGACGCTCTTAGAGACGAACTGTTTTCCATAATTTATCATGTTGACATTTATGTGGTAGCGTACTTGCTATTTTCGCTATTCATACGCCTATTGTGCGACGTGTTTTGGCAAGGCTCTGTAAAAAGACATTTTTCACGCTCTCAACAATCGCAGTGACGTCAGCCCAGTATTCACACGTCTTTTTGTTTGTGTCACGGTTTGTGTCAATGCTTTACAATGAGGGAAGCGATCACCGCAGAGCCAATCGAAGTGAGCTCTCTGAGCGTAGCTATAAACTCGTTGGTGAGCCCTCGAAGCATAGCTGTAAGCTCTATTGTTGATATGATATGATAATACGGAACGATCGACAATGAATTGTTCGTATTATTCAGTACATAGCACCAATGCATCCCAATGTTGAAAGCAGTTAGCCTAGGCGAGGTATTTTTGGGGAATGATTCCATTTTAATTGCAACACCAACCATTATAGAACAGTACCAATCAATTTATTCAGTTAGGTTACGGTGATATTTACTGACTGGCTGTTCGATTGCTATATGCGATGACTTGCATTCAATATGCTGAAACTAAGATCAGACCGCTACCAGTTTTGCAACTGCCGCGCTCTGTATCTGTTGCGTAACCAACCACTGCTAACATTTCTATGAAAGTACACATAAGGCGAAGGTCAGCCAGCCTTTCCTCCAGCGACATAACAGTAGCATTAGTATTCAATCCAAACATATCGTCCAACTTCACCACCTATTCTTAGTGAGGAGCCCCTAACCACGCATTTGCATCAATATCATCCAAATATACCGGCAAGGAATGACGGAAGAGGCTTACCTGTATATATATCTCTTGGTTGAGGCGGTGCCATTTGGAGTCTCTTGAGGCTTAAACTCTTGGCCTTTGTTATGACTCATTTACTCAAAGTTAGTGCCACTTATTCCATGAAGTGTCGTCAGGAGGCACAAATGGTAGTGCTTTTGGGGAAATAGAAAGCTCCATTTTCGAACAATTTAGTTACTTCATTTGCCCATGAAGCCGAATCTCTGACCGTCAAAGCGCTCTAATCCCGGGGGGCGGGTGGGGGGGCACTTGGCCTTATTCTGGATAGGGGTGTGCCGCGGGACCTAAAAAACCCGTACCCGTTGTACAAGGTCACAATGTCCAAAAAGCATACCCGTCGTACAAGGTATTATGCGAATGTATAACCCGTCGTACACATTAAACCTGAAAAACATACCCCGTCGTACAAGTATGAGGCCAAAAAACCCGTCGTACAAGTCGAGAGGCCGAAAAAACATACCCCGTCGCGCGGCACATATATACTACCTCTATACACTTAAGTGCCCCCCCCCCCCGGGGGGCTCTAATCCCCCGACTCGTTCGCGTTTGCCACATATCAACACCCCAACCCCCTTCGATCAAACCCTATAAGCGACGCAGCTATAAATACACAAACACTGGAGTTTGTAAGCCATTGCTGTATACAGATTATTCTGAGGTTACGAGATGGATTATTTAGCGATCCTGTTGTTATCATTCATATCATCGGCAGAAAGTTCGTCCAAACTAATGGCGGATCTGTTTTACACGGTTATGCATGCAAAACATGGCAGATATTAAGATTCATAATGCTACTCTTTATTAATGGTGAGTGTTCACAAAAATGCTGCTGCTGCTTGACAATAATCATCATAATATCAGGAAACGCATGATTATTTAGTCTAACTGTAATATTTATTGACTGATGTAACTGACCTCCTGAGCTATGAGTTTAAATGGCACTAATTCTATTTCGGAATCAAGCGCATACAAATATATCTCAGTTAGTCAGACTCGATTGCGTCTCTGTGATTTTATTTAGGTTCACGAATTTCAAAAGTTGAATTATTTTCTTGTACGTTATTTGAAGTGTTTTCAAAATGTACGCGAGGACATTGAGGCCCTATAATCGCACAAAATAAACTTAAACCAGTTACCGATTTTGTTTTAACTATTGAAAATTAGTCAAAGAAAGACTGAAAGGTTTATGAATGTACCAGTACTTTAGTCTATATTGCTTCTTAGAATCAGATTGCATGAGCTAAAGCGACTAAAGGTAATCCAATCTATTACCCTACAGCAGCTTGGTTCGTTTTAGTATTATAGAGACATTTTCTATGATCAAATGCCTACAGCAACAATATCAGCAGACTACAAAATACAGCTTCTGATTATCTTTTTGGAATAGCTAATCCGAAAAGTATCATATGCATATGTTATAAGTTGCATACAACGATAAGGTTTCAAAGCTTTAAGATGAATTGCCGAAAGAGATGAAGAGCGCCATCTGAACGAAAAAGCACGTTAGGGAAACATAATTTAAAGAGATAATTTCAAATAACTGACATGCGATGTAATTCATTTGTAGCAGCCGCTCCTTCAATGAAAGAGTCGGCTGGCGAGTTCGATATCAAATGCCATATAGTATGTTCTCTGAGATGCAGGGATACACCTTGCCTGCGTTATATTTTCCGTATAACAGAGGTTAACGCATGTGTTTGCCATGGGTATTTTTGCTTTGAGGTGATGGAGTTCATCTTTGTTAGGCCTCATTACGCACAAAGTACATAACCAAAAACAAACGAAGCTGTCCGTTAATTACACGCTGCATTACGACCAGCAAACTGGCTATTGGACACGTAACTATCTTCGATTGCTGCACCTGATTTGCTAGTACCAATAGTTTGGCAGTTTACCTGACTATTTATTCGATCATTTGCACCTGATTTGTCGAAAAGTAATCATCGACATTTTTTATTATCAAATCTTGTGGTCCAGAACAGATGCACTTTATACACATCCAGGGAATTGATGCAACCCAATTTTAATGCTATTTCCAAGTTTTAATGTTGTGTTTATATGCTTCATCAATTGATAAAAAAACAGACTTAGCTCATCAGGATTGCCGTGACAGCCCGATAATGGCGCTTGGGTTAGGAGTACTACGCCGAATTCTCATCATGAAAGCGCCCCAAGAAACAAATCGGTCAATTCAATCGTGAATGAGGCAGTAACACTTAAGTTGGGTCTTGAACGGAAGAGTTGGGGACGAGAATATCTCCATTAGTAGTGGCCAGTGAACAAACACCTCTAGAATTAAGGAGTAGAAAATCCGGTAACGTATACATTTAGAGGTCAGGAGTTAATTTAATTGGCAAGATACATAAAATAGCTGTACTTGCAAGCTTAAGGGTTTCATTAGGTGGTTTTTAAAACTAGTGTCGATGTCTTTTGTGTGTATGTAACCTCGGTTAAGGTCAATTCTTCGGATCTTTCGTTTTGGTTAATCTCCATAATTGTTCACGTCAAAATGAATTTAATATGCTAAAACGGCAAAAGGTACTCCGCCAATTCTCCTTTGGTCCCTTTGCCTCATTATTTGCCAAGAATACTGATGTAATTGTGTACATAAATGCAGTTATAGGCACATTACATCCACATCTATGGTAGAGGCTGCAGACCAATCTGACGCTAAAATAAAGTGACGCTATGTATATGACATTGACTCGTATTTATAATATCTGCAATAATCTGGTATAGGTCCATCCGCCACTCTCATCAGATTGCTGAAAAATGTATAGGTCCAATGCTAAATGTACCATGGGGTATTAAGTTGGGGCCCCAGTAGTCATATATGGTTGTCAGGATTGCTTATAATATGTCAAACGTTTACCGTAAACAAGCGTCGAGTTAAATCTCAATGTGCAGAACGTTTTCTTTACGGTTAATTATTAATCATCCCAGGGCTGTAATATTATTCAATAACGTGCTGTGATATGTTCATGTCGACTTGTGCATTTTCTATCTCTATGACTGCTTAATAGGCAAAACCGTGACTGCTTTGTAAATCAAACAGTTAGGTATGTCCGTCGCATTGGCCGATTGATTATGCAGCCTAACGAAGTAACTGAATAATACGGCAAGTCATGGCAAGAGCAACCTGTTGTTCATTAATTTTTTCTGATTGCATTCATCGCAAATGGGCCTTGTTACACCATTACTAATGCATCTCACATGCTCATAATATCAGATATCAATTGCTAATGCTGACAATTATGTAGTGGCTGTGAGAGAACTGGTATGTGCAAGATGCTTTATTATGCAATCGTACTGAACTGAGGCAGTATAAGTTATGTATCAGTTGACATAGCACCACGCCTGTGTAATCCTTAGCCTTACCACGAATATCTTATGGCAGGGTCAAGAAACATCATTATTTTCAAAGGCGGTAGTGTAAGTGAGAGAAAAGAAGACTACCGCTTCATTCTATTAAAATTCTTCAGTTCCGTGCCGGTTGGATGCTTCATTTGTCCACATAGGCCAATCTCAATACGTCAAGACCTGCCATCACTGGTATAGTCTTCCCCTGCCATATATCATCCATTCAAACACGTGAAGCTGCTGGACAAACTACCTCAAGAAATCAGCGACAGGCTCATGACGATGCGTCTATTGATGGAGGACGGCTTAGGCACCATCATCAGTGCATATGCTCCGACTATGACATACCCGGACGAGACAAAAGAGAAGTTAAATGAGGCTCCCAGTCGCTTTATTGACGCCACTTCATACTCTGACAAACTGCTCCTGCTAGGTGACAAATGCCCCAGTTGTTGCCGACCACACTGCCTGGGATAAAGCCGTCGGTCACTACGGAGTCGGTGGGGAAAATTCGAATGGCATCCTCTTGTTATTACTATGTGCAGAGAAGCAGTTGGTTATCACCAACAGAAGGACAGCTTCAAAACAACATGGAGACACCCGCGATCTGGCCACTTTCATCAGATAGATTTTAGCATCATCCGCTAACGAGATTGGCACGACCTCACCATCACCCGCGCAGCCAGACACGCCCTGCTCCACTGCAAAGTATCATTCACCTTCAAGGCGGAATCTCTGCGCCAACGCATTCAGTGGGTGAAAAAGCTCAACGTAGCTAATATCTCTTCCGCGGAGTGAGGGCAAGACTAAGCCACACGATGTCGATGGCACAACTCGACTTCGGCAACACTGATCATGGGTCGACGACGAGCCACTGGGAGCACCGGAAGAAAAGCCGCCATGGATGCGATTGGCCATGCAGGTCGCAAACACAAGGACTGGTTCGACGAAAGCGATACTCAAGTGGAACCACTGCTTGATCGTCTCCGCACGGCCCATACTGATTACGCGAACGAGAAGACGTCGCAATCCAAAAAAAACCTTTACCACCAGGTAAAGCAGCCGGCTCAATCTAAGCTGCGTGACATGAAGAACAAGTGGTGGGTAGAAAAGACGGAGGAACTGCAAGCAGCCGCCGAATCAAAGAACATGAAGACGCTCTTCGCGGGACTCAAGGCAGTCTACGGACCACATTCGAGAGCAGCTGGCCCTCTGTTCGACCTGCAGGGCCAGTCGAGGAGCCACAGCTTATCACAGCACCTCGACCAACTGCTGAATCGTCACTCGACGATCTCAGACGACGTCGTCGCTAATGATCCTCAGTGTCCAGTGAACGACGACTTCAACATCGTACCAACAGTCGTTGAAACAACAAAAGCAATCAGGCAAATGTCGAGTGGAAAAGCATGAGGAGAAGACGAAATCCCGCCGGAGGTGTTCAAGAAAATGGCGGAAACACTATGGTTGCGGAACTGACGAGACTTTTCAGGATTATCTGGGAAGAGGAAAATGTTTATCAATACTTGGCACCATCATCCATCTCTACATGAACATAGGAGATCGCCGGTTATGTGACAACTACCGCGGCTTATCCCTACTGTGCATCACAAGCAAGATCCTCGCACGGTTGATCATCAACCGCCTTACCAAGCACATAGACCACCTCCCACCGGAAAGTCAGTCTGCTTACTAACCAACAGTGCTGCTTTGCTAACCTCGCTGCTGTACGGAAGCGAGTCGTGGACGTGGAAACGGCAGCACGTGAGAAGGCTGGACCAGTTCCACTTTTGATGTCTAAGAAATATCTGCGGCATCACGTGGAAGGATCGTGTACCTGACACTGAGGTACTGGAGAGGTGTGGCGTCACTGGGATTGAGGCACTCCTTATGAAGGCTCATCTACGCTGGTCAGGTCATGTAGTGCGTAAGGAGGGCAATAGAATACCCAAGGCTATATTCTACGTCTCTAAATTAACCACTAACAATTATTGATGGAATATTTGTCAAGGGGAGTCAATAACTTGAAAGTGTGGCTCTCAACAGTTAACTCAACTGATTTAATGGCTACGATCTTAAATATTCACAGAAGACTGTAGCACGTTCCACTGTGAAGAGGAATAATGAAATTATTACGAATATGCACGGAACTATTTGGTGCAAGAATGCTCCGTGGTGTACAGAGAACTGTCGGTACGCATGTGTCTTGGTAATGACTATGCATGCTTGCATCACAAAACGTAGCGGCATACAAATAGCTGCAAATCAGCAGCCTGGAATTCTCTCCTGTTGAATGAAATTAATCATTTATTCGTGTTCCAGCAAGATATGTAAACACCGCTAAAAATGTTGAGCCTGGTTTGTAGGCTCCAGCCTTGAAGTAAAGAGTGGTTATAGCGCCATAAATGTCAATCAGTGTTTGGTATTTAATGGTTTCTTGCCAACGTGCCCAACAAACCAAGCATGGCTCTCTCTTAATGTATCAAATATAGATTACACCATAGTAAAAACACTATGTGTTATGACAATGCTGCTTTTTAATTTTATAAAGGCAGCGATAACTTGTGATGCCAACGTACCAGGTCAGCGGGTCCTAGCTTTGTTTTGCTTTCTCCCCCCACTAACGGACAATAAAGATGTCTAAGTAACAAATCAGAGGCAATCGCAGCTCTGTACTGCGTATAAATATTAATGTATTCCTGGTCTGCTTTCTCTCAAACACCTTCTGTAAGTTCCGTGACTATCTCTGAACAGTCATTGCGCTGTTATCAGCATAGCTTTCTAGGGAATGGATTTGTATGTAGTTACAGAACCTTAACAGAGGGTTGGTTCTCTTGCAACCGATATGTACCCCACAAATATGTCCCTTCTTCGATTATTGAAGGCTCCAGGTTTTATATCACCATTCTACAAATATAAGATCATTGACCAACGCGTTCGCCTATTAACGTGTTAGGCTGCGTGGTGTATCAGTCCGTGTGCTATGCATCAACGTACCTCACATGTAAATTGGTCGATACTTTAAGTTAAAACCCAAAAGCTGTGCAGATACAATCAGAGAGAGAGCCATGCATAATGTGCATGGTATGTCGGCTAGAAAACATTTAATACCAAGCACTACCTGACATGTATGCAGCACTAACCACTCTTTGCTTCAAGTTTGTAGCTTACATACAATGCTAAACATTTTTAGCGGTGTTTACATATCTTACTGGAACAGCACGAATAAATGATTTAATTGCATTTAACAGGACAGAATTCCGGGCTGGGATGTGCTGTTTCGTTTTGTGATGTAAGCATGCATATTCATTCACATACTAATCGACATCGCTCTGGGTAAACTACAGCGCATTCTTGCATCAAATAATCCCGTGCTTATTCGTAATATATGCATTATTTTTTCTCACAAAGCCGTTCAATACATCAAATGATGAGAGTCACACTTTCAAGTTATTGAATGCATTTTTGAAGTCAGGTTTTCCTTTTGGCAAATATCTCATCAGTCAGTTTTCGTAGTTACATTAGGATAGATAGGTTTAGATACGTTTTAGCATCACTACTTATATTAGTTTCGATAGCATTAGCTTGTTCATTCTCTTGCCGTTAAATAGCATACCCGAACATCTGCCTCGTGTTGTTTGTAAATGTAGGCCTTTGTACTATTTTTCTCATATATTGATGTGGTGGAACGCTGACCGAAATACATGTTTTATTTGGAAAATAAATAAGCTCCATTAGGGCGACTAGTGACGTCAGTTTGATCATTCCAGACAGCTATATCAGTATTTATAGCTGGTCCACTGCGTTGCATGACACATCATCGACAGCGGAATTGCCCATTCAGTATCCACAATTCACAGTATATTGCACAATCTTTATTATGCTAGGCCCATATGAAGGTTGTTTCTATGCAAAAGGATGACTGATTGATTAGCATCACCAAAGCTTCCTCCTTCAAGTATTAATCAATTCATAAAAATCCATTTGGTCCGAATAAGGTGCGAAACTATGGTGATGATGTAATTCCCTTGCGGTAGGAAATGAGCCTAGTCGTAATGAGAGATACAATGATATATTCGATTCTTAAAAGGAGCAGCAACCTGGATTGACTGTCAAGAGAGCAAGGTTATACATGCGGCATGTCACTGATATTTTTCTTTACGAGTTGCGTTAGGTGACGTGATGCATCTGCAACAGTGTCGTAACACACGTTCTAATGCTTACAATCTCAGCTATATATTAGCATAGACGAAAGATAATCGACAGTCTTTTGACTGCTATTCTGCATTAAGGTCTGACAATGTATGGTTACGAGTAGAAATAAACACTAGGTGATTAAGTAAGACATACAACTAGATATGTAAGTACTTCCGGCCAGTTACACAAGTTTGTTGCCCCTACAAAGGTTAGTCACCTACACAGTCAGATGTTTTGCTAATTTAAACTTGCTGTCTTTAAATACGCAGTGTCACAGACGCCTCTACACAACCTCTTGTATCA
>CM067354.1:46316744-46331744 GCA_034190875.2 Urechis unicinctus | reverse complement strand
GAATCGCTTTTGCTGAGATGCTTAGCCAATGTGCATCTTGTTGGTTTTAGTGGTACCATCGAATTCAATCTTCCATCGAACCGTTGACGATCCAACTTTGGTACCAATGGTGACAATATCTAGCATTATAATTCACCCAGTTCTAATCACTTACCTTACTGGCTACTATATCATTAGTCAGTGGTTGTTATTACAGATAAATATTTGCATCTCCCATACTACAACATGTACATTTTACAATGGTATCAGCCATGGTATTAATTTACCGATACGCGAACGGTGATATTCCCACCTATTCCCAACCACCAAACAGTTATGACTTCATGTTAACCGAAATTAATTGCCTACATTTCGTTTTTATTGCATCACGTTTGGCTGATCGCAGTCACATAGAGCAATATATGTAATAATATCTCTCATATCATATATAGTGGTATTTGCGTAATCATTGTGTACCCCGCTAGCTACCCCACTGACCCAAACGTATGTTTTATGTCTTTGTACGTTCTTAATGACGCCATTATTCATTAGAACGCATGTTATCCTCATTAAGCAAGCAAATGTTAATGCTAGTGGCTATTCGTTACAAACCAATGCATATGTGAAAAATTGTCCCTCTTATCTGTCGAACGAATGAATTTTAAAGTCTATTGGAGCTGACTTATCATATGCGCATATGTGAAAAATTGTCCCTCTTATCTGTCTAACGAATGAATTTTAAAGTCTAGTGGAGCTGACTTACCATATGCACAACGTTATTTACACCGTGTCTAAGATTACATACTGTAATCAATTTCAGACAATTGTATGCAAGCAAGATGAAAGTTAATTCCATTAACGCTGATATGGTATGGTCTCGTCATCGGTTGAATGGGATCAATTCAATCGATAAATGTTCATTCTCAGATCGATCGCTGCTCTGCGTTCAACTGAATATCTTGTACAACAACAGGAGCCTTCTAACCAAGAGACCAAGAAGTCAGCTGTATGTGTCCACTATTTACAACGCTAAATTTCGGCATAGGGTTATATATGCGTTCATGACATTACAACAATATCTGTGAAATGTAGTCATATGATGTATTATTCCTGTTGCTTGTTGTTTACATGCATTGGCATAATTTGAACATATCAAATAGTTAATGATAATCAGGTTGCTAATCGAGAAACAATTGTAAGGAAGGAACAATCATACAAATTACCATAATATAACTCATCGTGAAACATTTCTAGCTACCATAGTGGGCAACAATGGATCCTTTCCATTTGCTTTCAAGTCATTCAAGCGAGAATTGCTTTATTAGTGCACTTTCTACACGCGCGTGTGATATTTCAAACTGATATATGGAAACAAAACTACAAGTTGGACGCATTTGTAAAATTTTGAGGGACTGACGGTATATCGACTTTACTTCTAGACTCTAGCTTTGTGTGGTTGCGTTCGTAATCACTTCATTATTGGTAGCATTTAGATATTATTACGCAAGATATTATTATGCAAGATATTATTACGCAACTCTGACTGTAAATAGCTGTCAATAATCAGGCCAAATGTGTCCAGCCGCTTTAGTAATATGGTCTGATGTACCTTCAAAGGCAGATGGAACTCTATAAAACAGATTTCCTATTTACAATATTTGTGGCCTTTCATGGCCTCATTCATGAACAAGCTCTTATTCACGAGGCATCATGGTCAGAAACTAACAGCATCCCTTTATGTTCAGTTGCATACCAATAAATAACGTGACAGTCAAGGTACCCAATCAGACTTAATTTCCCGGTATTCGAGATACGTAGGGCTGAGAGCGAAATAATTTTAACCCTCTTCTCTAGATAATATGTAACACGCATTTGCCTAACTAGAACAGCAAATACCTTTATATAATTAGATTCCATACAACCTGGGAGAGCTGTTTAAGTGCATTAAAAGCACAGTCGTGAGACAAAGGTTACGCTGTTTTTTTCAGGACAGACGATAATCGATAAAAGAAAGATATATGAGAGACGCAAAATGCAAGGTCGGCAACTTCTATAATACATTGACACTGGCATTGTATGAACGCCGGCGATAAAGAGTGGAATGCAAATAATTATGCCAGTAGTTCCGTAAGGAATGCCAGATACATTACACTTACATCAAAGTTATCGCAAAAGCCATGTACAACATCTATTTATACACGCGATATGCATAGTAACATTAATGCATAATCAACTAGTACGGCGACAAATCGTCGCAGATGGGTTTTGATGCCTTATTAGTGTCAAAATAATTTCCCATCGCCTCATAAAGTAGTTTTTGGCGTCCTCGGCAAACTACTTAGTGTCTGGCAAAAGAATCTTGTCCCATAAAGCGGTGCATAAAACTGCTCTATTTTTAAGCTATATTGCGAGTTATTTTTCTATTCTTTCCGTTCAAATGCTACTTCCACAGATAGAAGCATATTTTTAATGTTTCCACAATGATCCAATCAGTCAATGTATCAAAAGGTTGCCGTGAACAACATCCCTATTGTTTGACTTCGCCGATGTATTTTTGAAGCACTTATGTAATTGTTTTCCGTAAAAGTAATTCCTAAGACACTGAACAATTTTCACCGTGTTCAAATTATGCATTTAGGCTGAAAACTTAAAACCTTATTACCATGAATTTGACATATCACTTAATTCGCTACCATTGGTTTCAAAATACATAAGGCTTTAATGATGTTATAACAATAGAGCCTTGTGTGTTCATTAGAATCATGCTGGCTTAAGCCCTACATATATATGGGCCTAGGAAAAATAGAATCAACGAGAGGCTAGAACAGAATGGTCCCCCGAACACTAGTCTTTTGAAAATTGAGAAACTCCAGCAATCGATCTAGCATTTCCGGTATCTATGTCTTGCAAACAACTTCACACACATTATAAAACCCAGTATCACACACAAAAATGGTAGAAAACATTCGTAAATCCGTCATTCAATTACAATATCTGAAATCAATATTGATGTCGGTAGTTAAAAGGCTTCTTCTTACATCATGCTATGATGATTCGTTATCACACAAGGTGTAACTCCTTACTACTACTTTAACTATTATTCCATTAATCCTTGAGCATTCTATACTGTCTAAATAGGCAATAATCAATTGGTGAGTTGTCTCTACGAAGCTTATTGCACAAGTTTGTTGGTATGCATTACTTTCCCACAGCGATTGCTATGTTTGAGTTATTATGTGCCCCAATGCAGTAAAATACACACGCACCAAACATGGTTACCAATGCACACCGAACTTTTCATACAACAATCAATTGTACCATATTTATGCACTAGGTAACTGTGGTCGTAGACCAGTTTGTCCATCATACGCATCGCTGTTTCGTCCAAGCATTCAACGTGTATGAACAATATGTCCCACGCAATTGATAGTCGTCGTAACCGCGAACATGGTCTCATCAGTAGCCACTCACTCGAAAAATGTCATATTTGTGACACTAAGGGTAAATTGTCAGTGTCCAGCATTTTGCGCTAGTTGTAGAAGGCATTGCCCCTCACATACCTCGGCCGCTCAGCCAACTTTTTAACGACAAAGTTGTAACCCGATCAATGTTATATCACAAAAATTGTGCTGCGCATTTATGACAAGCATGCTATAGCTTCAAAACGTTATAATATGGTAAAATACTACTGCTGAGGATTGAAGATGGCGTACGAATGGGCAACAGTCGCTTCCAGTAGCTACCATGTATCGATATCTGATAAGTGTATTTTAGGATGAATTCACAAAGCCGTTATCTGGAACGAAGTGCAATAACGTTGAAAGTTACATTAGTCATAGCAATAATGATGCTAACATCACAGAGGCTGTAAGATACTTATTGAATCGTACAAATATTTTGATGCCCAGATTTTGCTTTTGTTCCCCTGACGTTCATCTATTTTGATATCTTATGTACAAGCTTAAACGGTTGTCTTTTATATATTATATTCCCGATCATCTTTCTATGCCGGCAACAACACATGCATATGTAGCTATAGTCCTACTTGAGTTGTGTATCAAGCTCTTGACACATGAGCTCGCAAAGGGTTACTGTATTTGAATTAGGTGATCGGCAGACACACACACACAATCAACAATGTTTACACCAAAAAATTTCTGATTCATATAGACTCACTCTTCTCAGTGTGACAAACTGGCTTCTTTTGAGCTGGTCAGGATCATTGCCTGTGCCATCCGATATAGTATATAGAGTATTATTGTTATGCAGTGGTTCCCAAGCACAAAGAAAGCATCAACTCGTTATGCTGATTGTGAGTTGTGAAGCATTGATCGCGATATGCATAGATATTTACTGGTTACAGCGGATCATGCTGCTGCAAAAAAAAGCAAGAAGCAGTCAGAAGTGATATGGACGTATTTGTGGCGTATTGGTTCATGCCACTTTATTCATTTGTGATGTGATGCAAATGTGTCATATATGATACGTATGGATATTTGTTTCCCATCTTCCTTTACTCAACTAATCTAACGGCGACTTGGGTTCCTGTCCAAGTGTGCCTCTACGTGCTGTTTCAGTAGTGCATGGTGCTTAGTTGTTTCACTTTATGTCCATGGATATGATCAGCTTTCACAAAAGCAATACTAAGCACCGTTAAAGACAGCAACGCAAGTTATATTCCCATAGTAATTTTGGTAGAATCGGCGTTAATGTCGTATCAAGTTTGCATATATAGGGTCATGACATGTGGAAATGGCAATTGTCGACAGCTTATGTGACATCGTTAACCCGATTCTTCTTACAAAGAGTCAAATATTGTATATTGGCTGAATTCCTGTCACGATGACTAGGTTGTACATTTGAGATAAACACCGCAGCACAGCATTTGGGGATGGCCATTGGGGTGGCGATTTCTTCATGAAATATGTTTACTAGGAAAGAAGCATACATAACTATTTACTTCCGTCGGCATGTTGCTACGTGCTGCACGTCGTCGTTTTTACGCGTCCTGGATTACATGATGGCAATAAAAGGCAATCAAGAAAGCATTGGACAGAGTAGAAGGAAAACCATGATTCGCTGATCCTAACCAATGTATCGCACGTACTTCGGAACAATAGCACTGCCATCGCAGTAATTGTGAATATGAGTATACTTATAAATATATGATAAATGAATGAATATTTATCATAACTGTGTGCCGATTGCAACGCCTACGTTATACCCAAAAAGGAACAGATGGCAATCTTAAATAACATCAAATGTAGAAATCTAATAACGGTGCTTAAAACAAGGCTACATTTTGTCATTGACGCAGATTAACTCATTATATACTCAGACACCACACAGCTGCACCTCTTACATTTGTTAAGACGATTAAAATAAGCTTTCGGAGAACAATGTATCGATTATGTGCCTCAAACAATCCTTCCGACAATGCCGTTGCACGCTGGATTCGAAATCGATATTAATTCTCCTAAAGGGGTCGCTAGGATGGTGACGTCTCAAGTAATTTGTATAGCTATGGTGGTAGAATTGTGGGTCCTTTGCTATACACGCAACATTCGCGGATATAGCATTATTCCTATGGGCCGCAATATCCTGTTGTGTGAAATGCCATCTTCTGTCTTTTGTCAATCATTTCGTTTTAAATGTTTTTAAATTAAATGTTTAAAACTGAACCCTATATGTTATTTTTTAAATTACGTGTACTGAAACAGCATTTGCGTGAGTTGAACAATAACTTTGCTTGTTGATAATACCCTATCTTCTGTATTATTCTCTACTCTGGGCCGTTACATATACCATTGCCTAAAGCTAGATTGAATATCAAGAGAGACTTTTGTGTGGGACCATGGTTCCTTCATTTATCAAAATAGCAACAGCGCCATGACATGAAACTGCTATCCAACTCTAATTACATCTTGTTATTTGAGACAGTCAACGTAAATTGTTAGCTCTTTCGGGAACAATTATGATCTCGGCCCGTGTGTGTAGATGTTAGCCAGCTCTGTGACATATCGGTCGTTCACCTATAATTGTGGTCATGATTGACGGATGCTAAATGGAGTTTGTAAGCTTAACAACTAAATGGGATGCCATTTACAGCAGAAGTAAACGACAGGGTTGAGGGACTTTTACACGTGTATTGGGAATACAGAACAATTTATGACAACCATATTTTCAAACTCGCCTTGACGACGAAGGGGTTTTCTAGCATCACTTAATGCAGCAAGATATTGTGACTCGGCATGAATGAGTGAAGGCCAAGGTGTGAAATCAAAATGGAATAATACTTTTGACTCGCAGAGACAAGGACAAGATAAGGAGTGCTAAGGTCACGAAATGATGCGAAATAACCCCAATCTATCGAGGCCATTATGGCGTAATTTGGCTAATTTGTGTTAATATTTTATAATGCAACTATGAATTTCACCGTAGCAATCGTCAAACATTTATGATTAATGCTGTATTTTTCCACTACCATTGAGTCTCACATATCGCAATTGGCTTTCTGGTACAAGAGAAGGAAAACAAGCTTCCTTGTTGGACTCACCAGACGAAGCAAACAAAGTCTTCCAATTTTTCCCGTCAAAGATCTACGATTTACGGACATTATGCAAAATGGATTGTTGTTTGGCAACCTTCGAGGTGTACACATAACAGGCGTCACTTGTGATTTTGACTGCATTTCTCGCGGCATGAATATCGAATAGTATCGTGTAAGCGTTACACAATGCACATAGCATGTGGTAATCTACATTTCCCGCATTTAATCAGACGTGTACCCCCAGTACTTTCGTGTAAAGCACTGATCCTCACCTTCATTTGCACGTTGATTCCAACGTCTTTCTGGGGATACGGTTACACACAGGCCAGCCACATCGGCATTATAACCATCAAGCCTCCAAAATTATTTAAAATATGTTGCGTTCTCTATTTACTGGACAGCTATTCGCCATCAAGTCATATAATCTGCTCAATCTTCACTTCCTTTCTATCAGTAGCCCACTAAGGCCACCCGCATGTGAAAGAAGAGGTGATGCGCTACAGTTATCAGAGTCGGTGTACATTTATATCCGTATAAACATTCAACTTGGTTGTTTAGGTGTATGCTCCAGTTGGGGCCATAAAATTGTGTAACGGATTCACTCTCCCGAGAGCTTGAAATGATGCCAATAACTGTCTACTTGCATTCTACACTGAATGAACCAGTGATCATTCCTGACAAACATTCAATAAACAAGTACACCCTTCATGTAATACACACTTAAATAAAATAATAGACATTACTTATAATCAGCATTTGTCGGTTTTGCAGTATGCATCTTCTAAGCACGTCTTACCGATGAATATTCACCGACCCTATCATATACTTATACAAGTATAATCTTGGAAATGCATCAAGAGCTATCAACGACTGAACGGGAGCGCAATTTATAAAGGCACAGCAAGGCAGTATAAAGCATTAGCATATATGCTCTGCAAAACACTCCTTACGAGAAGTGTAATGAATGAACGTGAAGGGTAATAAGCATATGCAATAGGATGCCTGAAAGCACCATCATAACAGTATGTAAACACTTGTAGCATCTTGTTGTATATGTAGGCATTCATATTGTGGCACAGGTCACTTGAGAGTAACTATATTAGTGGCTATATTACACCTACGTAGTGTGTGTGTCTAGAAAGTGTATTTTCGGAGCAAACTGCCTCTTTAATGGATAATTTGTCATAAATGAATCCATATCTAGTGCTTAAGAATATGTATATTGATGTCATGCAAAAATATCAATTTGAAGCATACAGCTTATAGCGTGAAAAACACATCCGTGTAGTTTCCTTTGTTGGCTGATTTGCAATTTAGCTTAACATATTTCAAGACGAAACTACCCAGGCCATCTGCTCAACAATAACAGAATTACGTCGATCTAAACGCGCATTGAAGAAGGCGCTTGAGCTGTCACAGTGTCTAACATAATGAAGGTGGTGAAATTAAGATCGAAATCTAACCACAATTTAGATGTTGATGACCTCCGTGGATGTGTAGTCAGACAGGCCATGACCTACCGTATGCAAAATGACTTCTCCTTTTTCGTACACATAAATCAGTTTTCATGTTTTCATGGAATTTCTACTGTTCATCTAACCGTGTTTCTGAATCTTGTATTTGAGCACGACTTAGTCACACGAATTCCGCACTTTACTTGGTATTGTGCAGTTGGTGGACAGTGCCCCATTTCCGTTATATATGCACTGCTTACTACAAAAACACAGCCATACTCCTTTAATCCTCACACTATAATTAAGATTGCAAATCAAACTGCAGCTCGGTTTGGTCAAAACGTTTTCACCGCCGCAGAACGTATGCTGTATTTGCAAGGGTAATTTACGCTTAACAGTAGACTGCCGCAGGTGTATAATCAATATTTACCATGAGCGGTCTTAAGTAAAGCCATTTATATTTCGGATTTTATTCCGTTGTTGGATGAATCGTGCGACTATCCAGGAGGAAATAGACGACATGTCAGATAACTAGGTGGTAGGTTAATTGACGAAGATCATACCAGATGTAACTACATATATATGGATTTATATGTTTCATTGCGTCACGAGGTCAGTAAATGAAACATCTTGTGTAGTTATCAGCAGGTATACATTACGTAGTTACTCCCATTTTGCCGGAGAATTATTATCCCGTCGTTAAGCCCAAGCATCTCTGTCAATACGCCAGAGGGAGGCAATGATCTTCGTGAGGTTAATCTGGAAACATCGATCAGTTTCGTCCAAATATTCACTTGATCACGATGATCTGGTTGATTATTTCCATCGTTTTGCCGCGACTATTCACATGTGACATTTAATAGCAATTGCCAGATTTCTCCTCGGGCATTCGTTCTCAACAAGTGCACCTACAAATGTCTTGATTCCGGAGCTCGACCTCACATTTGCATTCTCTGAGGCGTTACCTTGCTCTCAATAACACTTGCGTCATATACAATACCTGACGATAAAGGCACCGAATGGCTCTGCTGGGAACAAAAGGACGAAGGCAATTATATGCACACATCTATCTCTATAATCAAATCGCAGCCAGAATGATAAAACCCACAGTCAATATTATATTATTACTTTGTTCAGGACATAAAAGTCCAGGACGTTTTCTGTTGCTGTATATATATATATATATATATATATATATATATATATATATATATATATATATATATATATATATATATATATATATATATATATATATATATATATATATATATATATATATATATATATATATATATATGTATTTATACAAGTCCGACCATATTGGTACAATTCACCGACCATTTTGGCCCACACTTGCATTTTATCGATGATCATGGGGGCCAAAATAGTCAGCGTCATCTCATAGGCTTCCCCATCAAATCGTAACTTTATTTGCTACTACTCCGCCTAAGGTTGGAATCTTATTATTCGGGGTAACTATCCACTTTTTCCTGAAGTTAACTGCCTTTGCCTGAATTTACATTTTGGCCCAAACGACCATTTTGGCCATGTTGAATAATCGGTCATTAAGATTGTTTTGTGTTTTCAGTTTGCTCATGTCGTAAAATCCAATTGTCCCCACTAACGCACCCGCGGGCTCAAGCTGAAGGTATATTTTGGGATTGTTACTATTCAAGCTTTCCGTTTCGCGATGAATTTCCAGCGATCGTACATTTTACACGCCCTGTTTCCATGTGATTCTCGCTCGATTAGTATGATTTCAACGTTTATAGATTGAATATCATTCATGCGAAAATGAACGTTATTGTTGCGGTAAGAAATTTCATGTAGACTACGACAAATTATGAAATACCGATAGTTTACAGTGGTTAGCGGGCTTCACCGGCCTGTTCCGCACGTGGGCTCTACCGTTCACACTCACACTTACCGATCAATAAAACTATCCCAGCGGCCAACAATACCCAGATACCACGTTAATGTTACTAGATGCCTGCAGCTTGGTAGGACAGATCTACCGATTACCATTGATTTTTTTTTCAATGTATTTCCTAACGTTCATTTAACCGTATCGACTATTGCCATTGGCTATGCTAGCGAACGGCTTTTGCGCCATCTGTCAGATGTAAACATTGCCTGATCTTGACAGCGGACATGCGCTCCGGTATCACAATAACCCAAACGCTGGTTGTTGAGTAAGGTAGGTGATCCTGATTCCAGGATCATCGATCCCACCCGTCTTCAGACTTAATGCCCTGTAACTCACAATGTTGTATTGTGGACTATGACATTAGCCACCACTAGCCACTAGGATGGCTAGTGTCATAGTACAAGTACACTATATAACAACTTTGTTGGTAGTGCGTTAGAGGGGGGGGGGTAGTTATTCTTTTAAATGTGAATTTTGTTTCAATGGTTGAAGATTGATATTTTGCTTTCCACATCCTTGAATTATATACTTGCATCATTAATGTTA
Source organism: Urechis unicinctus (assembly GCA_034190875.2). Classification (NCBI taxonomy): domain Eukaryota; kingdom Metazoa; phylum Annelida; class Polychaeta; order Xenopneusta; family Urechidae; genus Urechis; species Urechis unicinctus. Next base: position 46,321,285 of record CM067354.1, on the reverse strand, counting down.
CCCTTAACCTACCTTTTAAAGTACTTTTATTGGAGATGGAAATAGCATGATCTGCTAATATTGTGTATCATTGTAATACACTAAACCATGAGTTCTTTATAACATTCCTATAAGTTTGATTATGTGTTATATGATAGTTTAGTCATGGACAGGGCTAGCCAAATGACCAGACCCCAAGTAGGTTTTTGAAGTCCAGAGCCTCTTGTCAGGGTATCTGCCACATCAATATTGGTATTAAAATTGTTGTCAAATGTTCAATGTTTGTTATCCAAACAATTGTTCAATAGTCCAATCACATCATTTAAATCTATCATGTATATTCTATTAATGCCATGGTCATCTGTCAGTTAGTCTTAAAAGCTGTAAATCTGGTCTAGTGTTGATAGGGGTATTAAGCATATCTGAAAGCCCAAATCACACACAGGCCTTTTTAGGACAGTGCAGTTCCCAAGATGTAACAAAATGCCTGATTATGCATGACTTGGAAGGTCACTTTGATTCGTTGCCCATCCCGGACATGTTGCATGCCGCTCATAAGGTAAAAATTATGGGACCATTAGGCAGTAACCATTAATAGTTATGCTCCTTAGCACAGCTTTGCCATGTCAATCTGTCTGCTTTTAAACGTTTGGTGTCACATTTTTTTAATAATGCAAGTCATTCTCATATTAATTGTCACTTACAAACACAATTAGCTATGTTAACCAAATAGGGAATACCTGTCTCAAATTAAATATGAACCACTCTTATATTGATGATCACTTACAAAGTAAATATGAGCGCTGCATGACCTTTTGTTCCTGAGTGATTTACTCAGTGGGGAATAACTCTTGATGGCACGTTTTCTTATAATGCAAGCTAGCAACTTCACATTGAACAAATCTTGCAAACTTTAACTCACAGCTTTATGGCTTTTGACCTCCGACTTGCTAGATAAAAGCAAATTAAAATTGTTTGATCCAGGAAAAATGTAGCTAAGTTATTATAAGCTCATGGGTGTTTAGGTGAATCATTTCTTAAAAATTTAAATAATTAGGCATAAATGCTAAAACTATTTGCATAACTACTTGGCGATGGACTACTGTTGCTACACAAGTGGGTTTGAGGGTTATTGTTCAGCCCTGGTGTGTCATAGAGTACAATAATATACTATAAAAGCTATGATTAAATGCTGTCATTACTTGTTTATGTCAAAAGCAGCAGAGTTCAAAAGCCATCGGCTTTCTGTCATTATTGCTAGGCAGTGAGATTGACTAGTTGTATGTGATGACATTTTGCTCAGCAGCACTCACAATCTGGTAGTGATTAACTGCTTTACCTCCTGTTTTGGGTTTAATATTATGAACCCAGTATCTCAGTTGAATCATATTGGAGATTAATATCCTCTGTGTTGGTTAATCTGCCCTATTTAGGAAATGTATTTGTTCAAGATGGGCAACAGTATCAGCTGTCCAAACATCACAATTATGCTCATCTATCTTTGCAAAACACCTCCTAATATCAAATGGAGCAGTGTTTTGCTTTAGGGCCACTAGGCTCTTGCTTAGTGAAAAGAAATATTCTTTAGTCTTATCATTTCATGACATTTTGTGATTTGAGATAAATGTATAGTTAAAGATAAGAATAGTGAGAAGGTCATGTGGCTTATCTACATTACTGACAGTGGCTTCACCAGTGGTGTGGATTCAATGATATTGTGGCCTCACCAATATTCTGACTTCACCAATATTGTGGCTTCACCAATACTGTGGCTTCACCTATGTTGTGGCTTCACCAATACTGTGGCTTCACCAATATTGTGGCTTCTTCAATATTATGGCTTCACCAATACTGTGGCTTCTCCAATACTGTGGCTTCACCAATGTTGTGGCTTCACCAGTTTTATGGCTTCATCAGTGTTATGGCTTCATCAATATTTTGGCTTTACCAATGTTGTGGCTTCACAAGTGTTGTGGCTTTACCATTATTGTGGCTTTACCAAAATTTTTCGCTTCACATATACTCTGACATCACCGATGTTGTGGCTTCACCAGTGTTGTGTTTTCACCATTGTTGTGGCTTCACCAATTCTGTGGCTTCACCAATATTGTGGCTTCATCAATATTTTGGCTTCAACAATAGTGTGGCTTCACCAATACTGTTGCTTCACTAATGTTGCTGCTTCACAAACACTGTGGCTTCTCCAATATTGTGGCTTCAGCAACATTGTGGCTTCACTAATACTGTGGCTTCTCCAAAACTGTGGCTTCACCAGTGTTGTGGCTTCATCAATATTTTGGCTTCACCAATGTTGTGGCTTCACAAGTGTTGTGGCTTTACCAATATTGTGCCTTAACAAATATTGTGGCTTCACAAATACTATGGCATCACCAATGTTGTGGCTTCACCAATGCTGCTTTCACCAATGTTGTGGCTTCATCAATATTGTGGCTTCATCAATATTTTGGCTTCGGCATTGTTGCGGCTTCACCGGTGTGGTTGATTCAATGATATTGTGGCTTCATTAATATTGTGAATTCACCAATATTGTGGCTTCATCAATACTATGGCTTAACCAATGTGGTGGCTTCACCAATACTGTGGCTTCACCAATATTGTGGCTTCATCAATATTGTGGCTTCACCAATATTGTGGCTTCATCAAGATTTTGGCTTCATCAATGTTGTGGCTTAATCGATATTTTGGCTTCATCAATATTGTGGCTTCTCCAAAACTGTGGCTTCACCAATGTTGTGGCTTCACCAGTTTTATGGCTTCATCAGTGTTATGGCTTCATCAATATTTTGGTTTCACCAATGTTGTGGCATCACAAGTGCTGTGGCTTTACCATTATGGTGGCTTTACCGAAATTGTGGCCTCGTAAATACTGTGATGTGGCTTCACCAGTGTTGTTTTCACCAATGTTGTTGCTTCACCAATAATGTGGCTTCATCAATATTGTGGCTTCATCAATATTTTGGCTTCATCATTGTTGTGGCTTCAACATTGTTGCGGCATCACCGGTGTGGTTGATTTAGTGATATTGTGGCTTCACCAATATTGTGGCATCAAGAAAACTGTGGCTTCACCAATGTTGTGGCTTCACTAATACTGTGGCTTCACCAATACTGTGGCTTCATCAATATTTTTATTAGAGGTTCTGTTTACCAAGTATGACTGTTAAACTCTACCTGGTCCTGATTGATAGTCCTGCAGTTATGATGTATGCACCTGTGTATAGTTTCACATTGTTGTACACTTAATCTTCTTTGTATTTATCTGCAATTCATATCACCTCCTCATCACTAGCCCAGGATGACAAAGACCTGGGATTCTCTTTATTACCAGCCTGTTGTGACACTGATCTGGGGTTCTCACCACCAGCCCAGTATGTCACTGACCTGGGGTACTTATCACCAACCCATCGTGACACCGACATGGGGTTCTTATCACCAACCCATCGTGACACTGACCTGGTTCTTATTACCAGCCCAGTATATCACTGACCTAGGGTTCTTATCAACTACTAATCGTGACACTGACCTGGGGTTCTTATCACCAGCCCAGTATATCACTGACCTAGGGTTCTTATCACCAGCCCAGTATATACATCCTCACTTTACACCTATTTTCAGATGTGCACAATTGTAAATGTGACCTCAGGTTTAGGGTTAAGAGAGCTGGCTTATGTGGATGATACACCATTTTATCAGTGGTTAAGTGACCATGGGAAGTGCCCCAAAGCCAACCCAGGGGAGCAGTCATGCATTGAATTCTGGTATATTTATCAATGCTAAGCTCCATAGCAACCTTCCTGATGGTCACTAGTCAATGCCTGTCATCTCTACCCAGAACGAGAATGTTAAAGTTGCCATCAGTTGGTCAATGAAGGGAGGTTACATTAATTATTGATGGGTTGGCTGTTTGTTATTGGTTATATAATTACAGTTAAAGTGCATATTGATAAGATCAGGCTTACAATGTTTTTTACCAATATTCTATTAGTTAATATTCAAATGTAGATTCAGTTTCTGCCACATGAGAGAGGATTAGTTTTGACTTCCTTTACTTAATGACAAGAGATTGATTCATGTGACATGTTGTATTGATGATCAACCTTATCAGGTTGGCAAGAATTAATGCTATGTAATGTATTACATAGACTTCCTTTATTTCTTATGATATCAGACTAAAAGACAGTTTGACAAGTTATTTTTTTGTGTGTGTAACAGAATGTGCAACTTAAGCTGGGGCACAGCAGGAGAATCATCTTTTGCTGAATCATATGGACAAGCTGTTGTATGGATTCACTAATTGTGTCCTTGGAAACCCACCAAGACTGAACCTCTTGAAAGTCTATTACTGATAGTACAACATAAGACGCTGTTGTGGTAGTTCCTGCTGATCATGTTCAAATTTATCTGTAGATATGCTTTACTTGATAATGATATCCTGATCATTGATTTCCTTATATTGTTAACCCTTGTGAGGTCAATACATTCAGTCCATTAAAGTCAATTTATTCAGCCGAATCAACTCTGAATGCCTATATTGTGGATACA
>CM067354.1:46296744-46311744 GCA_034190875.2 Urechis unicinctus | reverse complement strand
TTGGGAAACAGCCACTCACTGATAGCCATTAATATCACATAACCACCAGCAGCGTTATTTTTCAAACGCCTCCGTATACTCCCGTGACCCAGTTAACTGTAGCACTGTATGTTCCTAAACCCCTTACGCATCCTACTCCAACGCGAGAATGCTCTTCTGTCCTTACCCACCAGGCGACCATCATCCTACGCTAGTAAATGTCCAGAGAAATCTTTAATGTATTCTTTTCCAATTTTTGTTTTGGAAAAGTTCCATAGCGTGTGAGGATGTTGTACGTGCAAGTCTGACAAAATTTGTATGGTTAGAAAACCCAACAGGATTGGCATTTTGTCATGTTGCAGTTTGTCAGGTTTGCAGTATCATCATTATACGTCCGCGTAGGGCTAAATCAGTTCTATCTTTGACGCAGATAAAGTTTATCTATTAGATTGTAAGGCTACATTTTCTCGGAGGATCGTTTTTAACTCGTTGTGTCATGTGGAAAGATAAAGGTTCTATTCCACAGATAGATTATTATCATTTAAGTAGTAAGAATGTCTCCTCGAATAACACCCGCTTTGTCGCATTCGGAGTATCATGACCGAGGTTCTACCGTATTTGTTGGAAGATACGGGATGGAGAGAAGAGGTGAGCTTCCCCAACAATGCAGGTCAAATAGTTCATTGGGATATTCCAATAAGCAGGGTTGATAGATACAGAGGGATAACAAAACAAATTTAAGCATTGCAACAGTTTCTGTCACACACGCCAAATGGCTGCATGTGAATCGTGCAAATGACTACAACAGTCCAATTGATTTTATAAATCAGGTTACTTCTATATCGACTAACATAAAAAACGTGACCTACTCAGACTCGCCAACCTTTGACGAAGTCGCAATATGAAATCATCCAAGGACGCGAATCGTTGCCATGACGCCGAAGCTATTTGGCATTGAGAGATTTCTCTGGGGAAATAATCTGAATACATGGTGTCTTTAAATTAACCGTTCCATTTTATTCTTGGTCTCACATGATATTGAAAATATGCAGAAACTTTTATAATATTTTCCCGTATAATACTTGTAAAATAATTCAATAACCCCGGGACCCTTTATGGTACTTACGTAATCTACACATGCGCTCTTATTTTCAATGACCACGCCTTGTTTACTTTCTGTATGGTCATGTGACCAAAATAATCAAGTGTGATCGTTAAAGTCAAGTACATTCTTTGCAAACTACCAAATATACATTATTCACTCAGTATTCAACACTGTTGTATCACTGAATACCATATAATAACAAAATACTTGATATAAAACCCCATTCCTACAATCGAAGCTACCAAATTCCCTCTTTGATCCTGGCCATGATAATCTGGCTTCGAACTTTGACCCCAGATGAACGACAGATCGGCGCAATATAGAGCGAAAAAACTACCAGATGATTACCAACGTAAAGTCACATAAAATTGCCGATTAATGACCATTACAATAAATGTAACTTATTTTATCACAGCCCTGGATAAGAATGATACGATTGTTACAGTATTTCGGCTAATAAATTACGAAACTCGTAAACAATAACTCTACATTATGCCGTCTAGTTCGCGACTTCGCGGAAAGCATAGCAATTTGTTGTTAAAAACGGATTTCCCAACAAATACATTCTGACATGAACGGAAAAGATGCTGTGTTGGTAAAATAAAATAATATAATATCTCTATTACTGCGTGTTCTGCATGACCCAATCCGCGATTTACCCCAACTAAGAATGAATTTATATCCATGACCCAATTCCCTCGACGGAACGATTGGATCAGCTGATCCACAATTTAGGCGTCAGCAATAGCCCAACAGGCCAACAGTAGATCGGGTTTTCCCTTGTTGAGCGCAAGCTGCACTTGGTTCATAAGAGCTAATTAGCAGCTTTCGTTTCAATACTGTTGGATGGTTCTGTTAAGTTGAAAAACAAGTTGTTTTGCTATTATAGCTGAGACGGTTCACAGATATATAAATGCAAAGACAACTAGACTATGAAACATCAACTTAACAATTGTAACAATTAATGGATGCCCCTCACTCCCTTCACTAGGCTTCAGCCATGAAGATAGATATGATGCTATATAACATTATGGTATGAAATAACCATAATGTGTATGGTACTGCGGTGTTTGGCAAGTTGTGATTGAAAAGACTAATGTTGCAGCACCATTGATGATTTTAACTGCCCTGCATGATTTGCATGTTAGGTTTTATAAATTCATTAACACATATCAGTGGCTGTTTATCATCTGTCACTTTGTGTTTCATAAACTTAACTTTTGTCAATTATCTTAATATGATAGACCTCAAAGGTCAAAGGGTCCTCAGATTGCAATTATAATCGATACTTGGGGGTCGTCATAACATCACATATATATTGGGCTGTTGCCTATCCACGCAATGGCCAATGTGATAGTCTATCAAAAGAGGGGATAAGTTGATGGTGCAAATACAGACTTGAAAGTGTCAGATATCACCAGAGGGTCACCTAATACAAATAGCACCAGCCATTAAATAAACACCCACTGAACTGCATAACTATTTAATTGCAAAATAAATGAGCATCTGTGCTATAAAAACCATGAATATGATTATTATGTAATTTGATAGTAGATGATATTGAATGTTGTCAGCTGAACAGCTGTTGTAGCCTCACATAAGTTTCCTGGTATTGAATTATGTGATCTGACATTTGTAGGTAATCGATAAGTGATTATGGAAACATTTTATGAGGTGTCATATTCTGAAAATAAATAACCAGCATCTGTATACTGGGTCACTATCTTCTAACGGCATTGCTCTCCAAGCTTCCATTCCTATTTAGTTCTCTAATAAAGACGCAGATTGAAATGCATTATCATATATAAAGAGCTCTGTTAAAGTATGGGCCCATGTACTGTGAATATGGAAGAAATTCTATTCTGAACCAACCAGATATGTATATTTGCACAAATCTACCCAAATATGTTTCATTAATATAGGTACCTATGTCAGATGTTGGCTTGGGAACCTATCAGAGACCACTGCCTGAATTGACCATAACTTAAGTGGGCGTGTACTTGACACAAATGAATTGCCTTGACAGTCGGGTTGTTTGCTAGTATCCAGAGACATTATATGATGAAGTATTTTTCAATTTTGTACCACAACCATACCGACATTTTTGGAACATGGTCCGATTGTCATCAAATGATCAATTAAATTGTTCTGAAACACACACACAATATGCAGGTCACATTATGAACAAATGTAAAGCAATGGCAGAAACAATGCAATGATACAAACATTGTTCCTCATTGTATGTGCTTTTGTTTAATAGATACTGAACCAGCAGCCCAAGCAGTTATGCCACAAGTCTGCCTTGAACAACAAACCTGTAGACCCCAGACTTAAAGATGCCAACAAAAGGAACTTGATTTCTAGTGACTCGGAGTCAGATCAGGATGTCACGAGCAGAACATGCATCAAAGATACAAGTAAGTATTTTTCCTTCCACTGTGATCTGTTAACTAGGGACAAGGTATAAACCAAAGAAAGGCTTCTTTGCATTATAAATTAATTCTATAAAAGGGCACTACCCACTGCATGGTCTGTAAAGGCTTGTGCTATATTATGAAAGTCATTACAAGTCTGATATAACTAGAAACCAAATGTGAAATATGAAAACAATATATCAATACGCAAGCAGACTGCTTTTAAGGGATGCAAGGCAGACCCAAGCTCGACAACGTGCCTTCAGAAGTTATATTCAGATACCCAGTCTAAAGAAACTACTCCCAGGTATGGTATATATACTTCAGAATATATTGTATTAATCCGAATAAATTTGACTAAAAGATCATTCCAAGTATATCTTTTATGGTAGATACCATATATTTTATGCAATTGTTTAACAATTGTGGTGTAGGCTGAATTGTTATTTAAGCTTGTAGATTAGTCATGCACTGCAATGTGATGTTTCATGATTAAGTAACTTTATCTGATGCTTTATCAATAAGTTATATCTTCTATTCTCAGCATTACACTGCAGACATATTATTACAATAGTGTACAATCTGTGTAGCTCTAAAATAATCTCTCTTTTTGTTCTATGCATCTTTCTGAAGATGTCCTGGTCAATCTAAAACCTGTTGCAATCTTGTGTTTAACAGCAATTTAGTCAGTAAAACATTTATGGTCACAATCTTATAGAGAATGCATGCGACACTATTCATTTGACACCTCCTTCACAAACAACCTCACTTTGACACCTGGAGCTGTTCTACACCATTCAATAAGACAAATGGTACGTTATAGCTGTACCAACAAGAAACACTTCTTAACATTCTGTCGGATGACCCATGAATCTTAACACACATCTCTTGCCTCCAGTTTTGGTTGACTATTAGAACTTATCTCTGGATTAGTGGTGCCAAGTAATTTGCTTAATATGTGTACATGTTGATTGTTTCAGGGAAGATAGAAGTTCTTACGTCAAAGCTGCCAATGGGACGTTCCCTACTTGGAACAAAATATGAATGAGCAGCGCAAGTTCCAATCGGGCCTTGTACCACCTCTTAATTATGCTTGTAATGTCATTAACCATGCATAATTGTAATGAGCAGTGCTGGTTCAAAATGAAGGTGCCACAAACTTTGCATTGTGCTTGAAATGTCAAAAAACATGCATTATTGTCATACAAGTGAGCTTTATAATCACTTTATAGTTTATAGACAATATTACACATGCACAGTGTACTCAATTTATGATGCAATAATATTTCATCATAGCTTTTGATAGTTAAAAACGATTTTTAAAACTATGTTTACCCATCGCCTCAATGTTAAAATTTGGTTTAATAGTGACCTTACTTGTTCCATAGCTGTGATATTAATGTTGTGTTACCTGAATTTCAAATCCAAACCCATTTAAACAAATTATGGCCATATGAAACCTGTTCCCTAGGTAGAACTATGAATGTATTACGATAGCAGATGATATTATCCAAAATAATAGATATATCATAACGGTAGTACGAAGATCATTAAGTTATTAGTGTATATTTCTGTGAACTAGAACTAAAAAAGCTGTGTATGTGAGCTACATTGGATGAGACAAAAATGGAATTGCATACGACAGAGCATGAGCGATTCAGCGTTATGATGAACCATGTAAATCATCATGTAAATATCGCCAAAGCTTATATTTGTGATTGCCCAAACTGAATAAACGGAGAGTCAAGCTGTCTGACAATTTTATCAATTATTTATCAACGGAAGGTTATCACATCCCTTTTTTTGATTATTGATCGGCTCTTACTGTGCATATATTCTAAAAGACTAAAAATATGTTGTTGCTTATCAATAACTCTCATTCGATGCTGCTCCAATCTTAAGTTCAAGGGCTAAACAGGAGTGCTGTATACCGTCCATTAAACAAGAAATTCCCAAAACAATCTTCCTTATCAGAAACACGTCTCCAAAGACTGCCATACTAAGTTTGAAGATGATGACAATAAATTAGAGCTGGTTGCTGGTTTTCTGGTTATATTTATATATATGAATATATATATTCAAATATATATATATATATATATATATATATATATATATATATATATATATATATATATATATATATATATATATATATATATATATATATATATATATATATATATATATATATATATATATATATATATATATATATATTATGTATGCATTAATAGAAGAATAAGTGATGCGAGCTGGGAATACACAAAAATTTCCTCAGTGGCCGCCAAACTATCCAGAGAACAATATGACAAAAGCCGTACATTGCTGTCGAGATCCTTGCGGTAATGAAGGTTTAATGTGGCGCTATAGAACATATGCGTTACAGGAATGGGGATTGGTGGGAAAACGTACCACAAAACATTGAATTATATCGCGAAACGCTATCAACGGTTCATGATAACCACATCATATTATCTTTCTAATCCATATTGACTCAAAATGATTAAAACATTTCGGTATTCCCCATACATACGAAAATACAAATGGCCAAGAAAGGTTGAGATTATAGGTATAAATTAGTGTCTTGATCTTTCGTTGACGATCTTGATATTGTTCATACAGAACAACATCAAAGCCCAGATGTGCTTGTCCAGATCATGATGAAAATCGGTGTAGATGATTAGCACGGATGGTGACATAAACTAGTAAATATGCCATTCATTGTGTTACTGCATGGTTTGACGATAGCGTCGTTTTCATTTGCGATGTTTACCATGTTACTACTTATTGCATATAGCCACGAACAATGTTAGCACCGCTATAAAACAGCATAAAGTAACCATGAATATTGCACGGGTTTTTTTCATGGGGCAGCTGTGGACCCTCTTAGCGCGTTTAAATGCCTGCAAGGGGAGATTCTAGGGCAGTTTGACGTCTGTAGCTGGCTTTAGGATGATGTATCTGCTTTTCCTCATTGTGATGGTGCCGCTGTCCGGATATTTAACAGGTACATTATAATCATCACAAATATAATGACACACATTTAATGAGGCGTATTGTACTATTGCACAGGTGTACACATAATATAAGGCTCTTTTTCCATAGTTGTTTATTTCAATGGCTTCATTTTCACACATCAGTTGTTGCCCTGCGTCATGGTTGGTGATGTTGTACACACATATATGAATATGTGAATACAATACAGTTGAGATGGTGTCATAGTCATTGAGTTAACCATGCCTAACAATTATTCGTTCGCCAGATGCAGCTGAAGAGGTCGACTGCCTTAAGAGATACAATGTGCTGAACTACACTGGTCAGGTTCGAGTGACCTATTCAGGAAGACAATGCCAGAAGTGGGTATTACTGTCCTCAATTTGTGACCGATAGATTGTTGGTTGTTACGCATTGAAATAGTAAATTGTTGTTCGTCAACATTTAGTATGGACATGTAGGATGCATTTGAAGGTACTTATTATACCCTTGGGACACAGCTTTAAGTCATGAAAATCATTGCTTTGTAGTATATGAACATATGTCAATGGCAATTTATTTAACACTACGCCTCTCATTGCTATGTTAAATCTTTCCTGTTTTGAAATATATTCTCGCGGTTGTTTTGTATATTTCATTATAAAGATGTGTCATACAATTAAACAAATTTGTGACAATACAATTTACTGAATTACGAATTAGGCAAGACATTGTCTAATAGCTATGATGATTTTTTTATGTTGCAGCTGGACATCGAATGCACCACATGTTCATCGCTACCATGACGATTCCTACTTCTCAGATGGCTCGGTGGAGAAAGCGGAAAATTTCTGTCGAGCGGTTGATGGCGAGTCACAACCTTGGTGCTACACAACCGATCCCAACATGCGATTGCAATACTGCTCAATTCCCATTTGCAAGAACACCAGTGGGTATATTCATAAAAAGCATTCGTACGCGTGAAACAACTAATTAGGTGTCCTGTATATGTTGCAATTAAATCGAGTTAATTTTTTATCATCAGGACAACACGTCATCAAAGACTGCTACACACAAGAGAGCAGCTTCGAATATCAAGGCTGCATGAGCACTACAAAAAGTGGACAGATGTGTCAAAGGTGCGTGAAATATTTGCTCTTGATAACTGTTGCTACCACAACATTGCATTCTCTGGTTGAGGTACACTATAAATGGGCCACAGGCTTTCGGCTTTAAACACAGTTGCAGTAAAATATTCGAATCCCCCTTCAGCATGACTATCTTAGGGTATATATTGTAATGCTGCCATGGTACTAAGAAATATGACCTGAGTATGGATTGGGACGATGTGAACCCACTCAGTCTTGATAATACTGTCAAAACAGCGATATCCCACCCAGCTTTTCCGACCCCCGATTGATACGGCAAAGAGTGTCATCCACCTTAAGGCTTAAACCCACCAGAGAGTATTCCCACATAAATCGATTGTTTGAACACTTAATGGTAAACGTGACGTACCTTAATATTGGTATTTCAAAATGGTTTACACGGTCAGTTCAATACAACAGCGCGTCTTACTCTAAGAGCCCGAGATAAGTCAGAAGATGGTCTTCATCATTTAACATTGTCACTGATGTATACACAGTTCAGTAGTTAGATGTGGGCTAGACACAACACAATGTACCAGAACCTGTTTTATCGCTATCTTATGTTTCTATGCTTGTTCAAATATATTTTCGTAAACAATAGCATGTTACCCACCTCCAAAGTAAATCGAATTAAGTACATTTGTTGATTGTTTAATTATCTGAGTGGAACGTTTTCATTTCTTTTTGAATATATTTATCGGTTCTAATTCATCAATTTTGTACTTTTGATATCCGTGGAGTTTGTTGGAACACCACATGACAGGTGGAACACAGACATTCCACATGTAAAATTTGGCCGAGCGAACAACCCAGAAAATTATCCAGAGAAAAACTTCACGCTAGCTGAGAATTACTGCCGTGATCCTCATCAATATGGCCGACCATGGTGCTATACAACAAACCAACACATGCGATTAGAATTTTGTGCAGTTCCAAACTGCTTGGTCGGCATTAACAATGGTATGGTACACCACATATGTCTTTTAACCAGCACCGTAAATATCTTAAACTTGCACGAACATCGTTACAAAACTGAACAATTTCAACTGTACACAGGTGTTTCAGAGATTAATTTTACTGGTATGATTTAATTCATTGATAGATAACGTAACGATGACTATGCAACAGCTTCATCCAGAATCACTAATATCCCTCCACTTTGTTTCTAAGAGTTCAGACAAATATTCGGCAGCATCATCCATGGACAACGTTATGCGATTAAACCATCAAGAACCGGACCACGAGTATCTTGGAGTGTTTGGTCCTCTGTCTAAATGCACCAGAGTGTAAAGTAGGCAATTTTCTCGGTACGTACAATCAGTGTGAGCTCATTTCCATAAATCTTTGTGCTGTGGAAAATCTCTCTTTTGATGAAGATAGTGCTGCGTTTTTTTAAAAGGGTTCAGTAAATAGGTTAAAACTAATTTGGCTATTAAACTATTCCACGGAGTCACGAGGCAGTAGTATATGTAGATTGAGAAAATAATGCGTCCCAGGTACCATCTCTTGGGGGACACCATTAATAACCTTCTGGTTCAATGCTATTTATCACCACTCTGCGCCTTCTATTATTGAGCCACTTATTCAACCAGGCTAATACTCTACTGGCAATGTAAATATCACCTACATGCTCTCAAAGACTGCCATTTAGTAACCTCCTCGAGTAATTCCATACGATTCGCGAAACAACCATGCTGAGATTTATTCAATAAGCTTTATTTAAATAAATATTTAGAAAGTTTACTGCTACCAAGTATTTCAATCAATTTGATCACAACGGATACTTAGCTGATTGGTCGCTTATTGACTAGCTGAGGACGATTGACGATGACTGGGTATCATTCAGCCATATAGAACACTTCCTTCATTAATTGACTGGCTGATTATGATAAAGAGTGGTAGCAATATTTCCGTTGCAAAACCTATAGAAGCCGTGGGTAGAGTTCATCTGAGCAAGGTGATTTGTTTGGGTTTAAGGATGTTAACAATGTCAGTACGCTGACTTGTGTGATAGGTGTCGTCTAAATTTTTTCATAATTGATTGATCTGATTGGTTCCCCGTAATTACAATATTGGCAATATCCAAAAAAGCATCTCTAGTTTCTAGTGTTTGTAATTTTATCTTCTATTGCCGTAGACTGATTGTGGGTTTGTTATCTATGAACTGCTATAAATTCAGACTGGCCTGGTCACTGGACATTGCATGTCATATTTATCTAGTAGGATCATATACTTGCTGATCAATACATTTATTCTAGACCTCATAGAAAAATTATGTTGGCTGTTTATTGGTTCTGCCAGTTAATATAGAAATCACCAGCAATCAAATATTGTCTATCTGCGTTTGAGATGTTTGATGGTGGGCATACCACTCACTTACTTAAACTTAGCCATATTAACACCCAATACGCAATCATCAAGTGTGACATGTGATAAACCCCCTGAATTGCCGATTGCAGTGTGTCCTATATCACTCCGGGATCTTTTTACCATCTCTGTGCATTGGCGTAGATGACTCTTAAACAACTTCGTGCCTGCTTTATTCTTGATATCGTCATACAACATGCTATGAGAGCTTTAAACCCAACCCACCACTCCCACATCCCATCCCCGCCTTCCTAGTTTAACCATACTTGTCGTTCGTCCAAATATCTGAGGCTCTTATGCTCAAGCGCTGATGCCTCCCGCCGAGTGACGTGAAGCCTGTCCCTGAACAAGTGCGGTTTATCGGTGTCATATGCGACAAATTTTCTATTTCTTTGAATACCAAGTCTACCATAACGGGATAATATTATCGTATTTGTAAACGTGTAAAGTGTAATATCTGAACCCCAAGGTACGCAGCAGCAACAATGATACGAGACAACCGGTATTTGGTTACTTCAACAATTGGGTCGTGATATGCATGCTTTGAAATGAAAATGACCTTCTATATCTTAATTACATGCTTTTGATGTTGTTGCCTAGAGTAGGATCAGAGCTATAGTATGCATGTGAGCAATAGTTTTGGTATCATTATCCGATAGCCAAGTGTTAATTCTTTTGTACAAATAATGTTTAGCATACTTACTATAGAAACAATATATATGTGAATATTGATAATTATGCATACAAAAGAACGTTTAATTATTTTCGCTTCTGGTGCATTATTTCTTAATTAACACCACCTATGGTGTGTATAACAATTTTACCCATTGACGCCTCGTGGCTTTGATAACGATAACATTCAAAATGGGTCCAGTCCGTAACTTATTATCAATATATAGTGTTTGTATAGTTCTCTTTCTTATTTATGACTTTTCTTAATCTATATACTTACTATAGAAACAATATATATGTGAATATTGATAATTATGCATACAAAAGAACGTTTAATTATTTTCGCTTCTGGTGCATTATTTCTTAATTAACACCACCTATGGTGTGTATAACAATTTTACCCATTGACGCCTCGTGGCTTTGATAACGATAACATTCAAAATGGGTCCATTCCGTAACTTATTATCAATATATAGTGTTTGTATAGTTCTCTTTCTTATTTATGACTTTTCTTAATCAAGCAGAATAATTGTGGCGTCTTGAACACATTAAAAGAATATTTCCTTTATAAAAGTGTACATTGATACATTCGAATGATACTTTTTATACCACCAACTAATAATTGAGCAAACGCAAAAGTGCATATATTGAACCGATGATCGTTGTGAAAAAAAAGCCTGAAACACATACCATGCACAAGTTTGATGAACGCACCATGTCATTCCCAATCTTTTAGGCCCTTTCGATCAGTCAACGAAATAAATAAAGTTAATGTGGCAAATTTCACAAGTTTCAGCCTAACATTTCTTTGACATCTGATGATATATTCATACATATATTTATATATAAAAATATAAAGAATATATATATATATAAATACTTATATATATATATTCATATATATATATATATCAATATGCATAAATATATGTACATACATATATATATATACATATATATATATATATATATATATATATATATATATATATATATATATATATATATCTTGATACCACGATATACATATAATCTTTTATATATATGTGTCTTGATATGACGATATACATATAATCTTTTATATATATGTGTATATATATATATGATATATATATAGATATATATATATATATATATATATATATATATATATATATATATATATATATATATATATATATATATATATATATATATATATATATATATATATATATATATATATATATATATATATATATATATATATATATATATATATATGGTGAAACGGAATTTGGGGTTCTTATGTCTCACACATGTTAGTATTCAAAACAGTCGCAGTTGCTTACGATGTGTATCTTGAAATGGCATCTACAAGCTGGTTGCTTACCCTCAACAAATTAACTGCCACAATACAGAATACAGAATGCAGAATGCAAAAATACAATTTCCAATGAAACATTATGTCTTCTAGGTTTCAGACAACAGATGAAACTGTAGAACAGAATCACTCGTTTACTTCGTCTTTATGTATAAATTCAGCTGGTAATTATAGACATTGAAATTACGTTGACATATATTTTCTCTGTGATCATTTATATATATGACATGTGAATCGAACTTTTTAGTGGCCACAATGTGTTTGCGTGCCTTTAATACTCTTGCTGCAGTTGGGCATCAGATACACTACGCAACCGTTTATTATGTAATGATTATAAGGACTCGCATTCTTCTGTAAGGTAAACGGACAATTTCTGAAGGGCAGTCGACCAAAAACCATAAGCTCGGTGTTATACAACCGACCCTAGCAAGAGATGGCAATTCTATACCATTCCATTTTGCAAACATATTGCTAGATAGCATCACCAATAGCTCATATCATGTCATGCAGAACTTTATTTTAAATGAGGTACACATAAACATTATTCATTTTCTTTCTTTAAAATTAGGAAAAGACATAGGTAAAGATTGCGACGCGCACGGTATTCTGGCTGCGTCAGCACTAAGCCGTCATGTATGCAAACTGCATAATGAAACTGTCTATCATAACTACACATTTACTTGTCGAAGTATAATTTTCGGGACTCCCTTCAGATATATCTGGTTATACACGTCACGTTAATGCGTGGTCTAGTCTACTACTTACTACGGCTATAATTTGTTATATAAATAATTGACAAGCAATAGCTACAATAAAAGCTGATTAACAGCCGTCCATAATGTTTCTAAGATTAAAGACAAACATTCATCCAGTCGACTCCAAGACACAGATTTGCATTCTACCCATTCATGACTATCAAGGTGAACAGTTTATTGCAGGTATCACCGAATAACAAATGGCAATTTTTTGCAGAGCACACAAACTGTGTGAATTTCATATTCCGCCAATATTTGTACAAGGAAAAGGCTCTTCCTTGAAGAGTAATATGATATTTTGAAAATGAACAATAGTTAATATGGCTGTAGTAAATGGTGTTTTGAGACCATATAATCTGACTTTATACGTGTGATAAAAATTCTCCTTATATCAGTATGTTTTAAAAATAATGTTCGCTTTTTAATATGCATTAAACGTCAATGTGTATTTGCTGTTATATATATAACTGAATACCAGCTTTCGTTAATCATATGCACGTCGATGTAAGATCAAGTCTGACAGAGTCTACTTTCATTATAAGATGAAAGATAATTCCTATCAAAAAATATATTAAATGTGTGCTATATGATAGATTTAGACATAGAGCATTGTGTGGTTTATAATTGTCAAGCAAATTTTACAATCTAGACCAGCCATTTAAATGTTGCTTCGTCGATTGAGATATGGTTTTTCAGCATATTTCAACGATTGTAACTTTCAATATTATATTTTCTTCCAGTGAATGATTAAGCATGTTTCAATATAAAATGTTCGAATATTGCCATTTTCTCTCGCGACCATCCCACATACATTTTCTTTTCATGTCATTGCTAACAGCAGGCCAATTGACGCCATAAATGTGATACATTAATATATGAGAAAGCACTTATCAAAAATACAGTCGACAAACTTCACAGCACCATTGATCGCAGACTGATTCCATGCAATTTGTGGCATCAATATCGGTGAAGCAGAGATCAATTACCCTGAGGCCATATTTATGGTGATATACTATTTTCAATGCATGCTTTAGACACTTTTAAAAGGTGATAAGTGGTGTTTGAGCGATAAAACCGGACAATGAACGCATTTCGTTATCCTTTCTGTTTAATCCGATTGATAACTAGCACATACCTATTGCCGTTTTGTCGGCGCATGATGTCATAGAATTATGATATTCTAATATCGATATCTGCCTGTGCTGGTCTATTGTGATGTCTTATCTTGATTGGCGGTTGAACATGCGTCAGTCATGAATGCAAATGGCAAATATAACATTAAACCTTCAAATTGGGTATATCCTGTTTATTCTATTGCAGATTTTCCATAAAACCCCATCTTCCCCTCGATCGACTGGTTCATATCATAGTAAATTGTGTAATAAAGTAGCGGATCGTCCCAGCCAGCCGGCCTAGTGCCTTTTAAAATTCAATGTTACTCGCATTTCATTTCATATACTGGCAACACAGAAAAATAGGGCTACTATCTGAAATCACTCTAGACTTTTCTACACAATCCTCTTTGTTTTTTTCTTACACATAAATGAACAGGCAAATCTCTAAATATTCCATAGTAACCAGTAAGTGTTCGCCGTGTCCTCGGGACACCATATTCAAGAATACTCTCAGCTGATATTTTTTCCGAGTTTTGGTATCAGCAAAATTGTTAAAAACTGATCAGTTATATGATGGTGTGTCAATGTACAATTAAATCTGAAGACATTTGACGAAACTGAATTCTGAATGATTTGCTAATGCTGAGCTGCACTGATCAAATAGCAATTCGACACAATCAGCCAATCGACATTGGTTTTCGTATTTATTCTGGCATGTCAGTTGAGTGTTTGGTTCCTGATCCATTTGCCCGGTATTCTGGATGTTGTAGAAATTGACCTTGTACATGAAACACTAAGCAATGTAAATTGCTATTTAATTGGAATTCACAACTGGTCACCCAGTATATATATATATATATAGAGATAGAGATATATAGAGATAGAGAGAGAGAGAGAGAGAGAGAGAGAGAGAGAGATATATATATATAGAGATATATATATATATATATAGATATAGATATATATATATAGATAGATATATATATATAGATATAGAGATAGATATATATATATCTATATAGAGATATATAGATATATATAGATAGATATATCTATCTATATATATATATATATATATATATATCTATATCTCTATATATATATAT
>CM067354.1:46279244-46291744 GCA_034190875.2 Urechis unicinctus | reverse complement strand
TGTGATATCAGGTAGTATTCCTATTACTCTGCGTTACCAAAATAAAATTAAACGCGCGTAACATTTTGTTGAGGGACGCAAATATATGGCGTTAATAAATCATTGAGAGCTTGTTGGAGAGAGCTTGCAACCGAACTGAATGTGCTCTTGAAAATGATAGGAAATCTTGAAACCAAACCGTAAAGTTGAGTGAAGCTTCCATTCGTTAAACATTAAGCCAAAAAAATAAAAAATAAAACCTATGTAAAATGAAGGGCTTTTGGTGGAATTTGGGCATAACTTTGAATGCAAAATCGGTAATTAATGGGTAGTTAAACAGTCGACATTCATCGCTGTCCAATTGAATGCCTATTATTCCCGTCCAGCAACAAACAATTATTTCATTGCGCAATGTTGGCGAGGGTAGGATAGTTGTTGTTTTCTCAAGCAAGTCACGAATGTCTGCTGATAATACTCTTTAAGTGACGCTAATACTGTGTTATAAGGTACAAAATAAAATGCAATTGCTACCTCATTGTACACTCCAGTTGGTTGCAAATCACAAGGCCATTTGGCTGTGACAATCCGCTGCATTTTGATATCGAAATTGGAATATCATAATTCTATGTCATCATTCGCCGACAAAAAGACAAAAGGTGTGTTCTAGTTTTTAATCGGCTGATGCATAACAGAATCCTAGCGGATCAGATCGACACAGTGTTATATGAGTGTCAAACATTGTAACAAATAGACCAGCAAATTATTCCAAATATATCGGAGGATTGTTTACACCAAAGATGCATTTTGGTGTATTTCTGATTCGATTGCTACCCTGCAATGGTAGAGGGAATAGCGAAATATACAAAATATACAAATGAAAAGCGCAGCGATTGAACAAGTAAGCGCGCAAAATGTGTTTATTGTCCGGTATTATCACTCAAATACCACTTATCACCATTTAAAAATGCCTAGCGCATGCATTAAACATAGTATATTTACATATATAACCTCAGGGTAAATAACCTCTGGTTCACCAATATAAGTGCCCCAAATTGCAAACAATAAGTCATCGATGGTTGGAAATGTTACGTTCGAGGGCTGTGTTTTTGATATGTGCTATCTCATATATTACTTGTTCAAATTTTTCGAGTCCATTAGCCTACTGTAAGCAATGACATGAAAAGAAAATGTGTTTGGGTTGATCACATTACGATTTGGGAATTTTCGAACATTTTATATCGAAGCATGCTTAATCATTCACTGGAAGAAAATATAATATTGAAAATTACAGATATAACCAGATATATCTGTAGGGATTCCATTGAAATAAACTTCAACAATGGGAATGGGTTGTTTTGATAGACAGCTTCATTTAAATTTGGCATTTCTTTGCAATTACCTTCAGCATTCATGACCACTTATCGTAGTGCTGACGCAGCAAGAATAACTGTTTCCTAGCGCGTAGCAATCTTATGTCTTTTCATAATTTTATTGGCAGAAAATGAATAATATGTATGTGTAGCTCATCAAACAGAAGTTCTGCATAACATAATATACGCTGGGGTCGGTTGTATAACACTGAGGTTGTGGCACTTGGTCTACTGCCCGTCAAACGTGTTTGCTTTCTCTACGGAAATATCATCATTATTGAATGAATGGATGTTTGGTGTATCTGATGCACAACTGCCGCATGAGTATCAGTGACGTGCAAACCCATTGTGGCCACTTAACAGTTCGATTCACATGCCATGCATATATTATGATCACAGAGAAAATATATGTCAATGTAATTTCAATGTCTATAATTGCCAGATGAAATTATACATCAAAGTATCTGAATGATTCTGTTGTACAGTGTCATACGTTTGTCTGAAACCTAGACGACATAATGCATCATTGGAAATTGCATTGTTACATTCTGCATCACAATTGCATATGCTTGTTAAGGTACTGTACACAGCTAGTTGTATCGAGGCATTTAAAATGCATGTGATTATTTGTGAAGGGAACACAACCAGTTTCAAGACACTCTTCGTAAGCAGCAATGACTGCTTTGAACACTAACATATTTGTGTTGCTCAGAGACTTGGGAACCCAAATTACCATTTTGCCAGTGCAATTGTTCTATAGAACTATATTAAACCTTTATTTCCGCCGGAATCTAGGCAGCAATGCACAGCAGCTTTTGTCAGGTTGCTAACTTGATTATGCACTGGGCATCCACCAAGGCCGGTATTGTGTATTTAAAACTTGTACCACTCATATCAACATTTGTATGTATATATACAATATCCATAGATATATATTAACTTAAATATATATAATATATATATATATATATATATATATATATATAGAATATATATATATATATATGGAGTAACTAGAAAGATAAAATAATAGACCGCTAGGTCCTAATAGTAAACGAATTATAGAAGCGTTCATCTACCGCATGATATGACTTTATTTCACAACGAACATATATTTGCAGATCAATTATTCTGTTTGATATATATATATACTATATATAGATTTTATTGATGTTGAATGTTATCGATATAGTGGGTGAAAATTTATACAATATTTTGTTATTACTATAAGATATGAAAAAGTATAAAACCTTTTAGCATGCATGATTATCAACTATATATATCTCTATAACCCTGCTTATTATTTGTCAAAAGAATCTCTCAGAATCTATATATATATGATACTTTATATATTTACATATATATAAAGATATATATATATTTAATATATATATTAAGATGCATATATAGATCGATATATATTTGTATATATATGTATATGTATATATATAAATATCTATACATATTTATAAATATATATATATATACATGTATATTTATATATATATTTATATATATAAATATATATGTATATATTCAGATGGCAACGGAATGAGTATGTATGCGGTACAAAATCGGCTTAGCTCAAGTAACAAAATGGTATGCCCATCATCAAACATCTCAACCGACGATAGACAATATGTGATTGCAGGTGTATTCTATACTAATTGAGAGGGCTATTGAGCAAGTCAACAACATTTTTCGAACAGGTCCAGGCTAAATGTATTCATCATCATCATGCATATGAACTAACTAGAAATAGGAATATTCTTGACCTTATAATTTGGACTGAGGAAAATATGACTGGCAATGTCCAGTGACCATGCCGGTCTGGATTTATAGCACTTGATAGACAACTAACCCCCAATCATTTCACAGCAATAGAAGGTAAAAGCTATATACTCAAGAAACAATCGGTGCACTAACCTGAAGCAGAAGAACTCTACTCAGGGCTTCTATAGGAGCTCGCAACAGAAAACGCTGCCACTCGTTATCATAATCAGCCAGCCAATTGAGTAAGATAGATTTCTATATGGTTAAAAATTATACACAGTCATCAAAAGGGCAATCGTCATCTGCAGGTCAATAAGCGGCCTGTCAGCTAAGGATCTGTTGTGATCAAATTGATTGAAATACCAGGTTGCTGCAAACTTTACTTATATTTATTTCAATAAAGCTTGTTGAATTAATCTCAGCATGGTTGCTTAGCCAAATATATGGAGTTACTCGAGAAGGTTACTAAATGGCAGTCTTTTGAGGCTGATATTTACATTAGCAGTAGAGTATCAGCCTGGCTGAATAAATGGCTCAATAATAGGAGACGCAGAGTGGGGATACTTGATAAATGACATTGAACCAGAGGGATAGTTGTTGTGTGCCCCACGAGTTGGCCCTGGGACCCATTTTGTTCTTAATATACATACACGACTGCCTCGTGACTCCGTGGAAAGGTAAACAGCCAAATTAGTTTCAATCTATTTACTGAACCCTTTAAAAAACATAATTGCTTGTTAAGGACCAAAGTTTTAAGTAATGTTTCAAATCTACCAAATTATTTGTCAACTGTTAACGACTACTAAATGTCTCCTGGCCACCATTCAGCAGAAGATATTGGGTTGTCATCATTTGTAAATCACTGTATATATGAAGAAAGGAACGTGAGAGTGGAAATTAGTCAATGTGGAGAAACGATTCAACCATTGAATCTATTCCCATCAAGAATTATATTTGTCGTGGGAATCAACACAGCACTTTTCTCATCAAACGAGAGGATTTCCACAACACAAATATTGATGGAAATGAGCTCACACTGATTGTACGCACCGCGAAAATTGGCTACTTTACAATCTGGTGCATTAAGACAGAGGACCAAACACTCCAAGATACTCGTTGTCCGGACGGTCCTTGATGGGTTGATCGCATATCGTTGTCCATGGATAATGCTGCCGAATATTTGTCTGAACTCTTAGAAACAAAGTGGAGGGATATTAGTGACTTTGAATGAAGCTGTGGCATTGTCATCTTCACGTTATCTCTCAATGATTAAAATTATACCATTTAAATAAATCACTGCAATCAACTGTCATCTGTGTTTAGTTAAATTGAAATTATTTACTTTTGTAACGATGTCTGTGCAAGAGTATTATGTAAGGTGCTGGTTAAAAGACATATGTGGTGTAGCAAACCATTGTTCTTGCCGACGGAGCAGTGTTGAAATTCCAAAATTCATATCGCTTGAATGGGTTTGTTGTACTGCACCATTGTCGGCCTTCTATGTAATTCTCAGCTAGCGTCAGGTTTTTCTCCGGACAAGTTTCCTGGTTGTTCGCTCGTCCAACTTTCGCATGAAGACTGTCTATGTCCCACCTGTCATGTGGTGTTCCAATAAACTCCACGGATATTAATACCGTAAAATTGAAAAATTCGGCGTGAAATATATTCAAAATTCAAACAGTCACACTCAGAGAAATGAACTATCAAAACGCTACTTCATCCTATCGACTGTGGAGGTGTTTAACATGTTATTGTTTACGAAAATCTATTTGAACAAACACAGAAACATAAGAGATCGATCAAACAGGTTCCGGTACATTGTGTTATTGTCTACCCCATTCTGACCACTAAACTGTGTAAATATAATAGCGTTGAAATCAGTGCCATTGTTAAATGATGAAGACTACTGATGTTTTGCATTGAGTTAGACACGCTGTGGAATTGAACTGACCGTGCAAACTATTTTGGAATAGCAATATTAAGGTACGTCACGTTTACAAATATGTGTTCATACTTGACAATGAAACACTCGATTTATGTGGGGATGCTTTCCGATGTCTTTAAGCATATACGGCGGAAGATACTGTTTGCAAAAATAATCGGGGTTCTGAAAACTGGGGGTTGGATATCGCTGTTTTGACAGTATGATCAAGAATGAGCGTGTTCCACATCGTCTCAATCCATATTCAGATCATATTTCTTAGTACAAAGTGTTTTTGACACAGCCATGGCAGCATTACAATTTCCCTCGATACTGAAACATGCAATGCCATGTAGCGTGTGCAGGGTCCACCTGGCAATGCCAATAGACGTTACAGCTGGTCTTATCGTACAATATGATATACCTGCATACGCCAACTAGCGTTGCAGGTTCGAAATGCGACCAAAGACAAAACCGGTATAGCGCAACCCCAATATTAGTAATAAATTAAAATATGGGATATGGTCAATTATTGATAATTTATAATTAAATAACGTAACGATTATAGAAAGAATATTCTGGGATGAATTGGAGTAGAATGGATTGATTCGGGCCAACACAAAGTGATTAACGATTAGCTGTAAAGTCTTTAGATGTCACATGTTTTGAATCATATTCAGAAGCTCGTTGCTTAGGTTCTTGGAAGGGAATGGCGTAAGTCTTGTGAAGTTTCAGTTATGGGTACATTGGTTTAAAGCATCATTGATCCAAACCCCTTCGACTTTTCAGGGCGGTTCGCCGGGGAAGCAACGAGCTAGTTTAATAATCAACAAGCCTGTCGCATATCACGTGTGCCGCAATGCACTGTCTGTTCTAACGGGCTGTACGAGTTATAATTCAGAGAATATTCATTGGTATATGACAGGTATCTTACTCGCATTGTTTCTTATATACTAATTGCGTGCTGGTCTCTTGCATGTAGGTGAAGCCAGAGAGATACACTTGGAATTGATATGAGCGATAATATAACATTGGCTAAGGGGCGATGGTGTGCGTAGGTCGCAGGCCTAAGTCCCGTTGGACGAGGTTGATTTAGCTTAATGAGAAAATCAGTCCGCTATATTTATCTGTACATAATAATGCAGTAATACTATGTCGCCACTTTTATCAGCTGACATTTATTTGCTCGTCTTGCTTGAGTATGCTCAAATGAAACAAGTAGTTGGTGGTGGTCTCTTTCTCAATCTGCACTAGCAGTGTCCACTGAGATGGACTCATCAATATCTTTCGTTCTTTAGTTAGGGGTCGACTGGCAATGAATCTGTCCCCATGTCTGACATAACTTTCATGGCTAGAAAACCCTTACAGAATTCCCTATATGTCATGTTGCGGTTTGTCAGGTACGTGATGGAGAGAAGTAGTTAGTTTCACAACAAATGCAGGTCAAATAGTTCATTTCGATGTTCCAATCAGCTGGGTTGATAGATTCAACGGGATGACAGAAATTGTTGAAAAAGTATTCTAAGCATGGCAGCAATGTCACTCACACACACCAAATGGCTGTGAATTGTGCAAATGACTGCAACAGTCCAGCTGGTTCGGTTAATTCCATATTGACGAACTACAAAATACGTAACCTACTCAGACTCGCCGACCTTTGATAAAGACGCAATATGAAATCTTCTAAGGACGCGATCGTTGCCATGGCGCC
Organism: Urechis unicinctus; assembly: GCA_034190875.2. NCBI lineage: Eukaryota > Metazoa > Annelida > Polychaeta > Xenopneusta > Urechidae > Urechis > Urechis unicinctus. Next base: position 46,284,990 of record CM067354.1, on the reverse strand, counting down.
GAAGCTATATGGCGTTTGGAAATTTCTCAGGGAAAATAAGCTGAATACACGGTGTCTTTAAATTGACCGTACCATTTTATTCTTGGTCCCACTGACGCGATAATCATACGAATGTGTCGAGGAGAGTCTCCGTTATGTGGATCCGAGTAATAATCAAAAATTATTTATTCGCGTTTTGGAGAGTTATCTGATTTTGTAGCGGAAAAATCACTATTTAACACGTTTAACTCCATAATCTGATCGATTATAACTCGGTTCTGTAAACCACTTTCATTCTTCTACATTTTGATCTAATTTATATAGCAATCGTATGAAGATTGAAGTGGCACAGCTTTTGTACATAAATCGCCACGCAACGTTTATGGCCTCGACAAAATACCACCAGGGAAAACGCATATGGTATCAAATGAAAAATCTATTCTTCATTTATGATATATCAAAAGAACTAAATGTATCATTGCATCATTTGTTGTAAGTGTTCATTTACATGAGACTACCAAACGGCCCAAAAACGGCCCTGTTCAACCGAGGTCGAGTTGACTAATATTCCTGCAAACTACCATTCATCACTTTGACCTTTCTTTTGTGTTTGGAAATATGAGTACGAGTGCAGTCATTGCAGATCCCCCACCACATTGCCTGGACTGAAGACAGAACTCATCAATGCGGATTCTTCGCCGAGCCTCCACTCTTTATACATTATCAAAACAAGACCAATCATGTGAACAGTTGTTCCAGAATGAGAGATCGTCTTGTTAAGAGCCTAGTGGAAGCTTGTATTCATTATGTTTTGAATGTGCTTCATGTGGATAATTAAGGGACAGATCAGTATGTTGCCATGATGGTGGGTCATCTTTTTTGAGTGCGCGTCCAACATTCACCAGCACAGGCCACTGCATTATCGTGAGGAATGGAAAGTAAGTTAATACCAACACTTTTGTGCCAGTTTTTGTAAATATGTGAAAACCAGTTGTTGTTCAGAATGTTTAAAATTACTTGTAGGTACATTATGAAAATATTCAGGTGAAATTTATATTTCTCTCGGAACCATCAGCAAGTGTGTTTCGAGATTTATATTCTTTAATACAACCTTTGAATATTTATTATATAAGAAATTAGTTTTTTCATCAGTCATCAACTTCTGTTCATGTTTGTGGCAGGATTACAAGTTGTACCTTTTGTTCCTGCTGCACCTCCTTTCTTGTCACACGGCTACAAAAGGACTTGTTGTAGCAGCTATACGATACAACTCCTTATGCTTGATCAGCAAGGTAGGGATTTATCATGAGCACCATATATAATCGTGATTTGTAGACGATTCTTCCTCAAAAGGTTTTGGGGCAGGGATTGACGTGTTTAAGCTGCAACAGAGCTACTTTAGTAGTGAGGAAATACCGTACAGGGTTAGAGCAGAATGTTGTTGTTAACCCTATGCTCATTTTGATATGCTGGTAAACTAGAACTGTGTATATTAAACGTTATTTACAAAACCATTGTTTGTCTTCCCAGGACATCAGCACAATGCGCTCATCAAGTTTTGTGCATGTAAACCTGAGGATGTGGCACTGGTGCATAACAAGTTGTGGCCAGTCAAGGCAGAAGGCCAAAATAAAGCGTACCACCTCGATTTCCTAAAGGTTTTTGTTATTGCTTTATTAGCGTTATTGAATATTTTTATCATTATATGAAAACATTAATTGAGTATTTAAAACTGATGCTTATGTTGGAATGCCAAGTGTCTGTTAAATCATTTTGTGAAGCAATGCGTCTTCGTAACAACATGACAGTCAGACAGGTTCGACGTGATAACTTTATTGTGAAATGTTGTGAATTTTAATCCGGATAGTATGTCACTATACAAGAATGCTCTTGATAATCTTTGGATATTGTATCTTCAATTGTTGCAGGCAGGAAGTCTTTACAGATTGCTTATTGATAAAGCTTATAAAGAATTTAGGCATGCTCACTTTCAACAGGGAAGTCTAGTCCATCCAATCCAGACAAATCTATGCCCTGTTTGCCCCCAGCCCCTCCTGTGAGATTAGTAGTGGCATTGTAACTGCTCTTTCCTTTCTGGCTGTCAATTGGAACTTATTGTTTATTACCTATGATCACAACGCTATATATTTCTTAAGTTACTGTCGTTTTTTATTGTGTATAAATATCGGTAATATATTGGGAATTTATCAATCCATGCACACTATCGCAGGATAAGAGAATACTGTCCATGGTTGGAAACTTTGGGCGTGTTCGGAAATAAAGTTCTGGAATGCGCTTGGAACCGCCTAAGCACGATGATTTGCTGTTGAGTCAGACTTTGTCAAAAAGTCCCTGCCGCTGGTGGTTGATGGCACAAGCAAGATATATGGGGTAGGTTGTTCATTATAATAAGTGCAGTTGCCTATCAGGTAAAATGACATTAGACTTTTATAGTTGACAGGATTTAATTCAGTCCTCATTGGCATCAATTTTTGATATTTTAGGATTGCAATCAGTTCAAAGCAGACAGCAAAGTCAGGTCAACGAATTGATCGCCAATCCTGATGTTACAAGAGTTTTTGGTAAACCCTGTCGACATGAAATACCAGTCAGTTTTTTTGGATACATAGCGATACTGAAGGTAGACGAAAGAAATACCTGCGCAGAACATTTAAGAGGTAAGTGACTTGTTTAGTTTAGTAAAATGTTGAATTTGTGTTTCCACCTCAATGAGCTTCCCCTAACATGTCTTATCCACGGGTCACAAATATCGACTTAAACTTCATGAAAGCTCCTATAAAGCATGAAAATCGTTAGCTAATTCTCAAACATTTTTTTTCATTAAAACAGGACGTGGACGCATATCGACGTCGTATGCGCATCTAAAACACATATCAACAGCCTTATAAATTGGATCTCTTCGTTCGACAAACATGGAATGGTATCCGCTCGTTATCGTTGAGACCATTTCATCCTTCATTTTTAAACTTCAGCGATGTGCCAGAGGAGGAACTCAGTACAAATTTAAGAGATAATACAATAATCGTTGCAAAGACTTTGCTGACTTTTTCACAGTTCTTGCCAGCAGCCTCCCTTGACATGTCCTAGTGAATATTGTATCAACCTACCTTCCATAAATACCAACGGCGTCCAACACATAATGCAGGGCAACTCTAGAGAGACATCTCCTCTTAGTTTAAGCACTACAAAGAGATCGAATCTTATTGTTTATAGATGTATTTATATATATATATATATATATATATATATATATATATATATATATATATATATATATATATATATATAAATATATGTATATTAATAGATATAACTAACAATATTCATGGAACTATTTGTTTAATTGAATATATATAAACATATATATGTAAATATTCGAATATATATATATGTATATATATGTATATGTTAATATACATATATTTATATTTAAATGCATGTGTACCGTATTTTATACGCATCGCATTGAACGCTAAAGTGCATGCATGTCCAATTTACTACAATGTTTGGATTAAATTATTGTTATTATCATTGTTATATATGTTATTGTTATTGTTATTATTATCTCATTGCATGAAAAGCTTACTCTTGCCAAAATTTCCATGACTCCCCCAAGGGTTGCACATTCTGCATATTTTACGACCACTGGCAAGCTAAGTTGTAGTCAATGAGAAAAACAATATTTGCGCTATGTAGAGGGCTGAAACACCAAGAAGATGTCGAAGTTGCAACATACAAATGCAATTATATATATAAAAAATTGAAATAATTGTTGTTAATAACACCACAAAGCTACAACCCAACAAACAAAAGCCAAGACTTGGTACCCCTACACCAATATCCTAAATGTAATAATTCTAGAAACCAATTGATCTCGCTTAATATGTCCTATCAATTCTCTACTGCAAGAAGGCTCAAACACAACTTTCTACTACCAACAATGGTAAATCACCATAAATGTGACCTCTGCTTCATGGATATCAACTCTGCAAATTGTTAGAAATCAGTCAGTCATGGTTGGAGATGTGAGGTGTGCGTACTGCATTTGTAATATGTGCATCCTCATATATTACCATATCATATTTATGGCGTCAATGGGCCTACTATTAGCAATAACGTGAGGAGCAAATGTGTTTAGATTGGTCACATGAGAACATGGCCCATTTCATGCATTTAATTCTGCATCATAATTAATCATTTATTGAAAGAAAATGTAAAGTAGCATTCGTTAAAATATCGACGAAACAATATTTAAATACTCTATATATGGATAGACTAGGTTGAAAAATGCGCGTGGCAATATTCAAGCACAAACAATGCTCTATGCTGCAATCTATCATATAGCAGACATGACATAGTTTTGTAAAGAATCATCTATCATTTAATAATTAAAGCAGATTCTGTCAGATTTGATCTTTCACCGACGTGTTTCTAACGTTTTACTTAACTTATCCAAATAAATACAACGCTATCGTTTGTAGTGCTATATAATCAATGTATTTTTCAATTTCTCCAAACGGATTTAAATTACTAGAAAAGGAAAGCTAACAGGTAGTCCATTTGCTTAACAGGCATTATGACCACCTGAGCACTGTTAAAATTAACGCACAAAGGACTGGTATCGGGAGGCTTGCTGGCGCAACTGTTGTATAAAGCACTCCTGTATTATTCATTGTTCATCTATTATGGAAAATGGCTTTCATCTTGTTAATTGAAAAGATTATAATATTATCAAATGTGAACAGTTGGCGACTGTTCACATTTGATAATATTCAAACCAGTAAGATGATCTGTTTCATTGCATTAATGGTTATCGCACCGTCTTTGGGCAACATAATAGCAAATCTGACAGAGATGATGACAATCTATACCCTCAATAGAAATTACTGTTCCAAAGCTGACTAGGCGTTAAAGTATTAGCATGAGCTTGCATTATATGTGTTATATGTTCGCAGCACGGAACTAAATACAGTGTGATTATGAAAAATCACCTGAGATCGATAAATGCAGCGGAGGGCAGGTTGGGATAGCCGGGTAGGCCTACGTTGTAATCGCTGACCGAGTGCAGCCAGTTGTTATACTGGCTTTACCTCTGACTGTAACTAGAGAAGGATCCAAACCCACTGCGGCAGACAGATCAGCGCGTCTCTCATAGGGTTTTGAATCTCACGGTAGGCCTGCAAACGTACAATATAAACCCTCTAACCGCACATGTTCACATGAAATTATTGAGTGTTGGACCTACATCAAAGTGTTTTTCTTACATCAAATTCATTACATGCCCCGCACAAATATAATTTTAAGGCTAGATTACAACTGTAAATGCCCATTTCTGTGTGGTTTCCATTACGAATAAGTTTGGTCTGATCCCAAGGTGTAAACAGCGGACTTGTTCCCCGTTAATTGGATGATCATGTTTATTTGCAGGATCATCTGTGAAAGGTAGCTCAATAGTATAGTGCTGAACCTCCGACCCAGTGGTGTGCAGTTTTCAGGCCCAATCTGGGCAACGGGTATGTTGCTGGCACTTAATGGCAGCTGCCTAAGCATCACAATCATCCTGATCCATATCCATCCAGATATCACGTCATGGTTCAAAGTGACACAAAACCTTACTGCCATTTCCTTTCGCAGAGTAAGCTGCTGAACGTATGATGTCCTATTCTATTGAGGCCGCAGGAAGGTTTAAAAATGTGGATTTGTTAATATTTGATTCACGGATCAGGTTATGTTGTCTTGTTGTTCT
>CM067354.1:46264244-46274244 GCA_034190875.2 Urechis unicinctus | reverse complement strand
ATTGAAAACAACGCCTCCCGCATTATATGTAAATGTATTAAACATCAGATACCCTTGTGCCCATTTGATGCAAAAAGTAGAAAAGTAGCGCTTAGGTGAAACCGTCGGGCAGGTTGCACGTTAAAATCTCATTGGATGGAGCAGTATGAACTAATGAAGCAGCTGACATCTGCGTCGGTAGGTATTCAATTTTTTGGTATTCATTATTTAACAAGACAGCATGAGACTATATATTAGAATATGGCGTGGCGAAAAGTAATCGCTTATGAATCAATGTGAATGAGGGAGAAATGCGTGAGGACATACACCCATATAACTACCATAGCATTAACTAGATGAATGGGGTGTCATAGCAGGGCATAAAGCAACAAAGGTTTCGTTATTATTTCCGCTATGAGCCCGCTATGATATTCCCTTGTTGCCGTTCTGTGTAAACTGTGTAAATATGCTTACGCTATGTCCACACATAAATTAAGGAGACAAACCTGTGACAAACACAAATATAAACGTTACTGTCCAAGCTAATTTGTCCCCCAACATAAATATTATGTTATAGCACATTACAGCAGTGTTGACAAATGCTCACAGCAGGAAGTTTGAGACTTATAATGACAAAGATTCTTCAAATGCATCGATTTATCAAGGAGTAGCGTTCTATGTGAACTTCTAAGTGTCAACTGGTGAACATATGTCATACTATTTGATATATCTTATCCCTACGGCAGCAGGTCATAAGGCATTTGCTTGGGGAGAGCAAAGCCTTAGTAACATATGTGTAATTTGTGGCAAGCTGAAGATGGATATCTGACATACTTCCGGTATATGTCAAATATTATATAAAAGACTACCATATTGGTGTCTATTGCCAATAAAATAGGATCATTATTTCAACCAGCGTCCATATGATACCTATTTGCATTTCATTATTCGGCATGGGATTGCCGGTGGTATTTGGGGGTTAAAAAGAATTATCTTCCGTTCTTTTAATGAGAATATTCCTTCCCCATAAATAATTTGCCGTATTGTCAAACATATTTGTGGCAGACATATAGAGATAATAAACCTCTAAATAACCTTGATGCAAGTCATTTACTGCAGCGATTTGTTTGGCTTATCCCAATGATTCAATGCCCCGTTGCTATATGTCTCTCGACAAAATGACCATGCCCGTCCTCATGCACATGGCAGGTCCCGATACATTCCTTGGCAGCGGTATATTGTCTCATTTATCGCATGACACCCTACTCGCAGCCAATAAGAGCTCGAGAAAAAGCTCGGTCTCTTCCCCATATCACCTCAAACGCGCAGTTTGCCATGCGATAACTGCAACCGTGTCGATATATCACCGAGAAACAACTTCACTTGAGATGGTCCCTCACGGAGCACCTCTGCTCTAGCATGGCATCACACCGGAGGTTCGTAATATCACGCACACTTATCAAGTCTTAAAACGAAGGTTTTCTCAAGAGTCATTTGCTTGCCAGCCGCTAATGTGGTTGCGTAGCGCTCATCGGGAAGACATGGTATTATCCCATCTCCCCGGAATCATGCTGAGGCGCGAAATTGTAACACCTGCCGAGCCGTGTCTATTGCGCTTCAGTGTTGCTAGTATCAAACAACGACCAAGTCGGCGGAGCTTTGATTGCCGGCGTTGGGAAGTTTCACACAACAAACTAACGAAGCATATTCTGATAAAAAAAACAAGTATAGAAACAAAAGTATTTATCTAATCATCACTTAAACACAGGCTGATGAGGCCGAATGGGGGATTGAGATCTACCTCTCATATTAACAGGTCCCAAGCAGATACCAGGGGCGTAGCTGGGCCTATTAAGAAGTATAGGCCCACTTGGTATGGGGGGTTGGGGGGACCTCCCCCGAGATTTTTTTAAACTATAGATCCAATATGGTGCGATTCATTTTTGGAAACGATGTGTAGGCCCGGGCCTACCGTGCCTATTGAAGCTACGCCGATGACCTTACATAACATAGGTTCACGCTAATTTGCATTATTAGGAGACAGCGTCGTGCTTGATTGTCGCGTGTAGGTGCCATTGCGATAAGTATGTTATCGCATGATCACGCGGATGATATGGGGAAAGACACTCGGACGCTCCGTGTCCTCGTGTTCTTTCCCCATATCACCCACGTGACCATGCGATAACTAACACATAAAGCGGTGCAAGATAACTTCTACACAGCCATGGCGATTTGTGCGTAGTATCCAATATTCCTCCATCAGATAGCTCTTGTCACAAAAAGTAATGTACACACTAATGCAACCAGTCAAGTTCTTCTGTTATCGCTGTAAAATGCTACCGCTGACCTTATGCTACGCCGAGATATTATAAATTCACGCTTTGTTTATTACCCGGAAACGCAATACCTCAGACACCGATCAAATTCTCACCTGCGGAAAGGACGATTTTATAGATGAGGATATTACCAGACTTACTATCGGCTCGCGATCTCTCTACGCACTAGCATCTATTAGCAAATACCCCAGAAGCTAACAGCTGGAGACTTGCTAACGCATCACCTATTCATGCGATTGGAGTGAAAAACGAACATCCCGCCCCAGCGCGTAACCAGAGAAGCTCAGATGCAGAAACAGAAGCCTCTATCAGGCTTCCCCAATAAAGCAGCCTGAGTCTTTTGATTATTGACAATATCACTTGGGATCAACAGACATCTATCTACCAGCTGCACCCGGTCAAAGCAACATATGATTCATCTTGTAAATCCAGCAAGAATGACGCACCCTTTACAAAATCCATTTTCAGAGAATTGTGGAAAACGATATGTTGCGAATCGGCCATTATAACCTCAGACATCATGACCACAATAATACCGCTACTGAAAAGTGATATAAACATATGCATCAAGCCATTAGTCATTAATATGCTTTGATGTTGTCAATTAGTGTAATCAACTTAATTATTGATACATCCTACATTAAAGGGTCCCAATTAATGAGAAAAATCGTTGATATCTAAGACACTCGCAAACCCATAAAGAATGGTGAATAAAAGTATAGTTCAATGTATGTAATGAGAGATGCCTCTAAAGTTATATTGCTTATCGACAAATGGCTGGCTGTCGTTTCTTTTTGTCGATAAATAGGAATGACAATACTTGTTGCTCAATTGGGATCCTCACTTTGCGTGTATTTTTCTGACAATACCAGAAAAAAATCAAATCTTTGAGGACCATATCAATGGAACACCTCCTGGTAATAATGTAGGAGATACATTCCATGCCTACCAAGCCGCTGTTAAGAATGAAATGAAATATATTCGCCTATTCACATCAATTTTTAGTGCGATAAGTTGTGTATTCCTCAATAAACAACCAAAAGGATATAGATGCTCCTGAAAAGAAAGCGTTCCATGATGGCACCGCGGTAATCTACCTTTCCTGCCACTTATTCTTACGAGGTAAGAGTATTGACAAGACATACTGACCAACATCATTGGTTCAATTGTCATTTTGGCTGTTATGCCGTTTTAAAATCGTATCTGACCTGCTTCTAGGTTGAATCGTGTCCACTAAACAAAAGTGCTATGAATATACTCATTTACCAAAAAGTGTTGGTATGACAAAGGAAAAACTGAAGAATGACTATTGCGTGCATAACAGCGCAATGTCGATTGTCACGATTTGATTTTTTGTTTTCTATGAATACAGCTTTTCTACTGCACAAAAACAGAAGTAAGTGTCTATGAACGGGAACTCGTAGTGTCCAAACTATGTGTGTGTCGAAGGCATTTCATAAGGGAGCCGGCAGTTGCCTCTCATCCGACAATTTCTTCCCCATATATAATTTGCTATATTTTCACCCATAATTGTGAAAGACATAAAACCAATGGAAACTAAGTGCTAATAAAACTGTAAGTGATCGTGAAGCGAATTATTTACTGCAGTGGTTTGTTTGCCTTTACCCAATGATTCAATGACGCGTAGCTATCCGTCTCTTGACAACATTACCATGCGCTTTCCCATGCGCATGACAGGTCCCGCTACAATCCTTGGAAGCAATAGATTGCCTCATAAAGCGGTGCAAGGTAACTTCTACACAGCCACGGCGATGTGTGCGTTGTATCCAATTTTCTCCATTAGAAAGCTTCTGTCAAAAATAGTAATGAATTATCAATGCATGCATTTATTCCGCCGTAAACTGCTTCCGCTTACCTTGTAAGCCGAAGTTATATAGATTCACATGTTGTATGTTATACGGGAACACATTTCCTCAGACATCGATCAATTTCTTCCCGTTGCAGATTCAGATTTTAACGTGGAGAATAATACTTATTACCCGACCTTACTATTGGCCCGAGATCTCTCTATAACCCAGAATTTATGAGCAAGCACTCCAGACGCTAACAGCTGGGGACTAGCTACAACAGCATCTATGAATGCAATTGGAGTAATTAAAGAAAGCTGAGCCTCTTAATTATTGATAGCATCAGTAAGGGACAACAGATCTAACAGCTGCATTCGGTCAAAGCAATATAAGGGTCATATTGTATCTAAGCCTAGCAAAATTGACGCACTATTTACCAAATCCATCGTCAGAAATTGTGGAAAATTATGTGCTGCAAATCGGTCTTTATAACATCACGATCACAAAAATACTTATACTGGAAGCTGATATACACATATGCATCAAGTCATTGGGCATTGATATGCCTACGGTTATCAATTATTGTAAAAAACTTTAGTTTGTGCTACATCCTACAATACAGCTGACAAGAAATGCGTTGGTGATATCTAATATACGCGCGAAACAATATCGAATCGTAGTATAGTTTATCGGATGGCCAGCTTAATGTATGAGATCTGAGATATCTCTGCAATTTTATAACATATCAAATGAACGGATGGTTGTCGTTTGTTCTCGTCAAATGAATAGGCATGACAATACTGGTTTCTAAGTTGGGATCCTCACTTTGTGTGTCTATTTCTGACACTACCACCAAAAAATACACAATGTACGAGGACCTTATCAATGAAACCTAAGAACAGTGAACAGGTATATACCCTGCCAATGAAGCTGCTGTTAAGAATGGAATTAAATATATTCGCCCATTCATTTCTGCTTGCATTTTGTTAGGTTGTGTATTCCTCAATAAACAACAAAAAGGATATAGATGCTCCTGAAAAGAACGGTATGAACGGTAATTTGCACTGGAAGCGTTCCATGATGGCACCGCCTTAATCTACCTTTCCTGACATTTAACTCGCATATCTCTTTGCCCTTAACACCTATTGGCATTGTGCCTGACTTATTCGTACGAGGTACGAGTATTGACAAGGCAGGCTTGGTTGCATCAACTTGGTTTAGTATGCTAGATGCATAAATCATGTGAAGAAGAGGGCATTTGTGTGGAATAATGCAAATACAACGCACGGATCAAATGTTCAATTTACGCTGCATATGGCGACGATTTGCTCCATCGTAGATGATGCATGTCCATTAAACTGTAGTAAAAAGTCGGTAGTAAAGTGGTTCTTATATATTGGTATGAAACTACGTTAACACACAAGGTTTAACTGTTTAACACACAATGTCAAATATTATGTCACTCATTATAAGCAATAATACTTGCTACAGTACGCAGACAGCGAGCATTGTTCCTATTGATTCACCCAAGTAACACACTGCGTCCATGCACCTCATTTACATGTGAGTCTTGTTTCTAGTAGCTGTCTTTTTAGAAAAAACCGTTAGGAAATGTTCCTGCTATTGACAACAACACCAACAAAGATAAGTTCGGCTTCTTTGTAGTCGAATGTATTCTTTAGTGCCACAACAGCACAATTATCCGAAGTAATCCCTTAAGAACAACATTAATTGCAAAGCATCCTGATCAATTTTACTCTACATTTCACACAAAGGCGACACATTGCGGATACTGAGTAAACTTATGAGACGCAAAGCGAGTTAGATTTCAACTGCTTGTTCCGGCAATGCTGTAATGAATACACATTGCAAACAAAGCTACTTTGCATCAAATTTCGTACACAAACTGAAGGTCAATGAAACTCATCGCACCTTATTTATTAACCAATACAAATTGACTAAGGTACTTGGCAAGTAGGCTCCTTATAATAAGTATATCAGAAACGTCGTGGGTCAGTGCGTCAATTCTGTATTCAATATTGACGTTGTGCCAAAAGTAATATATTATCCGCATATAGCCGCTTGGATGCAAGCGACATCTTCTAGGTAGTAACTATCAATCAGTGATGAACATAGCTATGCGTTTGGCGAGTTATTCTTAAGCAGCACGGATGTGCTGCATTTTAAATACTCTGTCTATTGTCATTAACATGTCATAATACCAAGATTCAAAGGTGCACCTATCCTCATACCTCGTGACACCATTACATCACAGGCAGCTCGCCCAACTAATGCCTCTTTGGGTGTTAGGTTGTTCGCTATAATTAACACTGGGGGACGTTGGGCTGCTCCCAGAAATAACCATAAAGCCACTGTGCGTCGATTGAGAGCTCAGTATTTTGACATGGTACTTGCATTGAATCAATATTGCGCCTTCTATACTAAAATTTGGTGCAAATTTGGATTAGCGGGGAGATGAGAATTCGTGACGATAAGGGATAGGAATCGCGATGTCACGGATACTAAGCATACCATTATCACACAAGCACTGCAACTCTTGCGCATTATGCCATCTTCTGACAATGCTTATTGGGGCGCGCGATCTTACTTTGGTATTATATGGGCGGGCGTCATGAATAGGGCTGAGCTAACGGGTATGTGTTAGGAGTTTCTAATAGAGCAGTCTCGGCGCAGAGAAAATTAATGTCTTTAGAATGAACTAACTCTTTCGATGCCAGTACCATAATGTCGGCATTCACATCCAATAGTGGCTGTTGGCATTGCCTGATATATATAATGTGTTGGTTGGGTCTTCATTGAACAAACTCATGCCATCTATCAATTGTACCATAGCGGGAGACCGACTTTATGCATCGAATGGAACCTAATGACATAGACATATGGATGAACTTTTTTGCGAGCTTAATTGATCTCGGTGTATTAAGGTTTATGCTTAGAATCTCTTCCGAGTGATAACGCACATATGTTTAATCATTGAGGCATTTTAATTCCAGTGTTGTGCTAGCTAGGTCAGTTTATTCGTTACTATGTTACATTCATACTATGTTCGCGATTACCTGCCTCCGCTCACAACAAAACAGACGGTTATATTGCATGGTCATACATAACAAACGGAGAGAGAAGAAATATTAACGTTATTATTCTTAAGTTGTATCTCAATTATAGAGTCATATAAACTACCTCTACTCTGTATGATACATTTGCTTGTTATCCGCAGGTCAAGGACATAGACCCTGCTCTCCGATCTAATATATTGAAATTTGCCATTATGCGGCACTACTGACATGTATGGCTTGGGATACCATGTATATTGAACCAGCCATCCGACGTTATCGAATTTTGTAATTCTGCATTGGTTTCCAAGTTTCCCAGATAGCATCAACTGTTGGCCGTCAAATGATATGCATTGATCTTAATGTAGAAAGCGCGAGTTCATACCACTAATTGACAACAGTAAAGCACACTAATGAACCAGCGTTTGAACGACTGATCATTCAGCAAAGCAGGGGTTAGTATATCTGCGTAATGTTTCAGTATGCTATTAAAACGGTCTTTATCGATATAACCTTAAAAAATATCTGGTAATAAAAATATCATTTTCATGACTGACATTTCTGTCAGATTTTGAAGCGCGCGTCACTTGTCATGAAATAACCTTTGCGCCTGTAGAATAGACCATTGTGTTGGCAGAATTGTTTTTCCAAGAACGGACAATAATCGGATGAATAAACAACACCCACAATGAATACGCTGTTTTCCCGCGCAATTAAGCGGAGCAAGCAGTCTGCCTGGTTATATCGGTGTTCGGCGTGCACTTGATAAAAAGAAGCTTCCTGAATAAGCCAATTCTCTCGGCACCAATGCATCACTGCTGGCATTCATGTCTCTGTTACTATCTATGGTTGCGTCATATGGCAATGGGGCGACAGACTCATGTTGAATGTATTGATCTCCCGACAAGGATGTATAATCAAACAACGTTCTCCTAGAGACTTCTCTGCGTGTGGTGGAAATGGATTATGTAGTGATGATCAACCTCACCTCCCACATCGGTTAAAATGCTCTGGATCTTTAAAACATTTTCAGAGGAAGGCATGAGTTTAAAATAATACAATAACAATGAGAGGATACAATAATCATTAACGTAGCATTCGCGTGCTTCATTCGCCCACGAAACTTCATCCCCGCAAGTAAAACATTCATACCACCCTACCTTTCCACTTCAGCCTAATCAGCGGCAATTTGCTCCATCGTGGATGATGCACGTACGTTTGCTGGTCGTAGAAAGTCGGCAGTTAAGTGGTTACATCATATATCCTGGTATGAAGCTACGTTTATACTCCTTATTGCTGTGGTAAAAACAAGACAAATGTTATATCATTCATCATTAAGCAATTATTGATGTTACAGCAGTCAAACATCGATAATTGTTTGCATTGACTTACCCAAGTAAATCATTGCGTCAATGCTGCTCATGCACATACCTGTTTGTTTGTGTATAGTAGGTGTCTATTTGATACGAAAGACGGTTAGGAAATTTTCGGACGTTGTCAACTTTAACAGATACAGATAGGTACGGTTTTCTTGTAGTTGAATTTAATCTTTAGTGCTGATTTCTAGATTATTTTATCTGTTAACATTGAAATCCCGCCCGAATTCTCAGAATACATCTTAAAGGATGTAGCAGCATTACACGTAACGTTATATGCATGAAATGAAAGTAAAATTCCTGCGTTAAACGAGGACAACTAAATTTTCCTGCCATGAGATTAGCCTTTACCTCAATCTCACCCTCACTACTCCATTACAACACAGACAGTGTATCAAACTAATGCACCCAATGGTGCTAGCTATTGGCTATTACCACCAATGTTGGACGTTGGGCTGTTCCTAGAATTAACATTTAAGCTACTGTAGTGTCAGCTGTGCGTCGATTGAGAGTTCACACATAATGTAATAGTACCCGCATTCATTCCATATGGCGCCTTCTACACTGAGACGCGGTGCGGAGCAAAGCTTCGGATTAGCCAAGTGATGGTAGTAATTGACGAAACTGTCTGGCGATCGCGATGATACGGGAATGAAGCATTCTATACTAACACAAGCACTACATGCCCAATATGCCATCTTCTGTCAAACCTTAGTAAAATAGCATCAACGTGATCCACTAATCGGGATATTGATAGCGCAAAAGTTGATACCGCTAATTGACAACAGTACAACATACCTATGAACTAGTGTTTTTACGATTGATCATTCATCAAACCCGGGGTAGGTTATGTTTCTGTACGCAGCATAGGTCTTCATCGATTTAACTGGTTATAAAATATATTTCCCCGTCTTTCTTATGAATGTTTTCAGACTTTGAAGTGGATTTCATTATTGTTAGACAATTCTATGCTTGAGCACACCGAGGAGTAAGTATCAAGAAACAAATAGATAAGGTGTTCATTATGATGGATGACATTTCTATAAAATGAAGGCTGTTCAGAACGTCTGATGGAAGCATATTATCATTTAATTGTCTTAATAAAGGAGAGATAATGTAAATACAAACGCTGATCTTTGGCCCATACTTTATAGTCAGCACCACTTGTCATTAATTATTCTTCGGGCCTGTAGAATAGACCAATGTGTTGGAGAATTCTTTTTTGAAGAACATACAAATATTGGGCAATAGTAAGGAGGATAACTTCACACATGTGAAACAATACCAATCTATCAATGCCACTATATCACAGCCACGAGTATCTGGTCCATTTTTCGCGTAGTTTGCCACTCAGCTGGCTTACAGTTTACGTAAATATTTCGTATCACCGCTATGTATGTCACGTTTGCAATTTTGTGTTAAACGTA
>CM067354.1:46201744-46261744 GCA_034190875.2 Urechis unicinctus | reverse complement strand
TGTCGTACCTGCGTTATCAATAAACAAGGATATGGAATAATGCGCATCGCAGAACATGGCAAAGATAACTTATTATCAGGCTACCGCACAGAGATGGTTAGATTTTACCTGATTATCGAGTGGATGTGCTTGCAGTTCTCGCTAAACTGTCAGTCATTTCTCGGTCTTTATTCCATGAAGCTTCAGATCGAGGTGAATGCGTATCACCTTTATTATACAGGGCGCCATGGCAACTATGCTTCATTGCCTGTCAGGTGAGATCAACATCCTCAACACTCAACCTCCCCAGCCAAAAAGTCTGGAAAAACGTTGTATTGTTAACATGATTGATAGCAGCAGGATATCTTACGTCGTGGAGTTCACCTCTTAACGGAAGTACATTCCACAGATTCTCATTGAAATGGTAGTGCTCTATCTTTGACATTTATACTGTCGCAATTTCAGACTTTAGGGTTATATAATTTCAAGAGTGTGTTATTTTTTCCTTAACTTCCCATTTAGATCAAACTTTAGCCACTCCGCACACAAAATCTTATCCATATTATCAACGAAACACAAACATCCGCGCGAGCTCAATCACAGTCAACATAACATTGTGCCATATGTTAAAAAAAACCAATAAACACGAAATTTACCTACTCATAATGCAAATTTGTCTTTAAGTAAAATTGCAAATAGATAACACTATGCTATGAGTGCCACTGAATCACGTGAAGCAGCGCTAAACATTCAACTTCAGCCTGATAGAACATTTGCCATAATGTTTCCACTTCTTGCCAGTGTATGCATTAATCATCGATGCTGAGAAAGGTTACTCTACTATAAGAGCGTGAATCGCTGGTTAATGACAAACGACAAAGGTATATAGACTGATATGCAAGTAATGCAGTGTCCGTACATTGTAAGGGTAAAGCCTCTTTCTGTATGCTACTATCTGATGCATGAATCAGTCTGCATCAACGACAACATTCTGATACTATATGAAATAAAAAAACTGATACTATTTGAAATAAATGTCGCTATTTGACCACTAATGAAAAGAAATATGATGTCAATCGTTCGTCAATTAGAAATTTGCCTACAGGTACACGCACTATGCAATGGATCGTGTAATGAATTTTCAGTGCAGTTCGAACATTGCGTCGTAGACAGGGCGTTGAGGTGGAGCATCCAATTGAGCATTTAGTGACAGGAGGCGTGGTAATATGGACGAACAAAGCGTGAGAATGGTCAATAACGCCGTCTCCTGACAATACTCTGCGGAACCTGTGGTCGTATACAAGGATTGTATTGGCGCTCGCCATAAACACGATACAGCGAGTGTGTCAAGAGAGGCCGAAATAACACCGCCCCCGCTCAGTAAGATAAGATTAAACAAGACCCTCGTATGATCCCATTACCTCTTGGATTACCATCTGATATCTGGGAGAGTATGCTCGTCAAACGACTGTCACTCGGGAATAGGTGGCCTTCTATTGGGATAATTGATCTTGGAAAAGCAAATGCTATTGCTACATTTAGTAGTTTAGGGTCTGGGGTCAAGTATTTGGTCATCATAATCTTATGATGGGCAAGATAAGAGATGCATTTCCATTGGTTTTTCGCTCACTCTAAGCAATATAGTAGACACTATAAAGTGACCGCTGTATCGTCGATGGATTCATACAATGTGCATCGCATTTTTAGGATGCAATTAATCTAACACGTAGATAATCTGTCTGCCTTATCTAGATGCTTTGTCCATCTGTTTACCAACACTTATAGGCTTAAAGCACACTTTCTGTTTAAGTCTTCACAACACCAGCAATCATAAGCTGGAATATGTATTCCTCGTTGCCGCTCGTTTTATCACGTTTCGGAAGAGCATTGTATTTTGCGGTTCTGCATTAGCAACCAGTATTATAGAGACCTTCTATTTATTGTGCAGATGTAGAGTGGATATGCATTATTCAGTATATGGATAGAGTGGTAGTTGACTTCAATAATTTGCCTCAGGAACGCATACCAATAAATCAGAGTTTGAATGATAGGTAATCTATCAAACCTAGGGTAGGATTTCCCTTCCCAATAAAGGACATGTATTGGGCAATAAGTGGACGTATAATACCTAACATGATTGCTTATGCTCATACTGTCGGACCAATTATAATTTATTGTTTGAATACTTCACCCTATGTAAATGCAAGATTATGATAAAAATATCAATGACGAGACTTGATGAAAAAGCCGTTTCCGCGCACTATGCTATTCAGCATACAATTGTTGCCAAGGAATATATGGGCGCTCAACGCGAGATAAATTACAAGAAACCTGCTGAATAAGACCACACTATCGAAGCCTATCAATCACTGCCGGCAATCATGACTGCCTTATTGTAAATTCTTCCTTCGTTTGGTAGTAGCATGGCAAACACACGTCGAGCGAATTTTCTCAGATATTGTATTGTTTCATCTAACAGCGGCGTCTTGTCCTCATAGAGGCTCATCTGCGTGCGGTTCAACTGGATTTTAGCAGTTTTCGCTCCTTATTGCAAACTCAATAGTCACTGAACACCAATTGTTGTAACAAAATGGTAATTTTGTTTGGTGGCAACAGTGTCGGATCCATTTCAGTGTGCAATACTACAAAATGGGATGCAGTTCGCAGCAAAAGTATAGAAAGAATTTCAACTGCAGACGCCATCTTTGGAATACATAACAATGTGTGAAACCAACATTGAATCACAGAGCATGAAAACAACCCACAACATTCCATGACATCCGCACGTCTTCCCGGCAACTTTGTATGAGGCAAACTGTCATTACTATAGAATATATAGATACTCAGCATCGGGGAGCGTTTGGTCAA
This sequence comes from Urechis unicinctus, assembly GCA_034190875.2. NCBI lineage: Eukaryota > Metazoa > Annelida > Polychaeta > Xenopneusta > Urechidae > Urechis > Urechis unicinctus. Next base: position 46,258,897 of record CM067354.1, on the reverse strand, counting down.
GACACAGTGATATCTAAATATGGATGAGAGCAATGAAAACAAATGGACGCCAAGTATTTGAAACAGCCTGAATTTCTCAACCGTATTGCTCTCCTGCCATCAGTAGAAAATGGCTCTGAGCTGACCTAACAATTATGTTATTATTATATATTTTAGTGATTTTAGTTCACATTGAAATCGTTATAACATTTGCCGATAGTAGTTAACCCCTGCTTATATTTAACCCCGGCTTATTACCAAACGCTCCTTCCATTCTACATGCGTCCACCATGCCATCATTCATTAAGAACTTCCTTTTGATTTTCAGATGTTTTAGATTATAGCTGAATTACATCCAAATGAGTGTGACTAGCTTTGACAAATCATTGCTCACATACACTTGAGCAAGGAGCAAAATCCCACAGTCATCGATATACTACTTATGTGTATAAAGCATACTGTTCACATGAGACAATAATTGTCTACAAGGTACGCTTATTTTACTGGCTATTGGAGCACGAGATATTATGTTACATTAATGGAGTCAAAGAGTAAATAATGGAGCTAATAAAACCGTCTAGCATGTGGGTGTGGGAGTGGTATTATCCTGACGTGTGACATATATTGTATAACCTCTGTAATCCTTGCCTTGCAGTTAAATTCTGTGCCTTTGTTATTTCGTACTGAATGGAAAAGAACTGTCATTACCACCAAAAAAATAATCTGTAGATGTTGCTCAGGAAATCCGCCACGTTAAGATTGATGGTGTCATATCAAGAAGACCGTTTGTGCCAATGTGTGACTGGCAGCAGTTGCTACATAATGAAAGTGCCACGGTATAGCAATAGACGGACAGATTTAATCTGTCCAGTGACATGACAATGGACAAACATACGTAATCAACTCAGCGGCATGGCAATAGATAGACTGACTCAACCAGTAAAGCGGCAGAGCAAAAAAAGGGGAAAATTAAACCAGCTAATTATCTTTCGAATAGACAGACAAACCAAATGAATACTACCAGACAAGTCATCTCAAGCTCCTCCTTGAAGCTCTCTGGCTTTTGAAACTAAACAGCATTTGTTACATTGACTTTCTCAATAATGGTCGGCACAACAGTTGGACAAACGCAATGAATGTTCCCAAATGAGTCATCTCACGACCTTGCCTAAATCCCTCTGTTGTTTTAACCGAACAGAATCTGTATCACTGACACAACTGATCAAAACAGAATTTTTATTATTCGAGGTTACATTTGCACTCTTAATTATGTCGATTGCGTACACTCAACTTGATAATCAGTGTACTGCCATCGATGTCTGTTTTTTTGAAACGTGTCGATATTAGCAAGATCGGCATGATGATTTTCGGTCAGAAAAGATAGACAGGTGTCGAATTCGAATTTTTTTTAACCAAAGATAATGAATTCATTGTGATATCAGTACAAAGAGAAACAACATTATGCTTATTTTTCATGTCCAGAACATGTGATTTGAAGACATAAGCACTGTGTGACACAACACGATGTCTCACAGAGCTGGTTTGTTTTATCATGTCATGCTTTTGTGGATAAAACATATTTTTCTACGCAACTGTCCGTTGCGAGTATCAGGTACGAGTTAAGACAATGTGCACCAATATTTTAGTGGCATAAGAGTTATTTTGGGCCGTGCATTCAGCATCAATCTTTGTACGACTCCTAAATAAGATAGGTATAAATATTCTATCTTGATCGAATAGTTTGGTTGTCATATTCATATACTGCAAAAATACGGGGTAAGTTTCTATTACTTTATCTGTCATTTATACTAAGCTTGATTTCAGTAAATTAGTCCGCCTTCACGCCAGTTCGGAAGGTCAATCGCTGCTTACATCAAGACAACGTAAACATGTTGCCAGCACTGGACGCTTCCATCAATACCAGACTTCTCTTCTCCACTCTACGCTCTGAGTACAGTGTTCCTGGATCACTTGTGGCTCCCGTCAGAATGCCTATAGGCTAAATCCTTATTGCTCGAATGGATCATTTTGTCAATATTAATGTAATACCAAGTTTCCTGGTATGCAAATACCGACTGTGTTTAACTCAGGTTTCATTTAACAGAAGTAGCTAGCAGATTGAACATAAAATGTTACGTCGATAGAATAATACCAGTATTACCAGACATCACGATCCCAATAATAAAGTTCATACACCGATAAATTAGGCGAGTCAGTTGCTCCTTAGGGTGTTTCCAGTATATTTGTCATATCCAATGAATCACAACATGCTTCTGAATAAGTCCCGCTTGTTTGCAATACTGATTTGTCAATAACAATAGTTGACATTAGAGAACATTAGAAAACCAACCCCACTCCGGTATTAAACTAGCGATTTATTGCCCATTATTGTGGACTTGGTTCAAGGTCAATGAACAAAGCTTACGCGTTGTGCTTTTTCCACTTAGTGGTTAATTACACTATTTGTAAAACGCTTCTTTCATCTCTCACTGGCGATCATAGAGGTGTATGTTTTAGTGACACCAGCTATTCTCACTCGGGTTCTGTTTGTATAGATACACACGCAAGTCACTTGAATAATAGGATGCTACGCTATAGACAATCATCTGCACCAGGATGCGGTTATGTAATTATAGGCCGTGCACGTCGCCATACAGGTTTAGTTTCATAGACTCAGACCAGTCAAAGTCGATTACAAAAGGGTTTGAACATATTCACATAATAAACCCACTAAAAATGTGTAAATGCTTATCAATCCGTGTGATATGAAGGGTTATCAATACCACTGTACTTTGCAGGAACACTTAGGCTGCCACATAGTGTGTTTGAAGCTGTATGCAAAAGAGCAAACTATGTGCCTATGCGGCATGTATACACCAATATGCAACAGAAGCAGCGTTTGTTTTGAAGTTATGCAGCAGAACAACTGTACAAGAGATCTGATATTTCCCTTGCTTAAAAATCTAGCTGGTCCTTTGTCAACTAACGTGGCTTCGTTTATTGTTTAGTATCTACTGCAGAAGACCCCCAGACAAAGCTCACTTTCCTAAAACCACGCGTCTAGGATATACATATCTGTTACAGTTTTTTCATGCCTGTTAATAATTCTTGCATTCTTTCTACATCGCCTCATCATTCCGGTGTCATCCTCACAATGGTAAAAGTGTGGTTGTGTATATTGCACTAAAACCACGACCAGGCTATGCAAAAAAAGAAGAGAAAGCAGCGTGGTAATAACATGAGTTTACATCAGACTGACCTGTAAGTCACCTTATGATTCCTGTTTCATAATCACGATGGTATTTGTGCGATTGCCTAGTTTCGTCAAAAATCGTTTTCTCACACTTGAAATGTTATAGTGCATACTATGTCTAGAGATTTGAATGAGGTTGCATAAGCGGTTGTTTTGCGCTGGCCAATCTTTTCCCATGAAATAATATGACTATTACATTAACGAACACTTATTACGTTTTGTGTTACTTATTTCGGATGTAATTATCATCCCTGTCATACATACTAGTTACTCATTACCAGCTCATTACCCTCTCGGTTTTCTCTGGTTAACACTCTGTGAGCTGAAAACTTCCAAGCCGAATTGCAAATGCTACACAATTGCCAAGCAGCAATTTCTGATGACGTAATTGGATCTAAAACACTGTTGAAGTGATTTCATATGAGCGGTCACGAATGAACCTGAGGCCAATCCATGATGTTCACATTAATCCCCGAGCTATGTGCCTCTTGTAAATGTCCACATTGTTAATATGGGTTCGGTGGCACAATTCTGTTTGAGAAAGCTAATGTGATCAAGTAATCCCGTTAGAGTACAGCCGGAAGCACTTGGTTATCGGTCGCGGCGAAAGAGTTTCATTGTGGCACCACATTCAACTGCCCGTTCTCCAAATTGTCCCATTAACTGCCTTTTCTACCATTTCGATTTCCTGAAACATGGTGTTTAGCCGGACCATATGGTCATAAGGCTGTCTAATCACTAAGGTAATGCATAGTCGGAGTGAGAGTTGAAGCAGCGACTTTTGCTGCATCTGAACATTAGAAACAGAAACACTACACTGGACACGTCTTTTGACCTAATTTACGAATGTAAGAGTATTTGCACAATGGTAAGTTACGATTTTACTGTACCGTAAATATTGGATTCTAACTTCTCGTTCGGCTTTAACATATTGTTTTGGTAAAGAGTCTTATACAACACATTGGCAAGTATCTCAAATAGCGACACTCACTCAGATAGGAGACTTCACCATGCTTTGCGTCCCTTGACATATTATTATTCGCTTGTCCCTTCTCTTGACGAAAGCCTATATGATCCTTGGTAAAGTTCTTCATTTTGGTACATCTGGAACAATACACTGGGCGATATAACATAACAAAAAGCACTCCCAGCACGCAACATTTTTCTCACATCATAAATAGAAAATGTATTTTACAGTTACGACAACGGCCTGATGCCATTTACATAGTCGATTCCGAAAAAGGGGATATCACATATCATTATTGCAGGCTAGCATTAATAAATCTGTGCGTAAACATAGCATGGAGTCAATTATGAATATAAGACGCAGAAAGAGGATTGTCAAGCCGACTTTATAAGTGATTGCCGTGTCCAAATGTGGCAATTTCATATCAACACGATAACGCAAATGGCACCATTGTCGACAATGTATGCCATCACTAGCAAGGTCAATGCAATTAACCTTTGTATATTTATTATTACCTTGGTGTCGTATAGGTCTGATCATTTGATAGATCAAACGCGTGTGATTATATAAATTATCTTGGAAATTGAATTGAATGTTCTGTAAAGTCTAGAGGTAATCTGCCCAATTGCCCGAAGAAGCATTATGCAGTTACTTATACGAATGACATTTCCTTTGATTGGATGCACTAGTGCATCAACACAAACGTCACCGCATCCAAACCTAGGGTCAGTATTCGATGTCCAAATATACGATGTAATGCAACCTTGAGTATATGAGGATGGATCAAGTATTGAATTGTGTTTGCTGATTATTAGATGAACAATTATACGGTACAATATATACTTATATTTGTATACTTATAAGTGTGGCATGAACATGATATGGTACAGGTGAACGTGTATAACAAGCTTTGCGCCATGTTTTCCGACCACAAATATAAAGTTTCTATTCCTTACCTCAAAAACCTAAATGAGGCTGCGCAAAAAACTTTTAGCCACAGCTTGGAAAGGGTTAGGAGGTGGCAAACAGTCGTGCCAGTAGCCCCTATTCATAGATTTGCTGCCAGACAATTACACCAGCCAACACGATGAATATCGGTTCGGAATAAGCAAACGCCGTATAAGAAGTCATTTTTCTGTCGGACAGAAGGTCTTATGCGATGTTATCAGGTACATGAAGCCAAGCCCTGGGTCATTTATCATTATTATTGGTTTGTGAGACTGTCAATTGACACGGCAAGGAACATCGTCGACATGAAGGTGCTTTAGCATTGATACAGTCAACCCAAAACTGTAGTGTGAATGCGAGAGATTGGGCAAATTCGTTTACATGGGGATTTACAATGTCATTGCATTTGAATAACTAGGCATATGTTCCAATATATCCGAAAAGAATGAGTCGTAATATACTTTACCTCAAGCAATGAGTATACGAAAGGGTCGGCTAATGCCCACAATGTATTGATAGATAACACAGCTGAATGAGTGAGGAGGAGCAAAGTCGTGCCGGTAGTGGTAGAAGCGTACCAAATTGGAACCACAATCTACAGGCGTTACACCTATTTGATCTGCATATCATTTTCAAAGACAGAGCAGTAGTGACCCTTCTCAGCTGTCATAAAACTGGACTAACAGAACGCTCGATTACCAGATAACAGGAATACCCCACACACCCATCATATCCTCGGACGTTAGGCACTTCAATCACTCGGGTCTGCAACCTCTACCAACCCCAACCCCTGTGTCAAATTACGACGCGGCTTTCAATCTTTTATGTAATATGTAATATGTAAATTTCTGACTTTAGGCATTACTCTATTCAGGTCAGATCCATGTCAATTGTATGGCATCTTGAATGTTTAACCTTATTATATCATCTTTGTAGTCATAATTTAGAGATAAGTTATTCTAACATTCGACCAAAGGGCATTCAAACGATTTTACCATTGGGGCGCTGGTGACATTTGCTGGTAAATCATTCCACTGAGTTGTAAATCTGAGGGATAAATATTTTTTTCTGACATTAAAATGTGGACTTAATTTCTTGATTTATAGACTGGGACCTTTCTGTTTCCTGCAATTCGACAAAGTCGTATACAGTAGGAGCATATGTGTTGCTTAAGATCTTGTAAAATTCTATCATACCTCCATGCGCATATATGACAAGGATGGTAATTTAATTTGCACAGGCGTTCAATATAAGGCAAATACTTCTGTCTCCCTTTCAACTCAATTTATGTATCATTTTATTATGTGCGAGACGATTGACGCACCATTACAATGGCAGTAACCCTGTTACCATGTATCTGATGCAATGACGTCGAGATGGGTGGAATTGATCTGCTGTGAGAAGTCTTGACTACATCTCATGGTCTCCAAATGCAGAGTGATTTGCTGTTTATGCTGATAGATGGCAATTTTTTCCGACTGTATGCTGCGAAGAAGGTGCTTGATCAATTGGTTGGCAATGGAAGTATAATCTAGTCTCGTGAGGTTTCGTTTACATACTAGGCGAGCCACGCCAGAGAACTAATGCTGCATTACTTTCACAGTCATCAATAAAACTTTGTCCCTAGTCTCGCAGTATTGATGATGCAGAGAAATCCTACCTCAGATAGTGAATTATTCAGCAACTAAAAAACCTTACAGATGTCTTTCTCTTAATAAACTGAAAAATTCAGTTGTATTGCTAAGCAAGATTCTAAGCAGATTTAATCGAATTCCCATTAACCGAGCTAATATGCTTAGAAACGCGCTTGAGCGCTGCACAATCGCATAGAAACACACACGCACACACACACATACACACGACACATACACACACACATATGTATATATATATATATATACATATATATATATATATATATATATAGATATACATATACATATATATAGATATATATATATATATATATAGATATATATATATATATATATATATATATTATATATATATATATATATATATATATATATATATATATATATATATATATATATATATATATATATATATATATATATATATATATATATATATATATATCTATATATATATATATATATATATATATATATATATATATATATATAGACAGCATATCGTGCCGTGCGTTTCACTATGTAATCGTTGTATTGCGCAGTTCTAGCCATCAATATTTGTTTGGACGTGTCTCAAAATGTGCATCCGCTAGCAGCAGATATAACTGTTTAATATGTTTGAAACGCATAAGAAGCAAAGTTAGTATCTAATTTCAATAGATTTGCGTACATAGGAATTTGCAATTGGGTACTTGAAAACATCGCTGTTACTGACATGCTTAAAGTCAAATGTTTCTCTCCAAAACGAAAGCAAGAGTCATTACTTGCAATATGCGACAATTCATAGTCAGATAAAAGCCTACAAATGCATGTATCGCTGGTCAGAAAATATGTAAATAAATTAACGCGTTACTAACATAGTTGATATCGTTATCATGGTATCTGATGCTAGTAAATTCACTATACATTTACCATGCTTGTCATTCCGCGTTCAACTAGTGTTGATATCGGAAACAAATCAGTACGAAAAAGATGCAATCTTTGCATAATGTGCTCATAAAACGACCAGATCACTTCATTGAGCGATCAAGTTAATGCTGAACATAAAATGATGAAAGATTCTAGATATTAGAATATGTAACGATTCACCCGTGTCATCAACTATCAGGTATATTGAGCGATCATTGTTCCCATTGGTCTACATTACGATTTTGCCTGCTATATATCACCCGGTAGGATAGTACGTTGCACTCATGCGTGTGAGGCCGTGAGTGTACTGTTGTAGATATTGATCAACCGGAAGTTTTGCACCAATGTTAATTGTCATATTGTCGGGTAAAATCAAACGTTATGCTCTGCGGTTATTTGGAGCTATGTTTATTGGTGCTTAGTATCCACCTTTGTCCTTATGATCTTACACTTTAAATAGCCTAGAGATTTTAGCGGTATGTATTAGTATAAACGTTAGCACAAGTTTTATGGAAACCCATTTTTATCGGCTTCAAGAGAAATGCACACCGATTAAAATGTAATTGACTGATTACTCATTACATGACAGCAGACAATTGTACTAGCACCAATCAGGGACAGCACTTTATTTGAGCACAGCTAAGGCTGATTGGTGGCCAGGGAAATAAAACATCATTCTCTCCGTACCTGGAGACTGGAGCTTAAACGGAATGCTACACAACGCAATCTGTTAAAGCCCTTCTATAAAACAAATTTTTTCCTAAAAGAAGTTCAAAGAGCTTTTTTGAAATTCTGGATGACCCTTCCTTTTTACTTTTTTGCACAGATTACTCGGTTGGAGGTAAGGCATCGATACTGAGTGAATTGAAGGCGGCAAATTTGCTCTTCTATTGCCCGTGTTATTGGGTCAAAACAAGTGATAATGACTGAAGCACAGAAAAAAGTATATCATGTCTTATAATTGTGTCCCAATGCCAAACGACACACATATAAAATCATGCGTGAAAATGAGATGCCAGAAAGGTCAACTCTTTCTCGAATGCAAGATTGAATAGATGATCTTTCCAACTATTTCAGGTTTTGATTGCGTGATTTTCTTATCTAACGGCGGCAAAACTCATTTCGCTTACCATTCCAGGCAATTTATGACATCGGGTTTAAGTTAAATGCTATTTACCCTGATGTACTATTGCCAAGTTGTCAACTAGATTGGATCATTTATTAGATCGAATCTCAAAGATCATATCAATTTTATCTGGGAATTAGATTTTACGTGATGAAGCGACTAAACGTAATCGACTAAATTGCCCCTCCGCAGCATTAAAAGAATGTTTATATAGAAAGCAGCTGCTATGATCAGATGCAATTATGTATCAGCAGCTACATCATGGCACCACAATAAGTGAAATCGAATTATGATAGTGGTTGCAGTCTGGGCGTACTATTTGATACTATCGTAGGTTGATGGCTATGGATCAGGTAGTCAATCTTGATTGTCGATTTTATTAAATGAACGATCATCCAGTTCTTCAAAATATGAGCGTGTACTTTATATGACATGTATATCAGTAAAAGAGCTCCACACTCACGACAATCATGTGTCTTAGCGTATTTTCCAGTTTCACTTGGAATAGAGAGCGGATATCGCTTTACGTTGACCGCTGGTCCTTTTCAGGGACGACTAAGCTTCCTACATTTCATCTTCAAGGAAGCGTGCCTAGCATATAGACAGCATCCCCCTTTTTGTACTGCTGTTCCACTAAGCGGATAGTGTAATAACGTTTAATGCGATGCAGCGAGGCATGGAGCATAGCCCGAGCAACCTCAGGGACACGGCTAGCATGCGGATGTGGTCGGCTTCCTCCGCTCCTCCTCCTCTGTGCCGAGGAAACACCAGGTGTGCCGGTACATTTACTTCCTGCCCCAGCATGAGTTTATTGGCCGTAAAACCTGTACGTCTACAAATAGAGTGGACAGGTCGGCTGCTGCAAATGCATGTCCCAATAGCGTTGGCTCTACCACTAACATACTCGTTCCCCCTAGATGTACGCGGCAACGGTACCAGGCAGGCGAGGTGTTACACTGACTTCAGCTCGCGCTTCCGGGGCAGCTTCTTCCATCATTCCGGTGGCTTGAGGCACGATGTTGTGTAACTCTAGGCCAAATCTGCCCCAAACCCTCTCAGCACGACGACAATACTAACACCCCTGACATCTCCCAGGTCAATCCATGCCACGTTAGCACTGCAAGCCCCTAGTTGCGATTTAATCCTGGACAGGGCGTCTGCGTTGGCGTGTTTCCCTTACCAGCACGGTACTAAACTACCTTATGCTACTTAGATAGTTCTTCCTTCCATTGTGTTAGCTGTCCCTATGGCTCTTTGAAATTGAGCATCCATGTCAGGCTAGCGTATTCTGTTCTTGCTACCAAGGGTTGTCCCGCTGTATCCACCTCGGACATTCTTTTCGGACAAACAGGCATTTCTTCGGCTTCATTAGGTTGTCGAACGTGACACGGGCGGCGGCTGGCCATCCAAACATTGAAATTTAAGTTCGGTTGTCAAAAGCAAGGGCTCTGTCTGCCATATTTAAGACGGCCCGTCACCTGCTGACGAGAAGATCAAATCCCAATAGCAAGTCTTGTGCGATAGGTGCCATATAAACTTCCACATGATAGAGCTTATGGCCCACACTCAACTCCACTGGTCCCACAATGAACCCGGCTATGGTCATGTCTCTACGAGCAGTCAGTCATCGCTGACCTTTCGCGACTTTGAGTTTAGCTGGCTTCAGTAGCAGCATCGACTACGTCATCTACAGTCCTACCGCAGATCTATACAGGTAGGGTGAATCGGGACACGGACAGTGGCACACCAATATATTTCTTGAAACTGCTACTGAAGAACTGCCACTGGTCTATCCTCCCGCGGTACAACCTGAGGCTCCCTGTAGTTTGCCAATGGTTCCCCGACCCAGTGGATTGAGGAGCCCTGCATAATTTGTTATCTAGTTGAGTACAAGAGGGTAATCGAGATGGCATGGGCGTCTCCATGACACAAACAAGTCGCCGTGACCGGGCTGCGAAACCCACGCCACTGGGACCAAGGGCCAGCACGGTACTATTGAGCTCCATGGTCGGGTGCATCCCCTTACCGAAATTGGACCACCATTTAACGTGATCATCCGAGTCATGGGGAACCAGTCAGGTTTTCACACTGTAGATCAAAGGGTTACACATCTATGCCTAGTAGTAGTGCACTTTAATACAAAGCAATGTGCCTGCCACGTGAAGTGTCAGCTTGGTTTTTATCAACAATAATGTATGCCAAACTGTAAAACGGTACAATTGCAATACGAGCATGTAGAGGCAAAGGAAACGCCATTGGGGGGTCTAAAATTGTCACGTGTTTGTAACGATACTTTCAATGGATGGCAGCCGATGCAAGAAACTGCAAATGGACATATAGGAGTGAATATGTCACGTACTATGAGAGGCTAGATTTTTGCATTAACTTGGGGAGCCGAAACCTGCGCGATTTTCACTTTTGGTATTTTTTATCCCCATGTTGTAGGCTTCTAATACCTTCTTGTGTTCTAAGTATAGTTCAATATATATATATATATATATAGATATATATATAGATAGATAGAGAGAGATAGAGAGAGAGAGAGAGATAGAGAGAGAGAGAGAGAGAGAGATAGAGATATATAGAGATCTAGATATATATCTAGATATAGAGAGAGATAGAGAGAGAGATCTCTATATATATATATATATATATCTATCATATATATAGATGGGATATATATATCTCTAGAGATCTAATCTCTCTCTAAATATAGATATAGAGATCTCTCTATATATATCTATATCTCTCTATCTCTCTATATCTATCTCTTGATATAGATATATATATATAAATATATATCTATCTCTATATATATATATATATCTATCTATCTATATATATCTATATATATATATCTCTATCCCTCTATTTATCTCTCTATGTTAAATACGATACCTAGTGGCAACTTTCCATAATTACCTACAGATTCTATGTGTGTGTTTTCTGGCTACAAACATATTCTAATAGCTTATATAAGATAAGAAAATGATCAGTTTAATCGGGAAACATTTACATTGTGTTGGGATGACCAAAGTGCAAGGATTACAATAGCATAATGGAAATTAAGCAATGATCTGTGCCTACATTATTTCTAAATAACCCCGTCTTAATGCACATATATATATTGGCAACGGCGATTTCTGTTTATGATACAATATATTACACGTACTTTGCATGATTACCAATGCACAAACGAAGCTGCAATACTGTTTTCACACTACTCTGCTCGTTCATTGGATTTATGACAGAATGATAGAATCGTGTACACGGGAACTGCTCACAACAAGGCAAACGACATTTCTTACGTTCACCGGGCTGGCCTAAAAATGGCAAAACAATCTAAAAATCTTGTGCCCGCATAGCATATCACTGGGTAATATCCACTTTAAAAGCGGGACCCTGTATTTAGTGAATGTCAAATAACAACCCAGAAATGCCGTTTCCGGGTAATTTCGGGGTATGTGTTTCTGTTGAACTAGTGTGCGACAGAACAACTTTAATCGATTTATTCCATTCATGAAACAAGGCTAAGCTTAACAGGACCGTCTAGGCATACAGTGACCGAATAGTGAGCGAGCTGATGACGCAATTTTCGAAACATCGCCCCTTAACTAAATCGAATGATAATCGATTGCATTGGCAGAAGAATTTAAATCTAAATACCGCGTAAGATAGACTGGAACCGTGCGACTGGGAGTTCGCAATAGATAGGGTAAAGACAGAGGTTTAATAACGTGGATTACAATCAGGACGACAACATTGGTAGATTGACAGCAGGCGGCAAGTGATCAGCTAATTGCTACTGCTTGGCTGCCTCATGGAAGTAATGATATTATCCAGACAAGTATTACAATTTGTTGGTATTTAACATTTAATATTTTTGGGATCTGGGCTGGTTTCAATGAAATATATGTCGTGTATGTACCTTCATAAAACCGCTAATGGAGCCATTACAGACAATCTATGGTTCAACGGTTAAGGTCAATTATCCTGCAGTGGGTTTGAAGAGGTCATATGCAATGAAAGAGTCTATAATCCAATCTATCTTCACCTTGATTAAATATAATATGCTAAAACGACTGAGGACGCGCCTAGTATTAAGACTAAGTCTGCTATTAAGTGGATGTATATATATATATATATATATATATATATATATATATATATATATATATATATATATATATATATATATATATATATATATATATATATATATATATATATATATATATATATATATATATATATATATATATATATATATATATATATATATATATATATATATATATATATATATATATACATATATATCGATTGCAGCATCGTAACGTCGAGCAAGATGCAATTGGCTTCAAATATACCATAGTGGTTGCTGCGTATATTATGTACAACATGATGCTGTGCTAGCAGAGGGTTAATTCATATGTGATCATTTGTTAAAGGCTCTAACAAACAAGAAATGTTGGTCTGTAAGACTCACAATGATAGATCCTTATATCACCGCTGCAGAGGATAGCAAATCCAAGCAATATAACTGTTTGCACAAAACTGTAAACTCCATCCATACAATGATAATACATATTTCGTTGTGTTGATCCTATTCATTGAAGATTGTAGCAACAAATTGTGTATTTTGTTGTTCCTGCACCTTCCTATTTTCTGATCTGCATCGGGATTGCGGCATTGATTTATGTATTCATCACTTCATCACTTAACTATTCCATTTAGGACCCTGGTTGAACTATCATGGAATAAAATGAGCCCTTATTCTCCCTTTCAATGTACATTCTGTTATGTTTTCTACAATTACACAAAACGTCGATATTTGACCTCATTTCTAATGGGTTCGAGTATTCAAAGACTGCGTGCTTTAGGATTGGATAACATATAACGTGGTCCTCTCACAATCGTAATGCGGCAAGTCATTGTTTCACATTAGGTATATAACCCGTATTGAGCTGACTTGGTAAATACATACGAAAGCAAATATACTAAATATTTCGGAAGTGACACCACCATATCATTACATCATATAACGACACTTGCTGGTGAATCAAACATAATAACCACATTCTATTTACAGCTGCGTGTCAGTACCAATGGCTGATGTGGTTGCTCCTATGCAGGGAGGACATTCTGCAACGTACCAAGCACGACCCGCAAGATGAAGGGCTAAGCTCAGTTAGGGGTGTTTAAGACGGAACAACTAAATTTTGGTCACATTCTTCTGAGCTATCGTCAATCGTTACGCAATATCAGAGTGTCTTTACTTAAGCATTACATTATATGTGATAATTTTATGGATACTATCTATCTGTGTTGGTCGTAACTTAGTTTGGTATCTCAAATGATTTTGCGAATATGTCTAGGGATTGGTCCATGTCGATTCTTGATAAGGTCCTTATGACTTGTGATCAAAATATATACGCAACGATATAGCTCTAACGACTGACTATGCATTAATTTTATCGTTACTTGCCGAATGTAGATCACAAATTTCAGAATTGAAATAAACGCAGAATGATTTCCTCCAAAAGCGCCATTAGCTGACGAGGCACGTTATCAGCTTCGACAAACAAAATGAACGTCAGGCCGTTAACAATTGAAATCAAAGGTGTGTCGTAAAGCAGACACGGCTCAAATGAACCCATCGACATAAGGATGCTGTTTTATCGACACACTCATCTTCTACTAAAGGAATCATTATCGACACTAGTCATTAAAACTCTGGCAACTGGCACAGGTCGCTAACGCATGCATACTATAGTGTGCTTGTTTATATACATCTTTTAGCAACATGCATACCGTGTCGGTCAAATGGTTTCTTCCATGAGCTTTGTATTTGCGGTTGCAAGTTATACTCCATTGGACCTATTGCATCAATGGATCCCATTGTACAAGCCGTTAGTATGAACTAGGCTATGTGGGGGCATTATTTCTGACTTCATTGCATATCCAACCACTGTGGCACAGAAATAATCAATTATTGCCAGCCAAGTTAATGTGTATAATATTGCCAGGGCATCCGCCTGATTTGATCCATGTATCCACTAACCGCTAGATTGCAATTTATGAAGTTTTGTATTCAATACGCTGGTGGACCAATACCAATACCAGTTTTGCGATTGCTTTGCTGGGCATCCATTTCCTACATATATGTATATATATATACACACATATATATACACACATTATATATATATATATATATATATATATATATATATATATATATATATATATATATATATATATATATTATATATATATATATATATAATATATATATATATATACATATATATATGCATGCTTTGCCTATATAGATCATGAATCATGCAAGACCAATTAAATATAGTAGGAGTGCCAATGCCGCTTCGTCGGGGCTCAATATCGAATTTATAAGGCTTAGTCATCTAGATGTAGCAGCGCCTCAGATCAATACAGGGGATCATGTGCTTGTGTTGATAACAGCACCGCATAACGAGGGCAATGTGCTTTAGTCATTTGCACACTCACGGCACAGCTAGTCGGAATGAGCCCTCTGAGCATAGCTATAAGAGTTCTCATAAAATAGGCATTATGGGGGAAATATTCCATTTAAATTGCAACACCACCCAGTGTCTAACAGTAAAAATCTCTTTATGCCAGCAAAGATAAGGTCAATTCTACTGCCTGGGCATCTGCTGAATTCGATCAATATACCCAGCAAACGTTCGATAGCTATATGCAAAGTATTGCATTCAATATTGGCCTATGACCTGAATACGTGATGATATATCCAAAAGTGTTCAGCAGATAGAGTTTAGAGTTGATAGAGTGCATTAAGAGTATAATTATTTGCCGTTAAGATCATTTGCAATTACATATAAATCCTCATTTTAAGTGGTCAACAATTGCAAATTGTCAAACATTAGACCCTATAGATCTGACAAGGCTAACACACATTATTCTCTCATATTTGTAGAAAATCGGGTTGCTTTATTGATATACACACAATACTTGTAAAATACTTTACTTCAGATCATTCACATTGCTACCGCTTATTCACTCTACTCACGATCCCTGTTTCTTAACATCCACTCTATAATGTTCAAAATTCGCTTTTACCACAATTTAACTAAATTGGTTTAGTGAATTGTTACACCTAATATGATTTAACAATGTCTTTATAAGGATATAACTGTGATAAGAACCGTAGTAGCTAAATAATCATACATTTTCTTAAACAAAGCGAGCACAAACTTACAATGTAAGATAACTATGCGACGAAATATTTTTAATAGTAAATATTAGTTGTGCATAATATCAACCTATATGAATCTATTAGAATATATGCATATATGAAAAAGTGACCTTACGTTGTAAAACATTAATTATTGTTTGCCAGACAAACTGTTGTTATTTGACTTCATGCGATGAATAATCAAGGTAAAGGTTTCTCTTCAGATACTTGAAAATCGACGATATGATGATCACTTTGAAAACTTAGAATGTTCTATATTGAGAAGGATAAGTTCTCATTAAGGCGAAGGGAGGTGACGGAAAATTCATTTACTTGCCCAATCGGAAATATTGCAACACTGACAGATCGGCACTCCCCAGATAAAATTCTGCCCAAATAAAACAGTCTCTCAAAGATGCATAAATGGCGTTTGCCTGTTTATCGCAGCTGATTTTAATCTATCTTCACCTATGTAAATTTGAGTAATAATCTAATTTGCGATGGAAACGCCCAACGCTATTGTTAAAGTGCAAGTTGCGAGTATCCCTTATCTCGGTTTCCTCTCACTTTAATAGAGGCTTCAATGTGTTCCCAAACTTCTGGTCAGTATTTAACCATAAAACAACTGTTTAACAGCTAAAACAATCAGGTCTGTTGTATTCTTACTCCTTTTGCTATCCTATCATCTTCCCCCTTCCCCTTTACCCAACCCCACCTGCCCAATATAAAATATTTGCTTTATCTTCCCGAGACACAGCGGAGTCGGTTTTCCATAATCCTCTACATAGTTAGATAAATTCCTAGTTTCATTTCATGGTGCTTGATTTTAGCCAACAAGAACCCACTATGAACAACATTGTGCATCTAGTAGCAGTCCTTAATAAGTACGATATGAGTTCAACACAGTTGACTTTCGTAGACCAAGGTTGTCCCTGTGTTCCTTTCTCGCTTGGCACACTGCCAACACAGTGGCCACGAGTCCCGTCGAAAATTCTTTTTACCGGTAGCGACGGCAGCGTCCCACAATAACATCGCATAATAACAGTAGCAACATCCACTCATCTCGTCCATCTTTACCACCTAGCCACGTATTGGCATCAATATCATCCAGATTTCACATGGGAATGCCTGCAATTAATAGCGGGAAAGGTTTGTCTGTTTATATCTCTGTTTTTTTAGGCGTTTATCAATTATATCATGGGCAGAAAGTTCGTCAAAACTAATGACGGAGCTACTTTGCACTGTTTTGCCAACAGGACATTGCAGATATTAAGATTCATAATGCTTCTCTTTATTTATTATGGGAGTTCACAGAGCTGTTGTGGCTTGCCAATGATCATCATAATATCAGGTAATTATTCAGTCTTACTTAAATATTGACCAATGTCTATTTTGGCTGACCTGAAATACGATGAATAATATTCATTGAGAATATTTCGTGACTGATGTGACTGAGTTATGAATTGAAAAGGCACTAATCCTATTAGGCAAATATATCTTAATTAGTAAGAGTCAATCGCATATGTTTGATTTAAAACTTGCCGACCAGCTGATTTGGATTGACGCACTTTTGCAGCATGTGTAGTAATAGCCGGACCGCTTTCATGTTAAATATATATAATTTCTAGCTGACATGCAAAGCTTTTTTATGAGAATGTCATCTAAGAATAGTAAGCTAATTTTGGGCCGCGCATTCAGTTTACTGACACAAACAGCTCATATACACAACACTTAAATACACCGTCGGCGAATTCAGCCGTTCAAATGTAGAAATGCGTAATAGAAAATAAGGAATTTCATAAGAGGCTACACTGCTGTCATCATTAGCGTGATAACAAGTAGATAAACAACTCATGCGGCTTGGTCCGTGTAAATACCACAGCAATAGCAATGCGTTTTGCAGTACTATTAGCGGTATATGCCAAACATATCACCACATCTATAACGCAGTCGTCGCTCGTACTACGGTTTGCGTTGCTCATTAAATAGATAAATGCCCAAAAATACAAGTATTACATGTTTAATGATAGAGCTACTAATTTGTATGCACCAATCTATCATATATCAGATAAACTGTAATTACCGTTTTGCATGAATAAATACACGTAAATTACTTTATTTACGCTGTAAATAAAGCATTCGATATTTTGCAGTCGCCATGAGCATTCAGTCAGTGTTTTCTGGGCCCTATTCCACGAAACCTCTAAAGGCAAAAAAAACGTTTCAACTAAACACGTTCTCCGAAGCTTTCTAGCCACTTAACGGTTGCCTAAGAGTTTAGCCAAGTTCTAAAGATACCTCCAGTAGGTGCCTTTATGCATGTTAACCACATCGACGGTTTCGATTGCATCATAAAACAAAGAACTTTCTCCAATCATCGGTTGTACTCGTCGTTCATTAATAGTTTAACAACATTTCAATCGATAAAGACTATGGGAAATTCGAACAACGTGACGTACTCCATACTTTAAACAATCAACCTATGAAAACGGCTATTTTAAACTATTGAAGAGTCTTATAGGTTTTCAGCTTCAACCTTGGTAGAGCAGAATGTGCAGGAAATCAAGAGCAATACAATGCGAGCTAACCCAAGACGAAGTAGTGAACTGTCGCTGAGGTATTCCAGATTCCCCTTTTATAAGTAAACAATCCATATCCAGGTGTCGAAATATCCCATACAATCACGAACACTGCTGAGGCAAGTCTCATATCATTGTAATATTCTATACAAACAGCCGTAGCAGTTTCACGGATATAACGAGTTTGCAGCTAGTTGAAAAGCAGATTGAATCATAAACCTTGGTGCGACGATGGAGAGACCAACATTGCTTCCCCATCTCTCAAACGTGATAGAAATTGAGTAGTGGGTTAAAATAAGCAATGCGAATTGATGATATGTGGAAGATGGACTTCTATCATTTAATTCTCTTCCAACTGCAAATGCATCAATCCTCGAATGTTTTGACGATAACTCGTGTGCAATGTGCTGTACTTATAAGTGCATTAATTCAAGCTAACGCTAATCAACTGCCGAGCTTACCAATGCTAAACGCGACAAAAACTACCCAACTTAAGATACTGGCTCTTGTAAGAGTTAAATCATGGATAGGTTTATTGTCGATATCATCCGCGCTGAAGCTGCTTGCGTAATGAATAAATATTGATTGGTTCGGAGCTTTAAATGTTTTTGCGCTTTTGCATAGTCAATCATTCAAACAGTTCAACAACATTCGACGAATTTCAAAACTTCAATAATTTTCCAATGCGTTATTTGAGTTGAAATTGTACGAGTGATCAACAAAATATGCGTGCTGATATTGCGGCACTATTGCGACATCATAGCACAGAACAAATTACATATTTTGTTCCAGCTATAGAGATTTAGTCAAAGAACGACTAAAAGATTAATGCATGTTCCAGTGCCTTGGGCACTGTGATTGTATTAATGCCTTCATGGAATCGGATTGGATGTGCTAAAACGACTAAAGGTAATCCAGCCTATTGCCCTTACGCTGCTCTATGCGTTTTATTACTAAAGAGCTATGATTAAATGCCTACAACAGCTGTATTAGCGGACCGCATATATATCACACGAAACGACTGGTTTCTCTAAGCTTCTTCGAGCGCATTGCACTGGCTAATACTGCGAAAATCTCTCCCTGGGATATCGATTTTAGTAAGACTATGATACCATTATATTTCTTTAATAAGGCTATAGACAATACACTCATCCACGCTAGTGATTGTGTCTGTCACGCCTGTTGCCACGACGATATTCAACAGCAGTCTTTATGCAAGGAGAGGCACTGAATGAGAAACATAATAAAGAGGGCTCAAAAAACTGATATGCGATGTTATTTCTTTTTAGCAGCCGCTCCTTCCACGAATTATGTGGCTGGCGAGTTCGATATCACATTTTCAAGAATATGCAAGCCGAGACATATGTTCCATAAAACAGAGGTTGGGAACCTGTTTGCAGCATACAGAACGGAGATAATGTCGCCACTGATCAGATTAAATAATGCAGCAATTATAATTACTTGGCACATATAAGAAGATGGCATATATGTTCCACTATTTTGTCATTTGCTGTAATAAAAGTAGTATCTTGAACAGAAGGGGATTCAATTCCCCTCTGGTCAGTTATTCTTGTATTTTTGAGCATGCGTCCATTGGTGGATCAGCGCAAACTTTATCCAAATGGGAAATATCGCCTTAGCTGCCATTATAAAGTTGTCACGGCATAAAACACATCATATGGGTTTTGTACGATGCTCGCTATTATCAAACAAACTCCACAGTCACCCTGCAAACGACAGAGTGTTATATTAAGTATGATATTACACGATACATAAACTGGCATAAAGGAACCACGTTTGTCGCTTACGCGACCATAAACTCGTGAAATAATGCAATAATTTGGTACAAGTTTATTGCGCAACACATAGCAGATTGCTGAAGAATCAATAGGCCGAATACTAAGTGTACCATGGGGTATTAAGCTGGGACCAAGCAGACATCTATGTTTGTCGTTATTGCCAAACATTTACCGTTAACAATCGTGGTGCTAAATCTCAATTTGCAGAACAAATTTCACCTTCTTTAATATCTCAGAAATGCCATAACGTGCTGTGGATGTGTTAATGCCGACTGGTGCACTTTTTATATGTATTGCTAACTGATAGACAAAACGAGACTGCTTTGCAAACCAAACAGTCAAGTGTGTCCATCGCATTGGCCGATTGATCATGCCACCTTACGAAGTAACTAAATAATACAGAAAGTCATGGCAGCAACAACCTTGTCGTGAATTGCATTCGTCTGCATTCATCACATATGGGCAATGTTTCACCGTTGCTCATTAATATCAGCTTCCAATGCTGACAATGATGAACTGGCTGTGAGAGAACTGGTATGTTCAAGATGCTTTTTGATGCAATCGCACTGACCCGCGGTAGCATTGGTTCGGTATCTCAAAGCCACAGTCGCCATTATATCAATGAACAGCAATTATTTCGAGCAGCAGCCACTCCCAGTGGGTTCGGTTATCCCATTTAACGACAAGATAATGAACATTCTAATGCAATCGGGACTAATATATGTAGTGATGCTAAAACGTTTCTAAATTAACCTCTTAAAATGATTGATGGGATATTTGCCAGAGAGAGTTCATAAGTCAAATGCATTAAATACATTGAGAGTGTTGTTTTCAACAGTTGATTGATTGATCTGGCTTACTATTCACAGTGAAAAGAATAATGCATATATTACGAATATGTATGGGACTATTTAGCGCAAGAATACGCTTTAGTTTACGCAGAACGATGTCGACATGTATGTGTCTCTGTAATGAATATGCAAGCTTACATCAATACATGCAGTAGAATTCGCTCATGTTCAATCCAATTAATCATTTACTTGAGCTGTTCCAGTAAGATTGTAAACACCGCTGCAAATATTGAGCATTGTATGTAACATCCAGCATAAATGACCGGCAGTGTTTAGTATCTAATGTTTTACTGCCGACGTGCCCAACAAATCATGCATGATGCTCTCTGAATATATCCGGCCATCTCTGAAGTATTAACTTCAAGTATTGAACAAATGACATGTGAGTTACGTTAACGCATAACACACGGATCGATCCACAAAGCAACCTAACACATAGGTGGACGGATGCGTTTGTAAACGATTTTAGTTTTTTTTTTTACAAAGGTGAGAAGAAAATCGGAACCCTAAATAATCAAAGAATAGAGAGATTTGCTGGATATAAATCGGTTGCAGGGAGAATAACCCTCTTATGTGGTTGTATAATTACATGCAAATCCATTCCCTGAGTGAAAACCATGCTCATAGCAGTACAGCGCTATGGCAGTGAAGCGACTATTACTGAACTTAGAGAAGGGGTTTGATAGAAAGCAGACCAGGAGTACATCAATATTTATATGCAGGCCAGAGCAGCAATCGCATCTGACTAGTTGCTTAGACATATTTATAGTCCGTTAGTGAGAGGAAAGCAAAACAAAGCTTGGACCCGCTGACTTGGTACATTGGCATCGCAAGTTATCGCTGCCTATATAAATTAGAAAGCAGCATTCTCATAATACACAGTCTTTTTACTATCGTGTAACCTACATTTTGGGATGTGCAAATACTAATATACAGGTAGGACGACGCGCAATGTGAGCTATACGTAGGATTTACCTGCCTCTACAATGATTATTTTGTGAACTGCCATTAGAATGTTCATTGTTTCACTGTACATTAGAGACTCGAACAACTGGCATTTTTTGTTTGTAAATGCAGGCTTTGGTCTAATGCATCGATGTCACGTTGGAGGAATGCTGACAGCACCTGAATTACATATTGTACCTGGAACTTAATAGGTGCCTTATGAAGATAGATAAAAGCTCCCTTTAGAGCGGCTAGTTAACTCTGTCTGATCACCCCATACAGCAATTTCCGTCCTTACTACTGCTGCACTGCGATGCTTGACAAATCAACTATTATTAAATTGCCCATTCGGTATTCACAATTCACACTTTATGCTGTACTTTGTGATGTTAAAAAGCATCTGCCAAACATTAACTCAGTTTGTTCAGCATTATTTCTCCAAAAAATGTAGGTCATACAAGGAAATAAAGATAAATACGGGGCCCAGGACCCACCACTAATAACCCTTGTCCAATCTGACTCCGAGCCATTAATTACTGTTAGACTACCAGGCGAGCTTATATGAAAACCTCGAGGCACCAGTGGACTATCCATGGAGGGACAACATTGCGCAATACAATACGAATTACTGTGTTTATGCTGGTGAGGTTTGCTATGAGTACGATATTATAGATAAGTCAAGCTTGGTATACATGTAAAATATGTATCGCACATTTTTCTTTGTAGCGATTGAATTAGCGGCTATCATAAATCAATGGTCTAACTATCGGGAACTAGTCTGCTAGGTATTTATCAGGCATTTATTTAATTACGAGCCAATTAACGAATCATTCGTAAGGTTAATGATTTTAGCGATGGAGAAGAATAACAAAATTGGAATCGGATGAGTTAGATACTCCGAATAAGAGCTTGGAATACGTGAACTGAATCGGATAGACATGAAAAATATTCGTTGGTAAAAATAAGTTCCTTTATTTGTTTTTTATAGTACATTGCCAAGTAAAGCTTGGCTTATCGCGATTTCCTCATTATGATCTTATATACACGTGGCAATTCTAATGCGAAAACCGGAAGCCTCCTTCTAAGCAAGTATCGATAAACGAATGCTCTTAGTCTTCAAATGCATTTGGGGCCCATATAAAGCGAGAAACTGTGTGTGTTGTTGTGATTCCCACAGGTGGTTTCAGGTGCACAGCTGCAGAGTTGCCGTAAGCAATGAGCTTAGCCATAATGAGACGCAGAATGATATATTTTAGTTCGCTGGCTAGAGTCACTCTCAAGAGAGCAAGGTTATATATATTGCATGTAAATGACTTTCTTCTATACGAATTGCGTTAGCTGCTTTAGTGCATCTGCAGTAGTGTCATAACACACGTTCTCATAGCAACAATCTCAGCTATACATTAGATTGATAATCAACAGCTTCTTACAGCTATATTCTGTATTTAAGTTTGACGTAATATGCTTACGTGTAGAAATTAACGGTAGGCATACAACTAGATATGTAAGTGCTTACTACAATTGCGACCAGTCACACAAGTACCTTGCTCCTACAACGGCTAGTCAGCTTACCTATTCAGGTGTTTGCCAATTTAAACATACGGTGGTTAAATTCTCAGTATCATAGACGCCTCTAGACAATCTCTTGTGTCATCGGTAGCCTATCAGAGGTCAGCTAGTGAAGACGTACTTAAAATCTGAATTACTCAGCAATTGTAAATTAATTATCCGATCAGCATGTTGTAATCATCCATGAAGAAACATATGTCAGTTTGCAAATGTGTGTGACTTATTATAGGTCTAAATAGACTCTTGTGATGGTATCAACGGCAGCGCATGCATGAACATGAAAAGAAATGTTCAAAAGTGTAAGAAGAATGGGTTTAACTTTGTGTGAGGTTTGCCACTTATCCATTCTCGATAATAACCACATACGTCTCTTTGTATATAGTAAGCAAATTATCATTGATCTCTGTGAGGCATAAAGGCACATGGAACAGTACGTTTCATCGCCGGACATAAACGTGGAATTGTCTCTACCTCCCGGTTACATTACTTGTAATAAGTTGTACATTGGCATTGTGACCAATTCAAATACCTGCCATACGAACGCCAGCGCAAGGAGGATTATGTTGCTTCTGGCTCTCTGTAGCCAGTCATGTTGAGTGTGTCACACAAGATTGCATGCTATTTATTGCCCTCGTTTCAATGCATCTACAAACTGCGTCCCATTTTTTTTAATGATATTCATTCAGGACCTATCCGTTAAAAGCGATATTATTGTATTCATGAAATAACGCCCACAAGCCTACTCTTGCTTTGACTAGATAATCAAATATTGAAGATGTGTTTCACTGGTGTGTTGTACTGTTAGCAATATGCAATCAGCGAATGTGCTATCTATATTCTGATCTATGCATCGTAACTCTCAATGTACATAACGAAGTGAGGCTTTCTATGAGACTTGGGTAGCAAATCGAATAAACTATCAGACATCAGCTTCAATCAATATTTGCTCAAAATGTGACGTCCTAGGATCTACGAAAATGACTGAGCTAGACATTCAATACATGGTCACACAATAATGGTACGTTTCTATTGTTAAATGTCTGTAACGTAGAGCTTTAAGTAACACGGAACTACAGTAACATTGCGAACATCATTTTAATTGCTTGGTTAACATTATGCCATCTATGCAAATATAAGGCACCGATTCGTTGATCAAATAATGGTCAAAGCTTCTGCAATTAGCAACGCAAAGTAACTCAGTGCTTCTGAGGCACCCTGTTTGGTTTATATGAATACAACGCACTTTTTACATAGCAGCAGCGTTGTATAGGTCAAATTCATTGTCAAGACCACACTGCCGAGTTAACCCGCAGAGCTGAGCTTCGACAAATCAGTTCTAGTCTTGAAATTACTCTGTCTGATAACAGATTCCACGTGTGTGCACAGAAAGAATGGTAGTAGATTTTTTAACATGCTGCAATTTTTTATTCTCTTAGACAACTTTCAAACAATTAGTGCATTGAACGTAGACGGATGGAGCTGCGTATACTAGCAAAGCAGCTGAATGCTTCGTCTAGAATGTTGACTATGTATTTCCTGGTATATATGGTTTGATTAAAGTGCCATCTCCTGACAATGCTTTAGAGAGCAGGAAGTCGTAGCAACCGATTATACAGACTATTGCTATCAACAAACCGGCATTCTAATCTCATGTTCCGGGAGTGATTACACATTTGTCATACAAACAAAATGCTTTACTCAAATAATACGTTGGTTTTTTTTTAATCATATCCTGTCTGTTGTTTGTCTTGATCAAACGAAACAAAGGTAAATTAGTTACCTGGCAGATCATATTCAGGCATTGATACGGGTATCAAATGGAGAAAATGGCTTTTATACGTGGAGCCATTGCGGGTGCTTCCAAAACGAACATTAACGATATATTTACAATGACTGTGTGTGTGTGTGTATGTGTGTATGCGTATGTTTGTGTGAGTATGTGTGTGTGCGTGTGTATATATATATATATATATATTTATATATATATATATATAAATATGAAATATATATATAAGTATATATATATATATTATATGTATATATATATGTGTGTATAATATAAATACAAATATATATCTATATACATATATATAAATAATACGTATGTATATATAAATATATATATATATAAGTATATATATATATATTTATATGTATATATATGTGTGTATATATAAATACAAATATATATATATACATATATATAAATATGCATATATATCATATATATACTATATATATATATATATATATATATATATATATATATATATATATATATATATATATATATATATATATATATACTCCTTCTTATTGTCTCATTAAAAACGAAATATAATGTATACATTTGAAATCATAAATGACTAGATCATTTGGAAATCCGTGGAAATGATCTAGCATGTTGCTCACCTCCAGCCACTATTGCTTCGCTGGTGTGATCTACCTGAACAGGGTAAGCACAATGATAGGATGGTTTTCAAGATATAGGGACTAATGTAAAATGACAAGTCTGCTTGAAACCGATAATATAAAAATGACGACGTAGAATGTAATCTATTTGCTCGAAGATGATACAGAAATGCAACTTCAAATGGTTATGTTTTGATGAGATATCACACGTATTACACAGCATGCGCTGTGTTATATTTTCTGTGCTATGAGCATGGTCAGAGTAACATTTATTATTTGTAACTACTCTAGACATTTGCAGATGCCGAAATCTGAAATATAGTTTTAGGTAACTGTATTTTTACTGCCCATCATTTGCTGTTGGGCCCCTAAGCTTTAGCATATTTCTTTCCCTGCAACTCATGCCCGACAGGGCGTGCATCCGATATTTTGTGTGTTTCAACTCCATCGCAAATATAATTACCTCGCAGAAAAATTTATCAATGTGATACTTAAGCAATATGTGTGTCATCGCATTGTCATCACCACTCATTCGGTTTTTCGCTTCGACAGCAAATACATTTTACAATGGTCCAAGCCATGGTTATAATTTCATGATTCAATATTGACATAAATTTATTGCCTACAGTCTGCTTTTATTGCATCACGTAAGCTTTTCACAGTCACACAGCTCATTTCATGTTAACCGGTTTATGGTCAATATGATTCTTAAACAGTATAACTTGTTCGGAAAACAACGGTGTTTAAAACGCATCGGTTGTCAATGATTATATACTGATTGGTATGAGTAACTGCGCATTTATGTAAGTTTTTTCGTTAACAAACTGCATGGCATAGTATGACATGATGATAGATACACACTAAGCCCCTTCAGTTGCTCCAAAGCTATACACACAGAGCGCTTTAAGTAGGTTTGGTACAATATGAATAAAAAATTCTGCAGGGGTGTTCCTTAGGCAAAATTGACCGGATTTGTATGTAGCTAAAAAAAAAACGAAAATGGAAAACATTTTGGGAATGGGGCTCATTTCTAAAATGGCCGCCAAAACGCGCAAAAAATCATACTTTAACCTCTTATGTCCACTCGAGAGCAAATATTACCTATGAATATATATCAATGAATAAAGTTACATTATATAAAAATAGTTAGCAGTCGTAAGATACATTTCGTCGGTTCGGAGGACTCTAATTCCAAGATGGCGGCCAAAATCCAAGATGGCGACCGCTCACCGCATAATTATCAAATAATGCTAACTATTGAGAAATATATATCGTGTTATATAGCTTTTTATAGCTTTTCACTGATGCTCTTTCGATATAAATCATCATTTTTCACTTATCGTGGACTCTGACCAGCCAATTTCGATAAGGCGGTCTGAATCTAAGATGGAGGACCAACTGTTACAGGGATATCAAATATGACCGAGATGCCCGACAAGCATATCGTGGCAAGAATCACTTTCACTAGGCTGTCACTGGATCCTCTTCTGGTATGACCTGAGTTATCTACTAAAGTTACTAAACATGCCTGGAGCAAACCAACTTATTACTGCACTCTGAACCGTTAGAAACGAGGATTGTCACCAAGTAGACCATTGTCCGCATCAGAGAATATGGGAAACTAGCACTGTCGCACAAAAAAAACAGAAATTGAATCAATGACGAATCACGATTGATTTTGTGTCGATAAAAAAATATGTTTGTAGTTTTTGTGCACAAGAACTACAAAAATCAATATTCGTTTTGCAGATTTACTTATTTGTGTTTTCTTAAGAGTGGATATTGATACTCTTTAAAGGGATGGTGCTGCATGGTGATTTGGCTGGATGCAGCCCATAATGACATCGCATATTAACGTCTTTCGACGAGCATGTATCTTTCCCCAGTAATGCCCATTTGCATTATATCAGACGTATTCGTAATACGGATGGACAGTAACTGCAATCCGGAATGTCAATACCGATGGCTATTTCAGTTGCATAACTTAGAATCACTATGTCAATGAACGGGTAATCAATCAAAATACTCGTAACACGACACAGTTGTTAGTACAGCAGCTGTGATGTTGGCCCCTTCAATATCATTCTGATGTCCCATTGTATTAATGAAGACTCTTAAGTGTCATATCTTATATATCTCATCATTAGCAAATATCCAAAATAGCTCATACTAGCCTTTATAGAGTAGAATGCAGAAAAAATGTATTGCGCAAACCACAATCTTTATTAGAAAAATTTACTATTTACTGCTGAGCTAATATTTAGTTGGTTCATTGACTCTCTACAAATTCTCATTTTCTCTTCCATGTTTATGTTAATAACAACCTCGCATGTTATATCTGGTTGCTCCACGAAATGTTATCAGAAGGCAGCAGTTTCGTGAAAGTGATGTAGTAACAATGAGGAGATAGAATGTTCAATTTACGTCGCATAAGAAGCTGTATTCGCCCATGAATCACCATCTATGCAACTGAAGCATTTGCAACACTCGGCTATCCCATCTCTGCCTGATTCACGGTGATTTGCCCATTCATACACTTGCCCATTCATACATAGATGACGGACAAAAATTTCCTGTGATCGGCATCGGCTCAGCCAGCATTTTAACGATTCTATTTTTCGGAAACCCATCTGTCGTTCCGTAGGTCCCTTATATCCAGCTTTATGCACCTGTCATTATGGCAATTATAAAGCATCAAGCAGTGGTTCGTTTGGTTAGACCAAATTGTGACAAATGCATGCCTATGCCTGCTTGCATTCTTCATGTGTGCACAATTATGTCAGTTTTATACGCATAAAGTAAATTATGCTTATTTTCTATTGATTATTGCAGTTGCCAAACCGCGGGTTTCAATTACCCCATCAGCAAGTGATATAACATATCAATGCGATGTGCATTTCTTGTAGCTGTCTAGGCAGTGTAGAAGACGGGTTTGAGATGCTTCTTACACTTGAAGCAACGGAAAATACAAATGGATACAGCTTCTTCATTGATATATTAATAACAAACCATGTTGATAATGTCAAAACATTCTACGCTGTACATAAATCGACAATGTTGTGAGGGCTGCGTAAACTTATTAGAGTTATATATCAACTGCTTGTTCCGGCGCTTATGCGCTAAATCATGTTTGCCGACGATGCTTCTTTTTATCAAATGTACAGTTTAAATTAAAGGTTAATGAAACAACACCGCGCCTTTTGAACACTGCTGTCATCGCCATGTTCCCAATGTTGTTTATTTCTGAAAATGCAATTCTGGTAAACCAAATTTAGGTCACAAGACGTGGGGCTCAATAAAACACAATTTAGTTAAAAACATGCTACCGGCAAGGTTGCCTGCAGAAATGTTATTGGCTACATGAAAATCGTTTTATTATACCATGATCCGATGGGCCAATCAGTAGCAGTCATGTTTGGAATTGCCGACTGCAGTAAACTACAGCTCGGGTGAGTTCAGTTCATATCACATCAGCACGACATGACACGAGGATAAACGTGATGACACTGTTACGCTACTTTCAACAAGAAAGCTACATAAAACATTTACTTCGAAAACATAATTACACAATGGTTTGATGTCATTAGCAATGGCTATGTAGTTTCACAAATAGCCGCTCGGATACAGCCGGCATTGTCAAGGCATCACCCAGGTTTTCTATTTGACGAATGAGCATTGCCGAGGGTTTGCAATTTGTGGTTATCAACCATGACATATATTCGACATTTATTTTGTTGTTGTAATCATATGATTCACCCAAAGATTAATAATTCCCGTTACTCGGTAGAATCTCATTAACTTAGGGGTGGATACCACACCAACGGCTTACTTCACGAGGCATTACAAGTACAATCAATAAAAATCCATACGCAAGATCATCCGTTGTCTCTGAGGTTCTGGCATTGTACTCTCAAAAGAGTATTATATAAAATCCTTGCACACGAATGCTACCTAACTGAATTTGGCAAATAAGTTACTGCCTCCGTGTAGGGCCAAGTTGGCCTTTTTGTAACAATACAGCTATAAGAGATTCAACAGAGAACATTACAACTAGCACCATTTAGTGTGGAAAAATATCCTCTGAAGCAACCATACCTTATCAAAATCATAATAGTATTGATCAGTATCGTCGTTGTAGACATTGTAATCAATCTGGGTTTATACAAATATATTTCTTGCGTCATTCAACATCAGTGTATGTCATTAAATTTATAAAACGATTCATGCAGTCTGGTATTTAAACCATCAAATTCTTACTGAATAACAATTATTTGTTTCTCCTTGCATGCACCGGCATGGTGTCTTAGTTGTATAACATTTATACACCTCTTTACCGATATCGTATGGCACTAGTGGTTTGACTGATTAATGTTTCCCATTGTAGGCGTGGGAATAAACAAACTGAGGGCATCAAGAATAGTTTTAAAGCGACTTCTCGAAGGCTTCAGTATACCCATTGTTTCTATATTTTCTCTCAAATTTAAATTTTAAAGATCGATTTCCGCGACTACATGCAAGCAAATGTGTTTATACTCCTCTCCCATGCGCACTACGTTTGTTCCATATATTACGGTAACAAATCGACATCAAACTAATACCCCCAGGGTAACAAATAGCTATTTGCAATAATTGCCCTAGTGGTAGTAAGCTATTTGCAATCATTGCCATGTAAGTTACATTAGTGATGAAATGATGTTAACATAAAAAAGGCTGTAGGTGAAATATGGTATCTTAAAAATATTTTTTCCCTTACCTTCGCACAAAGCTTTAATGGCACCTTTTGTACAAGCTTTTACGGTTGTCCTGTATGGAAATTGGACAATCAGTCTTTTAAAAAGAAATAGTATTGCTTGTCGAAAGTGCATAAGGCGAGTTCTGAAGAATGATAAAATGACGAGGCTATTTTATTTAGCAATACTCGTAAGCAGACCAGATGCATGCACTCTACTGTTAAGATTTGCTTAATGTTGGATTAAACGCACTCTTAGTAACAATCCAAAGTTCGGCTTGCCACTATGCTTGCGAGTGTATGATTTTTGCTATATAAGATAATATAAGAACGTGTATGTCTATCCTGAAGTGGGACTGCCATCAATTAAGTGTAATTGGTGAAGGAATTAAACACGTGAATAGAACATGGACTAGTGAAGTATCCTCAAAAGACGGCAATGTTATGCTCGTTGCAATATCAGTGTCTGCAACATGAAGGCCATATCTCGACTTCTCTAACCCTTCAATAGGACGAAGAGCTCATTGAATTTTTTTGCGAAAAGTAATAGTTTCTCTCACATTTCATATTTCTACCGCCAATTGAAATATTTGTTGTTAACTTAAATTTACTCATGCCTTAGGTAAGACCGCCTGTAAAGAACCAATATTGCGCCTAATATTCTTGACGCTTCACGGTTAAATTGTTGTATTAGCCAGATGATGGAGTATGCTGACGACATAGGATGGGAAGCGCGATGGTACAGAAATAAAGCATTTTATTTTCACACGAGCACTACAATCCTGAATAATATGCCATCTCATGCTTAATGCAACATGAGGTTGTAACCAAGAATTATATATACGGTCTCCATGAATAGGGCTGGGGGAACGGTAATGAGATGCAGCAATAATAAAGATGCGACTCTGTGAAAATGGAAAATAGGTTAATGTTTGGCATTGGTTTCAACGTTTTCATCCAATGTGACTTAAAGGCCATGACATTTTGGTGTAAATATCATACTGCCATGTCCACTTTATTCCTTTTTATGTGACATATATATATATTATAGCCATGCTTGAGTTGTATGTCGCGCTCATGGCACGTGACGTCTAAATCTGGTGATCGAGATGAAACCAACGGACAGTTTGTACATGAGAATTTCTTATTCATATTGAAGTTATGTACAAAGTGTCAGCCCTACGATGCTGTATAAATGTGGTAAACTCCCTCGTCTGTGAACAGCCATACGCCCAGTCACTTGGGCGCTAGTTCGCGAGAGAAAGTTTCGACGACGATTATATGATGGTGTCAGTGCAAGGCACTTCATGTTTAAGGTTTGACACATTTGACACCATTCATACATGTGTGTTGTGTGCTAGAATTTAATATCATGCCGCTTGTAATCTTCATAAATCTCCCTCGGTTGTGGATGTGACAGGAGGTTATTTCATGTCCACCTGTGGACACTTAGTATTTTACCAAGGACACCAGAAGCCAAGTGAAGACGTTATCTAATGGAGAAGTAGAGTTAAAGATTGTATTGCTCGGCTGTACATGTTTATTACCCATCATACATTAACCATTATCTTTCAGCACAATAAATGATATCTCCAGTCTGTCTGGATGCGTGCATTTGTTGACAAGACCAGAACATCGGGCTCATTACCGAATAGTATTTCAGCCCTTAGCTTGCGGCGTCTTTTCACCAATACGTATCAATTATATTTCACCTATATTTAAACATAGACCACCATCAGGACTCCCATCAATGCAGTACTGCAGATGGGACATGAATTCGTTAATAAATCTGGAAGCATGAGTAGTTGTGCCTAAGCATGAGCAATATGTGTTCCTCGTTGCCGATCTTTTGAGTGCTGTCTTGGCATTTTGCTTAAAGCGTTGGTGTCGACTACTCAAAAGAGCAGGGTAGTCATAAATAGTTGCAAATATTTGTTTTTATTTCGGCTTTGACCAACCATCGCGAATGCACCATTGACACTGTTTCTGATATTAAATAACTGTCATTATTTATGAAATTGACACATTATCTACAATTGGCAATTACATAAAATCAATTTACTACTAATGGACAACATTGCTCTTTTGAATATCACCTTCTTTTTGCACAACTAAACCTAAGCATTAAAGATTTTTACAGTCCATCTAGACTTATAACTTTTCCGGCCATGTGTTGGATTGCTTGAGCAATCCAACCATGCGTCGTTATGAGCAAATATTATATCTATATGTTGATACTATAAATTTACATTTTAGCATAGTACTTCTGCACCGAACCATCGAGTTTTGTAAACTTACGGGAAGGCGACTGGGGTGGTGATGTACTGAGTAAAACATATTTACTTTCAAATTTTTAAAGCGGAACTACATTTTGTCACTGACGCAGATATAACTCAACATATACTCAAACGCTTCACCAGTGCATCGCTTACATTTGCTAAGACGATTAAAACTAGGGGGCACAATGTCTCGTTTATGTGCCTCAACAGTCCTTCCAACAATGCCGTTGCACGCTTGATTTGAAAGCGATATTCATTCTACTTTTTGGGTCCCAAAGATGGTGACGTCTTAAGTAATTTGTTTAGCCTTGGTAGTACACATGTTGGGCCTTGGCTATATACGCAACATTCACGGACATAGCATTACTCCTATAGCCCGCAATATCCTGTT
This sequence comes from Urechis unicinctus, assembly GCA_034190875.2. Taxonomy (NCBI): domain Eukaryota; kingdom Metazoa; phylum Annelida; class Polychaeta; order Xenopneusta; family Urechidae; genus Urechis; species Urechis unicinctus. The sequence continues at coordinate 46,225,272 of CM067354.1, read as the reverse complement.
GTGTTTAATATCACCTGCTGTCTTTTGTCAATCTTGAATGTTTTGAACTTAAATTGTTTAAAACTGAATCCTATTTGATTACGCTTATTAAAGCAGTATTTGTTGGAATTGAAAAATATATTTGCTCAAAGAGGACTGTTAAATGATGGTCATACCGTATTTCCTGCATTTTTTGTCTCTACTCTGTTCAGAAGTTCTGATAAAGAAAAGTCGTTACATTTATAATTGCCTTAAGTTTGATTGAACATCAAGAGAGGCTTCGAGTAGGACCTTGGTTTTTATTTACCAAAATTCCAACGGCGCCATGCAATGAAACTGCTATCCAACTCTAATTACATCTTGTTATTTGAGACAGTCAGCACCATCTTGTTGATTATGGTTAACATAAATTGACAGCTCTTTTGGGAATTATTTTTTATCTCAGTCCTGTGAGTAGAATCCAAACAGCTCTGTGGTCGTTTCGGGGGTTGTCAGTAGTAAGTGGATATGATAAGCCTAGCAACTAAATGGGATGTACAGCCGAAATATACACCAGGGATAGGGGACTTTTACATGCGTATTGTGAATACAGTACAATGAACAACAACCATATTTTCAAACTCGCTTTGTCAACGAAGCGAAGCGCTTTATGATGCAAGATATTGTGACTTAATTATATATGTACTCGTCGTCAGCATAATTGAATGATTTACAACAGGTTAAAGCAAAATAAAATAACACCCATTTGACTCGCATTGACAAGGACAAGATAAAGTGTGAAAGATCACGTAATGGTGTTAAACAACTTCAATCTATCGAAGCAGTAATTTTGCATTGACACGTAGTTTGGGTATGTTTTAATTTGTGTTCATATTTTATAATGCAGCTATGAATGTAACCGTAGCAATCGACAATACGTTTGTCAAAAGTAGAAAATGATGTGATGCTGTATTTCTTTCTATTACCATAAACACTCACATATCGCAATTTGTTTTCTGGTACAAGAGAAAGAATTCGAAAAGGCCAAGTGAACACGATTCACCAGTCGAAGCAAACAAAATCATTCCATAATTCCTGACGTCAAAGTAATACGTTTCACGGACATTGTGCAAAATCGATTGTTGTTTGACAACATTCAAGGTAAGCAACAAAATGGATATAAACAACGCAGAGTAAGTAGGGTATCTATTTTAATGCGAAATGCACTGCATCAAACACTAGTTCTGCGTGAGGACACAATTCTGACGGCGTTTATTTCATCACACATGCAGACATCATGGCGATCGTTGGATGGAACATTATACTAAGTTAATCATTTCCTCTGTTAAACTGATGTGGATGGTACGCAAAGCAGCATAAAAATATGCCGCCAACATGCAACCCATGAACACCACACGCTTTCATCCACCGGTCAAGGAGTTGTGTTTATGAAAACACAAATAAAAAGATGAATCTGTAAATCAAAAGATATAAACTTAGTGTGCAGTGTGGCTAGTTGACGCTTACAGAATTAGACATGCCGATGTACGAGTAAACAGGGCAAATGAACATTTGATTAACGCCCATTGGTATCCATCGCATTTGTGAATTGTTGTTATAGGATCAATAGTTTTACGACTAATATATCAGTATCTGTCAACGGTGTGTTATTCTGTGCAAAACTGGATTGCATCTACAGTGGTCTTATCATAACTGATTATCCATTTCATTGTCACGGACAAAACGATATTAATTTGAAAAATAACTACCAATCGTGCTGATGATGACGTTGAATGAACTGCGAGACAAAAACTATCATGCAGCTTCCGTTCAAACTACCGACACAGCCTAATGAAAGAACTAGAGGCAGATCATTCTATGCATTAAGTTTTGTCGATCTCAACGCGCCTGGAAGAAGGTGCTTGTGTTGTCACGGTGTCTAACATAGTGGAAGCGATGAAATGAAGATTGAAATCTAACCGCTACATAGATATCGAGGCTTTTGATTACCACCGTGACGGCGTTAAGCCGTGCATGTGCGGTGTGACAGGCCATAAGCTACCCCGAGGATAATGAAAATCCCTTAAACCGAGTATTAATTCATTCGATTTTATTCCTTTATATGATGAATCGTGAGAGATCTATGTGGTACATATCAGAGATCTATGTGGTATGTAAATTGAACAAGATCATACCGGATGTAGCTACATATATATTGATGTTCCATTGCGTCAAGAGGTCAGTGAATGTAACATGTTGTGTAGTTAGCATTAGGTATACATTACATAGTTACTCCCTCTTACCATCTTGCCGGGGATCTATTATCCCGTCGTTTAGTGCAAGCATCTATGTCAATACGCCGGAGGGATGCAATGATCTTCGTGAGATGATTCATGTGGAAACATCGATCAGCTCCGTTCAAATATGCACTCGATCACGATGATCTGGTTGAGTATTCCCATCTATTTACCACGACTAGTCACATGTGACATTTAACAGCTGTCACAGGGCATATCTTCGGCATTCGTTCTTAACAAGTGTGCTTTGAAATGGCTCGATTCCGGAGAAACCAGCGCATTTGCTTTCTGTGGGGCGTCACCTTGTCCTCAATGACACTTGCGTTATATACAATACCTGACGAAACAGGCGCCGAATGGCTCTGCTGGGTACAGAAGGACGAGAGCAATTCTATGCGAGGCACATGTCTATCTTTATCATTTAATCGCAGCCAGAATGAGATAACCAGCGGTCCGACCCATTACTTTTAAGATGCAATCTACTTGTTGCCAATATCATTAATTGTATTTCATGCTTAAAACTATGTGTCCTGTGCAACACTTATTACTGTGTTCGGGACGTTTTCTTTTGCTTTGTATAATGTACACGTGCAGTATATTGCAAGTAACAGCAGTGCCGTGACAGTAATGTCGTAACTGATGGGTGCCAAATTATGCTTGATAAAGAGTTGCATGTCGGCTTAGCAACGCCATAAATATAAATAGTGGATACGGTTAGGGATTATTTGAGCAATTTATCCGAGATGAATTCAGACCACCAGTTGATGAATAGGTTTATTATCCTAGAAGTAAAATATTTATTCATAGCACATTCTGACCAAGTAGTTACAAAGACTGTATGTTGTATGATATCAACTGTGATTTAGGAACACACTTTTCTAGGGATTGCGTCTACAGTGTGTCGGTTTTCAGCACATTACAGTTCGGAAAAATAATCTGACAGGTTTCAGGTACGAATGCAATTGCATTGTCTTATATAAGGCCGTATTAGTCTGATAAAACTTCGCATATGTTGTCCTCAATGTGCGTAACTCATGGACATACCAGATGTAAGACTCGTATGACTGTCACTAGTCGTATCTTTTACATACATTGATTGACACGTTGATGCATGGTCATACTAATGACTTCCTCTGAGTGACCTGCCAAAGGCTTCCCAAAGAACAGCCATTTATTTCTTTTTATCCTGCCCTCTCTTTTTTTTTTACGCTGTAACAGCCGCTGATGTTGATCTTATATGGTATGTTATCTGGTTAGTGTAGGCTCTCATGGTTGTGATTGGCGCTCCTTGCACGGGAATCTCGCATCTCCATGAAATTTTGCTTTGGCATGCAGACTCTATCTTGCCTTCATGACAAGAAATTTAAAACATGACCATATGCAGCTGCCGACTAACGTAGGTCGGATGACCATATTGCGAGAGGATGACGTCGTCATTTGTATACATTGTGATAAATCAGTGCGTAGTGCTGGGGAACAAACCAGACTGCAATGCATCTGTAATCAAAGAAGCTGGAACAAACGCATTTGCCACATTGGCCCAGCACAGGAAGATGAACCCCTTGATTAGTAACAACATCAGAAGTTGTCTTTAATACATCTATCCATTTCTCTGTTGAAGATGTATAGTTATATAACTATAAGTACTATCAAATATACATGTCCAACAGCGATAACACATCAGCAGAATGTAATGGATCGTAAGGCCGTGTGAACCTTGATGGAACGACCACAAACCCATTACAGTTAGAGAAATATTCAAACATCGTCTCATTGATATGCTTTACCTTAGTCAGTCAATAGCATTGCCAATGTGTGCAATGTAATAAACTCACTTATAATATAGCGAATCGATGCTATCTTCTATAGCCTGGTGCCGTTTGAACAGAATAATAAAAATGATTTACTACGGCTAAATACAGGTGCCGTCACAGTTAACTGCCTTTTATTATGATATATACAGCGCATATTTTTTTTTTTTCTATTCGTATATATGAATTTTAAACGAACATATAAAAATCTCATTTCTTCTTCTTTCTCAACTACGATTATGCAATAATTTATGTTATATGATCGGAACGCAAAGTTTCAAAAGCTATATACAGTTTAGTAAAGGTTCCCTGGTGTGATCTAGATACATACCCACTAAGAAGCACAAGCATTCCACTGTCTGGTCGTCCATGTCGGCTGGATGTATAATTTTGCAACTGGTATGGTCTCAACAAGCATAATTCCATGTCAACATTTTTCTGGGTATATAGCTTAGACGGAGTGAAGTTGTTAGTTTCTATCGCTTGAAGCTGAACCTACAGCGTTGAAAGGATAAGGTATGAGAAGATAAGGTAAAAATTCATTTGATTTACACATAATTTAGAAGCAGTAATCAAAGGGAAGATATAGACGGTGAAGGAAGAGTGTTCAAACGTTTTCACCTACCCACCGGAAGCTCTAGCATTACTCAGCTATTACCCCCTAAATAACGATGATGGGTCCCAATTGTTCATTAACGGCAGGTACTAATACACAAGGCGTTAATTCCAGATTGACGCATGTAGGCCATGACAGCAGCTTCGACATTTTTTCTCAACGGAAAATATTGCTAATGGACAATGCTCTCGGAGACAATGCTCTCGTTAAGAACGCTGCTTATGATGTATTAGCGTCGAGAGGATGGGATTGAACATGACGAAGAGGCTTAATTGACCTTATCTTATTCAGTCACGATTCGTTGGTCGGCTCGTGACGCACAATCGGTTACTAGCCATTCAATAACATGCTAAAGAAAAGAAGATTTTGTCTTTTGTATTAGTCTTCAGAACAAAAATTGTTTCCGTTTATCCACCTCATGAAGAATCAGATTAATGCCAGGAAGGTTAAGGTTGTTATTATTCGTCGTAATATGTTATTGGCCTGGGCATACACCTAAGTTGATCAATTCGTTTCCATTATCAACCAGTTTTCTGCTACAAATCTCACTGAGTACGCTAAAAGTACCATAGAAACCCAAACCATCCTGTTTCTGCTCCATTGAATGTTGGCGCTATATTGAATTACAATCGGAACACTATGACTAATCCGAAATTGCCCAATAATTTGATTGTATCCTGTTATCACATAATGTGTCGACAAAATTAGTTGAGTAGAATATGACACATGATAATAAATGCATAAATGCTCATGCAGGATGTGAAATGGCAATTATATAAAGATAACGTAATGTACCCAACTGACGCAATATCAATATGAACATAGATTGCCGGTAATTTATAAAGAAGGACACAGCACGAGGCTGACGCCCGTAAATCATTAATCGCATGATGGCATATGCGTTGTCCGCATCAAAAGAATTAGTGAATGAGCACTTTACGCGGTGTTACAATCAGTAATTATGTCATGGGGTACAAATAGGTGTACACTTTTTTTTACATTTATTGTCGTTGAGATCCACCAGCAGTACTGTCGTGACGCACCTTTGTTTGACTTTGATTTGAATTTTAGTATAGACGACAAACATTGATGGACATTGTGAAATATTACGTAACGCGAGGTCTTCAACCGCCATTGTATATTGGCAATATGCGTCACGCTTTATTTAATGTTTCAGAGATTACAAGTTAATAAGCATATCGCACATAAATATGCACGTCACATAAAAACGGGATTTGATTGTCTCTTTGTGCAAGCCAACCAGATGAAGAAAAACATCAATTCTCTACGTACACAAAACGATAAATGATAAAAGTAATGTACAAAGCAATGGGATGGACGGCTTTATTTTGTGTCGAGGCCCGCTTACAAATTGTATCTCATACGATTAGCTATATATTGCACATTTGTAAGTATACATAATTGGACAACAGATTCGAATACAACATAGTCACAAGTGGTAGCATGACTGATATTTGGAATACTCTGTGATAAATATTCGTCCATGTTGCAAAACCCATATATATCGAGCGCCATATTTGACGTCTAGAGATGCCGAGGCCTATTACAAGAGAATTGCCTTCAGAAAAAAGCGCTCATATTAACCTGGTTCTTTGATGCTGCTGTGTAGACACTATTTTCATACATCGACAATATGATTTTGCTCTAATTGTTCATGATATTTAGAGATAGAGGCAGTGACAAGAAAAACGATAATGCATTTGAAATATGATTGGTGGCCCTGAATATGGACATGGCGGACCAAATAAAAAGGCTGCACGCCAACATCATTGGTTCAATGGTCATTTTGGCTGTTATGCCGTTTTAAAATCATATCTGACCTGCTTCTAGGTTGAATCGTGTCGACTAAACAAAAGTGCTATGAATATACTCATTTACAAAAAAGTGTTGGTATGACAAAGGAAAAAATGCAGAATGACGATTGCGTGCAGAACAGCGCAAAACATGTCAATTGTCACGATTTGATTTTTTGTTTTCTAAGAATACGGCTTTTCTACTGCACAAAAACAGAAAAAAGTGTCCATGAACGGGAACTCGTAGTGTCCAAACTATGTGTTTATTTGTATGTTGCCTACATTAATCACACAGGTGATAATAGGTAGAGTGGTGCAATATATAGAGATATAGATATATATATATAGATAGAGAGATAGATATAGATATATAGAGAGAGATATAGAGAGAGAGAGATATATATAGAGATATATCTATAGAGATAGATATATAGAGATAGATATAGATATATATAGATATCTAGCATAGAGATATATATATCTATATATATAAACATATATATACATAGTATATATATATACATAGAGATATACATCTATATATGTACAGAGATATATATACATATATATATACATATATCTATACATATATCTATATATATATATATATATATATAGAGATATATATATATATATATATATATATATATACTATATATATATATATCTATATATATATATATATATATATATATTATTGTACGACAGACGATTATCGGTTATCAATAGGTGGATTGATGGGTTTGGAACTTTGCATGCGAAGCATCCAATACATATGATACCAGGAATTAGCTTGCTATCGTGCATTGACATATATATGTCATAATACCGCATGAAATTTCAATTTATATAGTTATATGTCCACCATTCCAATGCACATACAAGAGTATTTTAAATAAAGAAGGCAATACGCCTATGAATGGGTAGGTCAATTATAAATGTTCATATGGTGACAAAATGCTCACAGAGATTAAGCCTTATATGTATGTATGGTATTGTTTGCCTTTAGCCAATGATTTCGATGACGCGTAGCTATGCCCGTCTCTTGACAACATTATCCCATCCGCTTTCCCATGCGCATGACAGGTCCCGATACAATCCTACTGCAGTGGTTTGTTTGAAGCAATAGATTGCCTCATTAAGCGGTGCAAGGTAACTTCTACACAGCCATGGCGACTTTCTACACAGCAATGCCGATGTGTGCGTTGTATCCAATTTTCTCCATTAGAAAGCTCCTATCAAAAATAGTAATGAATTATCAATGCATGCATTTATTCCGCCGTAAACTGCTTCCGCTTACCTTGTACGCCGAAGTTATATAGATTCACACGTTGTATGTTATACGGGAACACATTTCCTCAGACACCGATCAATTTCTTCCCGGTGCAGATTCAGATTTTAAGGTTGAGAATAATACTTATTACCCGACCTTACTATTGGCCCGAGATCTCTCTACAACCTAGAATTTATGAGCAAGCACTCCAGACGCTAACAGCTGGGGACTAGCTACAGCAGCATCTATAAATGTAATTGGAGTAATTAAAGAAAGCTGAGCCTCTTAATTATTGATAGCATCAGTAAGGGTCAACAGATCAACCAGCTGCACTCGGTCAAAGCAATATAAGGTTCATATTGTATCTAAGCCTAGCAAAATTGACGCTTCATTTACAAAATCCATCGTCAGAGATTGTGGAAAATTATGTGCTGCAAATCGGTCTTTATAACATCACGATCACAAAAATACTTATTCTGGAAGTTGATATACACATATGCATCAAGCCATTTGGCATTGATATGCCTACTGTTATCAATTATTGTAATAAACTTTAGTTTTTGCTACATCCTACAATAGAAGTGACAAGTAATGTGTTGGTGATATCTAATATACGCGCGAAACAATATCGAATCGTAGTATAGTTTATCGGATGGCTAGCTTAATGTATGAGATCAGAGATATCTCTGTAGTTTTATAACATATCAAATGAACGGATGGTTGTCGTTTGTTCTTGTCGATGAATAGGCATGACAATACTGGATTGCTAAGTTGGGATCCTCACTTAGTGTTATCTATTTCGGACACTACCACCAAATAATACACAATGTACGAGGACCTCACCAATGAAATGCCTAAGAACAGTGAACAGGTATATACCATGCCAATAAAGCTGCTTTTAAGCATGGAAATCAAATATATTCGCCCATTCATTTCTGCTTGCATTTTGTTAGGTTGTGTTTTCCTCAATAACAAAAACCCAAAAAGAATATAAATAATCCTTAACAAAAGGTACTGTACGGTAATTTGCACTGGAAGCGTTCCATGATGGCACCGCCTTAATCTACCTTTCCTGCCATCTTACTTGCTTATTTCTTTCTCCGGACGTGTAACGCCCATTTGCCATTGTGCCTGGCCAATGTTTACGACATATGGGCAGTGGTGCAAGGCATTTTAATCTAATATTGTGGTGTTTTCTACTGTTCAACATACGAGCAAACTAATGATTGCTAAGAACCATTGCATGGCGGACGGGTCATTCAATAAACAAAATGGCAAACGACACAAAGTTACCGTTACAGCTGCTTGGATATTTACCCCTACCATCGCATCCATCGAGAAAGCATTGCATTGACGAACAATGTCTCCTGTCACATCGGAAATGCCTCAGTGTCAACAAATATCTCAAACATCACCATGCATCAACTTACAATTCCGGCAATCATGTATAGCATAAAAAAATAAAACATTGCGTAAATGCAGCTCATTTACATACCTGGTTTTTGTATACAGTAGCTGTCTGTTTAATAAGAAAGACAAATGGTCTTCAGGTGTCTATTTGATGACTACTTCCGTCATATTTGAATTGTGGCGTCATTGTTTCTCCGCGAATACATGCAGACACGTAGACATAAGAACTCATCTGCTAAGCAGCTGTTTCTTCACCTTGCATAAACGTCCCTGTAGTATCAGCTGTGCGTCGAATAAGATTTCACGTATTAAATAGTAGTACCTGGTTTCTATCAACATTGCGCCTTCTACACCGACACACGGTGCAGATGAATGGTTCGGATTAGCTAAATGATAGGAGTTATTGACAAAAGGTGATGGCGATCGCGATAGTACGCGACTTGAGCATTCTATTCTCACACAAGCACTACAATCTTGTGCAATATGCCATCTTCTGACAAAGCTTAATGGAGCGCGCAATCGTAACTTGGGATTATACAGGCGCTTGTCATGAATAGGGCTGATATAATGGGTGCACTAAAGAGATGATGAAAAGCACAGTCTCAAAATAGAAAGTGAGCTTTGAACACTAAGGCGATGTTGCATGGATGAGTGAGGCATTTGGATGCGGCAATACGGACATGTATGGCTCAGGATCCCATATATTGAACAAGCCATCCGACATTATTGAATTTTGTCATTCTGCATTGGTATCCAAGTTTCCTAGATAGTGTCAGCTGTTGGTGGTTGATTGTTATGCATTACTCGTGATATAGATAGCGCGATACCACCAATTGGCAACAGTAAAACATACTAATGAACCAGCGTTTTAACGATAGATCATCCATCAAATCAGGAATAGTTTTGTTATGTTGCGCGGCGCAGCGAAGGTCTTCATCGCCATAATTTAAAAACATAACTGGTTATAAAATATTCCTTTCATATGACTGCTTTTAGAGTGGATGTCGTTATTGTTAGACAACGATATGCTTGAGCATATTAAATAAGTATCAATAAACAGATAGATTAGATGGCAATTTTGATGGATGACATTTCTATAAAATGAATGCTGTTCAGCATGTCTGATCGAAGCACATCACCCATTTAGGTGTCTTAATAAAGAACAGATAATGTGAATACAATCTCGTCAAAGTTAACACAACTATTTTTTTGCCCATCCTTATAGGCAGCACAACTTAATTATCTATTGGGCCTGAAGAATAAACTTATGTGATGTAAAATTCTTTTGGGCAATAATAGGAGGTATAACATCACACATGCAAAACAATACCAATCGATCAACGCCACTCTATCACAGCCACGAGTGTCATGGTCCCTTTTCGCGTAGTTTGCCACTCAGCTGGCATGCAGTTTACTTTATTATTCCGTATCCCCGCTATGCATGTTACCTTTAAAATTATCAATGCATTTGGTAAGCGTACTTTCAATGCCATATGTTGGTTTCTCTTCCGCTACAACTACGTCACATATGCATCGTCGGTCTTCCAGTACGAAGGTCACACAAACGAAAAGCGAAAATCATTTAGGGGAATCGGTAACACTGAGCATTTATACTGAGCCGTATACATATTCATGAATTATCTTACACCTTGCCTGTTTTACCAGAAGGGGCAATGCAATTGCGTTACTGACTTGAGTAATAGCGAGAAATGAAACTGTTAATATTCTATCCGAACAACTTGCATATCTATTTCCATTCCACTATGAATCAACCAATGCAAATATTATACACTCGACTATACCCTTCGTGAATTACACACTAGCGTAAAACTTCACCCTTTAATACAGGATAACAGTTGCAAATCTTGCCTTACACGTCATCTTACCGCGGCCTGCCCATTATTATTCACCCATCTTAACATTTTGCTTCACCCATAGCCAAACGAGAGCTGGTCACGATAGCCTTGCAGGTGCTTTCAAACATAAATCCCAGTTTGAATGGAAGCGAGCGACATAAAATCACATGAACACATTGTAAAGCTTAAGCGCCATAACACTTAGACCTCAGGATGCATGGGAGCATATATAGAACATATTTAAACACGTACGATTTTAGCATCTGGTTTAGATATTTATATGTATTCATATTGCGGTACACATCGTTTATTAGTACCTATTTGATATGCTTTATTGCTCCCAATGTACAAGTGTGTAGGCTGGAAGTCTGGTTTAGCGATAGACATTTCTGACCGGAAAGACGTGACAATGGATACGTAGTGGCAATATGTTTGCACATAATGAAATACAAGAAAAAAGATCACATTGTTTTCAGCGTGACAAAGAACAACAATATAGTTTGCTGCGTTGTCCAATTCGCATTGTTAACCCCTATTCTCTCAGACGAAGCGATCCAAGATCAAGATAAATGTGTTATTACCATACCAACTCAGCGTTAGTTACGCATACGAGTGAAATAAATGTAAGCAACCTACTTCATAGTTACCATTCCTATTTTCAAGCTTATCAGCTTCATTTGTATCAGTGCATCACACTGTTTGGACAAGCCCTAATCGTTAAATAATATTTATGAACAGTAAACGTTTAAAAACAATAAGAAGAAATCAGCTATCAATGCATTGTCATCTCGGATAGGAAAATGATTATGCAGTTACCTTATCAAGTAACGTCTATCCACCATTATCAGTAGTTGCCTTCCGTACTTCACCACTTGTAAGCGTATATTGTGTTTGAGTCTCCTGTCGAGAACATGCCTATGTTCTCAAATCTGTCCGTGACAAACCAGTTAAATCTTGTATCGATACATTTAAAGGTAACAAGCGGTTGTGCCATGCGACTGTGCCGAGTTGAAGAACTATTTACTGAAAAGTAACCTGCATTGACCGAGGTGAGTACATAGACACACACACACACACACACACACACAACACACACACACACTTACCTATACTACAATAACGCATATACACACGCACCCGCACGCGCACTACGCAGGACCTAGCCATCTCTTGGACTGCCAATGATAATATGAAAAACTTCTTGAACGACGTATCCAAGGTTTGTGGGCATAAGGCATCAATGAAACATTTTGCATGGATAACTCGTTTGGTATGATACTGCGTCTACACATGTATAAATTAATAAGTTACGCGCGAGCCAAAATCACAGCCAATATTACATATGTTCCAAAACACAATATACGCACAATTTACCTACTCATAAGGCACAGTTGTTTTAGTGAAACTGTCAAATAGATAAACACTCTACTATGAGTGCCACTGAATCACGTTAAGCAGCGCTAAGCATTCAACTCCAGCCTGATAAAACATTTGCCATAATATTTCCATTTCTTCCCAGTTTATCCATAAATCATCGATGTTGAGTACTATAAGTGTGTGAATCGTTGGTTAATGACAAACGACAAAGGTATATCGACTGATATGCAATTAATGCAGAGTCCGTACCTTGTAAAGGCAAGGCCTCTCTATGTTACCATCTGATGCCTGAATCACTCTGCATAATATACAACATTCTGATACTATATGAATAAAAAAAACTGATACTATATGAAATAAATGTCGCTATTTGACCATTATTGAAAAGAAATATGATGCCAATCGTTCGTCAGTTAGAAATTTGCCTACAGGCTTCGTGCACTATGCAATGGATCCTGTGATGAGTTTAAGCGCGCCATCGCAGTTCGAACATTTTGTAGTGGACAGGACGGAGAGGTGGAGCATCCAATTAAGCATTTAATGTCAGGAGGCGTGGTAATATGAACGAACAAAGCGTGAGAATGGAACGGAAACGATGCCATCTAGTATTGTACAGGCGGTCCCACTTTGGCCGATAACAACGTCTCCTGACCATGGTCTGCAGAACCTGTGGTATCCAGGGATTGTATTGGCGCTCGCCATGAACACAATACAGCGAATGTGTCAAGAGAGGCCGAAATAACACCGCCCCCGCTAAGTTAGATAAGATTAAATAAGACCATCGTATGATCCCATTACCTCTGGGATAACCCTCTGATATCTGGGAGAGTATTCTCGTCAAATGACTGTTACTTGGGAATAGGTTCCCCGGGCTTCTTTGGGATAATTTATCTCGGAAATGCAAATGATATTGCTATGTTTTGTAATTTAGGTCTGGGGTTGAGCATTTGGTCTTCATAATCATATGATGCTCAAGATAAGAAATGCATTTCCATTGCATTTTCTCTCAATCTAAGCAATATAGTAGACACAACGAGGTGGCCGCTGTATCGTCGATTGATTCATGTTTATTCATTTTTAGGATACAATTAATCTAATACGTAGATAATCTGTCTGCCTAATCTAGATGCTTTGTCCATCTGTTTACTAACACTTATCGACGTAAAACACACTTTCTGTTTAGGTCTTCACAATACCAGCAACCATAAGCTGCAATATTTATTCCTCGTTGCCGCGCGTTTTATTCCGTTTCCGGAAGAGCTTGTATTTTGTGGTTCTGCATTGTCAATCAGTCTATGGATAGAGTGATAGTTGATTTTAATAATTGCCATCAGGGACGCATACCAATAAATCAGAGTTTGAATGATAGATAATCTATCAAACCTAGGGTAGGATTTCCCTTCCCAACAAAGGACATGTATTGGGCAATAAGTGGACGTATAATAACAAACTTGCTTATTGCTTACTTGATTGCTTATGCTCATACTGTCAGACTAGGGTGGTTAACATGATATGATAATTTATTGTTTGAGTGCTACACACTATGTAAATGCAAGATTATGCTAACAATATCAACGGCGAGACGTGATGAAAAAGCTGTTTCAAGGCACGGTTTTATGGAGTGAGCAATCGTTGCCAAGGAATATTTTGGCGCTTAACGAGAGATAAATTAATCGAACACCTGCTGAATAAGACCACTTTATCGAAACCTATCCATCACTGCCGGCTATGATGACTGCTTTATTGTAAATTCTTCCTTCGTTGGCAGTAGCATGGCAAACTCACATCGAGCGTACTTGCTCAGATTTTCTATTGTATCATCTAACAGCGTCGTCTCGTCCCTATACATGCGCCAACCTAATTCGATTTTAGCAGTTTTTTGTCATTATTCGTCATTGATCAAAGTAATTTTTCTTGGTGGCAATAGTGCCGTACCCATTTCAGTCGACTAATGGGCAGTTCGCAGCAAAAGTACGGAAAGATTTTCGACTGCAGTTGGCATCTTTGGGACCAACATTGCATCACAGAGCATTCCATGAAATCCAAACGTCTTCCCGGCACCTTTTATGAGGCTAACTGTCTTAACTAACAAAACATCTGGACGCCAAGTATTTTTAACAGCCTCAATATCTCAACCTCATTGCTCTTCTGCCATCAGAATAGACATTGGCTATGAGCTGACATTACAATTATGTAATTTTTCGATATTTCAGTGATTCTAGTTCACATTAAAATCTTTAAAACATTTGCCTGTAGTACTAAACACGGGCTAATTACAAAATGCTCCTTCCATTCTACATTCCATCATTCGTTTAAACTTCCCTATCATTTTCAGGTGTTTTAGATTATAGCTGAATTGCATCCAAACGAGTGTGAGTTTTATTGCAAAACGTCTGATACGTTGACTGACAGTGCTTTCAAAAATAGGTATACTTGTATCTTCCAAAAATTCCATCGATTTTAATAATAAATGTCACAGCTAATATTGCTAAGCAGCTAAAATGTTGTGTTATTGTGCCACATGCACACACAATATATGACGTGCACTTTACCCGCTTAAGAGTTTGTTAATAACGAGTAAAGGTTCAATCATTGGGCCTTTTAGTATGTATAGTTGTATTTCTTGTGGAAATATATGTTTCCATATGCATCATTCTCATATCTAAGATTATTCATTACTAGTTATAAGTTGAACAATATACTCCGTCTGAAATAAACTTTTACAGCACCAAAGCAAGATACTTAATGCAGCTTCCATAATGTTTCGCATTAAGTCGAGATAATGTTGGAAATGCAACATGAAGCTCTTCATATTGTGACGCTGTACCAGTTACGCTCTTTTTAATTGCTTTTGCAGCACAAGATATCGTGTTACATTAATGGATTCAAAAAGTAAATAATGGAACCAATCAAGCCGTCTAGCTGGTGGATGTGGGTGTGGTATTATTCTAACATGTGACATATATTGTATCACCTTTGTGATCCTGATCCCGGCAGATAAATTCTGTGCCATTGTTATTTCGTACTGAATGGAAAAGAACTGTCATTGCAAAAATAAACTACGCTGCAGATGTTGCTCAGGAAACGTTAAGATTAATGGTTTCAAGAAGGCCGTTTGTGCCAATGTTTGAATGGTAGCAGTCTTTGCATATTGCCAATGCCACGGTATGGCAATAGACGGACATATTTAACCATTCAACGGGATGGCAATTGACATACATACCTAACCAGTTAAGCGGAATATACAGAACATCTGATTTGACGACATACGCACTGTGTGACGCAATACGTTGCTTCACAGAGCTGGCTGGTTTTGTCCTGGTTAGTTATTGCTTTTGTGGATACAAAATTTATTCTTCGACATAACGGTCACATGCGAGTATTGGGTACGAGGTAAGACAACTTGTACCAACATTTTAGTGACATAAGAGTCATTTTGGAGTTAATGGAACTGTAACAATAATTGCAAACGTCGTAGCCATCTTATAACAAGGAGCGTGGCATTACTTATCATTCAACTAAAGCTTTGTTATAAATTGCTAGTTGCTTTATTATTCATATCGGGGCGTGTATTCAACATCAATCTCCATACAACTCCTAAATAAGAAAGGTATAATTATTCTGTCTGCAATGAATAGTTTGGTCGTCTTGCTCATCTGCTGCGAAAATACGAGGTAAGTTTCTATTGCTATATCTATCATTTATACTAAGCTTGATTTCAGTAATTGCCTAATCTTCTGGTAAATTAGTCCGTCTTCACGCCAGTTTGGAAGGTCTATTGCTGCTTCCATCTTGTGAAAGTGATATAAGATAATAATGGGATAAAGACAACGTTAACATGTTGCCAGTGCTGGTCGCTTCCATCAATGACAGACTCCTCTCAACTCTACGGCCTGCGTGCAGTGTTTCTGGTTCACTTGGTAACAATATCAAACTATGCATAGATAAACAGATATAGAGGCTGTGGCTCCCGTCATAATGCTTTCAAGCTAAATCTCTTTTGTTCGAATATTAATGTAATATCACGTTGCCTGGTATGCAATTGCCTACTGTGTTCAACTCAGGTTCCATTTAACAGAGGCAGCTGGCAAATTAAACATATAATGTTACGTCGATAGAATAATATCAGTATAACCAGACAGCACTTTATCATTATCTTTGTTTAATTAAACTTATATAGCAGTAAATAAGGCAGAACAGTTGCTCCTTATATTGGTCATATCCAGTAAAGTTCAATACGCATCTGAATAAGTCCGGCTTGTTTGCATTACAGATTTTTCAATAGCAATAGCTGACTTTAGAGTACATTAGAAAACCAAGCTCACCCCGGGATTAAACTAGCGATTTATTGCCCATTATTGTTGACTTGTTTAAGGTTAAGATGAAAAAAGCTAAGGCGTTGTGCTTTTTCCACTTAGTGGTTGAATGGCGGTCATAGCGGTGTATGTTTGAGTGACACTAGCTATTCACACTCTTTTTATATAGATATACACACACACACACACAAGTCCCATGTATAATAGGATGCTACGCTATAGACACTGAACACTCTTATGTAATTACAGGCTGTGCACGTCGCCATGCAGGTTTAGTTTAATAGACACAGACCAGTCAAAGTCAAATGAAAAAGTGTTTGAACATATTCATTTAATACTATTTCTCTAATAGAGGTGTAAATGCGTATCAATCCGTGTTATATGAATGGTTATCAATGCCACTATACTTTGCATGAAAGCATACGCTGCAACGTAGTGTGCTTGAAGCAAGCAGTATGCAAATGGGGTTTACGGCATATAAACACCAATATGTAAAAGAAGCAGCGTTTGAAATAAACTTCTGTACAAGTGATGACGATGCCCTACATGGAGTAATTTATGACATGTAAATTTCTTATAATATCTGTTTTACATGTTAAGGTGATACATAGCCGCGCGTTTTCGAAAACAAGGCTTGCTTTGTAGTTATGCAGCAGAGCAACTGTACACGAGAGTGTCTTATTACAGCTTGCCTCACATAATCAAGCACATCGCGACTTATGCGCCGGATCAATGTACACGGTAGTTTGAAACACACCTAATCGGGAAAAACCCATGATTTGATATGTCCCTTGCTTCGTAAATCTTGCCGCTCCATTGTCAACTAACGTGGCTTCGTTTATTGGCTAGTATCTATTGAAGAACGCCCCCAGACGGAGCTCACTTTCCTAGAACCACGCGTCTAGGATATACATATCCGTTATAGTTTTTTCATGCCTGTTATTTGTTTTAGCAGCAAGGTAATAAATTTTGCTACATTGCCGTATCATTCCGGTGTCATCCTTACAATAGTAATAGAGTGGTTGCGTAGTTTGCACTAAAACCACGACCAGGCTATGCATCTCCGTGAATGTTTTATGATTCCTTTAAAAAGAGATAGCAGCGTGGTATTAACATGTGTTTCAATCAGACAGACGTGTGCGTCACCTTATAATTCCTGCTCCATGTTCACATTGGTATTTGTACGATTGCGTAGTTTGGACAAAAGTCGCGTTCGCACTCTGCCAGTGTTATACTGCAGTATATGTCTAGAGATTTGAAAGAGGTTGCGTATGCGGTTGTTTTGCGCTGGCAAATCTTTTCCCCACAAACAATATGACTAATATATTTCCGACCACTAATTATGTTTTGTTGCACTAATTTCGAATGTAATTATCATCCCTGCTATGCATTATAGCTACTCATTACCAACTCGGTTTTCTCTCCTTAACACTTTGAGAACTGAAAACTTGCATGTCGAATTGCCAATGATAAACAATTGCCAAGCAGCAGTTTCTGATGACGTAATTGGATCCAGAATAGTGTAGAAGCGATTACATATGAGCGGTCACAAGTAGACTGAGTCCAATCCCTGTTGCTCACATTAATTTACAAGCTGTGTGCCTCTTGCAAATGTCCACATTGTTAATATGGATTCGGAAGCACTTGGTTACCGGTCGCGGCGGAAGAGTTTCATTGTGGCACTACATTCAACTGCCCTTTCTCCAGTCTGTTCTATTAACTGCCCTTTCTACCATTTCGACTTCCTGATACGGAAACAGCATATCACATGACATTGCGCCGGGCCAAATGGTCATAAGGCTGTCTAATAACTAAGGTAATTCATAGTCGGAGTGAGAGTTAAAGCAGCGACTTTTGCTGCATCTGCACAAGAGAAACAGAAACACTACTCTGTACACGCATTTTGACCCAATTGACGAATCTAAGAGTATTTGCGGTACCGTAAATATAGGATTCTAACTTCTCGTTCGGCTTTAAGATATTGCTTTGGTAAAGAGTCTTATACAACTCTTTGGCAAGTATCTCAAACAGTGCACACTCACTCAGATAAGAGACTTCATCTTGCTATGCATCCCTTGACATATTATTATTCGCTCGTCCCTGCTTTTGGCGAAAGATATGATCCTATGTAAAGTGCTTCATTTTGGTACATCTGGAATACTACACTGGGCGATATAACATAACACAAAGAACTCCCAGCACGCGGCTGGGAGTGCAGTATAGACACACATGAATTTCACATTAAAACATTTTTCTCACATCATAAACAGAAAATGTCTTTTACAGTTGCGAAAACGGCCTGATGCCTTTTACACAGTCGACTCCGAAAAGGGGATGTCACATATAATTATTGCAGGCCTGCATTAACAAAATCTGTGCGTAAACATAGCATGGAGTCAATCATGAATATAAGACTCAGAAAAAAGGATTGTCAAGCCGACTATAGTGACTGCTGTGTCCAAATGTGGCAATTTCCGTCCCGCTTTAACACCAACACAGTACCGCAAATGGCACCATTATGGACAATGTATGACACCAATAGCAAGGTCAATGCAATTAACCTTTGTATATTCATTATTACCTTGATGTCGTATAGGTCTAATCATTTGATAGATCAAATAAATGTGATTATATAGATTCATTCTGGAAGTTGAATTGGATATTATGCAAAGACTAAAGGTAATCTGCCAATTGTCCCGAAGAAGCATTATGCAGTTACTTATACGAATGAAATTTTCTTTGATTGGATGGATAAGTGCAGCAGCAACAACGTCACCGCAATTAAATTAGGTCAGCATTCGATGTCCAAATATAAGATGTAATGAGGATGGATCAAGGATTGAATCGTGTTTGGTGATTATTGGATGAACAATTATACGGTACAATATATACTTATATTAGCGCTTAGTGTGGCGTGAAACATGAGTCGTAATACGCTTTACTTCTAGCAATGAGTATACGAAAGAGTTGGCTAATGCCCACAACGTATTGATAGATAGCACACAGCTGAGTGACGAGAAGCAAAATCGTTCCGGTAGAGGTAGAAGAGTACCAATTTGGGACCACAATCTACAGTCGTTACACCTATTTGAGCTGCATATCATTTTCATAGACAGAACAGCAGTTGCAATTCTCAATTGGTATAAAACTAGACTAACAGAATGCTCGATTACCAGATAATCGGCTGGCCATCCCAACATTGAGTTTTACTATTTAGTTGTTAAAAGCAAGGGTACTTTCTGCCATATTTAAGACGGCCTGCCAACTGTTGACGAATGTCAAATCCCAATAGCAAGTCTTGTGCGATAGGTGCCACATAAACTGGGTAGAGCTTATGGTCCACAATGAACGTCCATAGTTATGTCTCTACCCGCAGTTAGTTGTCGGCATCGCTGACCTTTCGCGGCTGTAAGTTTAGCTGGTGGAAAACACGGTCAGACATAATCATGGCTTCAGTAGCGGTATTAACTATATCACACTGCTACTGATGACTCTGTCACTGGCCCCTCATCCCACGGTATAAACTGAGGTCCCCTGCAATGGTTCTCGCTGTAGAGACCCAATAGATTGAGGAGCCCTTGATTTGTTTTATCTTGAGTAAGAGGAGATACTCGAGGTGGCATGGGCGTCTCCATGGCACTACACAGGCCGCCCTACACTCGACCTCCTTTCCCTCGCCCCTTACATGTCCCACTACCTACTCCAGTAGAGTTGGCATCCTGGAGGGGGTACTCGAGGTGGCATGTGTTTATGCCTGCGTATGTGTGTATGTCTGTACGTCGATAACAGTTGTGCTTTGCATACAATCTGTAAAATAGGCTATCTTGTGGCTGCTTTCTATAGTCACCCACAGATTTTGTTTTATGCTTTCTAGATACTAGTATATTCTAATAGCTTATTTTACCAGTTTAATCGAGAAATATGTACGTTGTGTTGGGATGACCAAAGTGCAAGGATTACAATAGCATCATGGATATTCAGTCGCAGAGACATAAGTTAAGCAATGATCTTTTCTTACATTACTTCCAAATCACCCCGTCCACATGCACATATATATTGGCAACAGAGATTTCTGTCTGTGATGCAATATATCACACGCACTATGCATGATTACCAAAGCACAAGCGAAGCTGCCACACCGATATCATGCTACTGATAGAATCTTTTTCAAGCGAACTGCTCCCAACAAGGCAAATCTAACAAATATTATGCCCGCATGACGTAACACTGGATGACATCCACTTTAAAAGCGCGACCCTGCACTAAGTGAATGTCAAATAACAACCCTTCCCCACCCTACCCTACCGTCTCAGGGCAATTTCGTGGCATGCGTTCCTGTTGAACCAAAGTACTACAGAATTACTTGATTTGATATATTACATACATAAGACAAGGCTAAGCCTAACAGGATTGTCTTAACATACTGTGGCCGAATCGTGAGCTTGTTCATGACACTTGGGTATGGTCAAGGAATCCGCCTCGCGTTTTCGAAACATAGCCTCTTCAATAAATCGAATGTTAGTCGATTGCATTGTCATATGTTTTTATATCTAATGTGGCTGAATACCAGGTAAGACTGACTGGAACCGTGCGACAGGGATTTTGAAATATATAGGATAAAGACGAAGTCGAGGTTTGAAAAAGTGGATTACAATCATGACGGCAACACTGATAGTTTGATAGCAGGCGGCAAGTGATCAGCTAATTAATACTACTGGCTACTGTTTGGATGTCTCATGGAAGTAATCTATAATATCTGAACAAGTAATACAATTTGTTGGTATCTTACAGTTAATACAAGTTTGGATTTGGGTTGGTTACAATGAATTCTGAATACAGATGTGGTAGTCTATGTCGTGTATGTACCTTCATAAAACCACAATTTGAGCCATTACAGGCAATCTATGACTCCACGGTTAAGGTCAATTCTCCTGAGTATGGGTTTCAGGAGGTCATTTGCGATGAGAGACTCTATAATCCGATCTATTTGCACCTTGATTAAATTTAATATGCTAAAACGAAATAGAACTCGTCTATTATTAAGACTTAGTCTGCTATTAAGTGGATGTATATATCGATTGCTGCATCGTAACACAGAGCAAGACACTTTGGCTTCAAATATACCTCTGGTCGTGGCTGCGTATGTTATGTACAAAATAATGCTGTGCTAGCAGAGGGTTTATTCATATATAATCATTTGTTAAAGGCTCTAACAAACAAGTAATGTTGGTCTGTATGACTCACAATAATGAATCCTTACATCACTATGAGTGCTGTAGAGGATAGCAAATCCAAGCAAAATAACTGTTTGTCGTAAACTGAAAACGCACGCATACAATGACCATGTATAATCCGTTGTGTTGATCCTATTCATTGAAGATTGAAACCACAAAGTGTGTATTTTCTTGACCCTGCACCTTCGTATTTGCTGACCTGCATCGGGTTTGTGGCATTTAGTGATGTATTCATCACTTCATCACTTAACTGTGCCAGGTAGGGCTCTGGTTTAAACTATCGCGGGATAAAATGAACCGACGAGCTTTTATTCTCCCTGTCAATGTATATTCTGTTACGCTATCTACAATTACACAAAATGTTGCTATTTTACATCATTTCTAAAGTGATCGCGTATTAAAAGCCTGCGTGCTTTAGGATAGGATAACATATAACGTGGTCCTCTCTTAATCGTATTGCGGCAAGTCATTGTTTCACAATGGTTATATGACCCGTAGTGAGCTGACTTGGTATATACACAGGAAGTCAGATATACTAAATATGACACCACCATATCATTACATCATGTAACGACACTTGCTGTAGGATCAAACATAATAACCACATTCTATTTACAATTGCGTGCCAGTATCAATGGCTGATGTGGTTGCTCCTATGCAAGGAGGACATGCTGCACCGTACCAAGCACGATCCGCAAGAGGGAGGGCTAAGCTCAGTTTGGGGTGTTTAAGAAAATTAAATGGCATATTTATGAACATGCTGTTCTCGTTTTGGTTACATTATTCTCAACTATCTTTAATCGTTTCGCAATATCAGAGAGACTCTGCATTACATTATATGTGATAATGTTATTGATACTGTCTATCTGTGTTGGTTGTAATTTAGTTTGGTATCTCAAATGATTCTGTCACGGGATTGGTCCATGTCGATGCTTGATAAGGTCCGTATGATTTATGTTCAAAATTTATACTCTACGATATAGCTCCTATGGCTGTCTATGATTTCATTATTTCGTTACTTACCAAGTATGGAACACTAATTTCCGACATGAAACAAACGCAGATTGATTTCTTCTAATAGCGCAGGTGTTTACTAGTGACAATGTCCCATTAACTGACGAGGCACGTTATCAGCTTCGACAAACCAAATGAACAGCAGGCCGTTAACAATTGAAATTAACAGTGTGCCGTAAGGTAGACTAGGCTCAAATGAACCTATCGACAACAGGATGTTGTTTTATAGACACACTCGTTCACTCCTAAGGGAATCGTAATCGACACCAGTCATTAATACTCTGTTAACCGGCACAGGTCGCCAATTTTGCAATTGCCTTGCTGTGCACATATTTCCTAACAAATCACTGGTAGCGGCTTAGGGCTGGACGTAGTATGCGCCAGTAAAGAAGGCGGTCTATTTGGATAATGCAGTTACTTACATATAAAAATAATACATACATACATATATATATATATATATATATATATATATATATATATATATATATATAGATATATATAGAGATATATATATATATATATATAGATATATATATATATATAGAGAGA
>CM067354.1:46101744-46196744 GCA_034190875.2 Urechis unicinctus | reverse complement strand
AGCTTCTGACAGCTATATTCTGTATTTAAGTTTGACGTAATATGCTTACGTGTAGAAATTAACGGTAGGCATACAACTAGATATGTAAGTGCTTACTACAATTGCGACCAGTCACACAAGTACCTTGCTCCTACAACGGCTAGTCGGCTTACCTATTCAGGTGTTCGCCAATTTAAACATATGGTGGTTAAATTCTCAGTATCATAGACGCCTCTAGACAATCTCTGGTGTCATCGGCAGGCTATCAGACGTCAGCTAGTGAAGACGTACTTAAAATATGAAATACTCAGCACACACGTAAATTAATTATCCGATCAGCATGTCGTAATCATCCATGAAGACACATATGTCAGTATGCAAATGTGCGTGACTTGTTATGGGTCTAGATAGACTCTTGTGATGGTATTAACGACAGCGGATGCATGACCATGAAGAGAAATATTCAAAAGTGTTAGTAGAATGGGTATAACTTTGTGTGAGGTTTGCCACTGAACCATTCTCGATAATAACCACATACGTCCTTTTTGTATATATTACGCAAGTTATCATTGATCGCTGTGAGGCAGTACGTTTCACTGCCGGACATAAACGTGGACATAACTTGTATTACATATAAAACAAGCCCCACAATAAGTTGTTAATTGGCATTGTGACCAATTCGAATACCCAGCTATACGAACGCCAGCGCCAGGAGGATTATCTTGCTTCTGGCTCTCTGTAGCCAGTCATGTTAAGTGTGTCACACAAGATTGCATGCTATTTCCTGCCCTCGTTTCAATGCATCTACAAATTACGTCCCATTTTGTTGTAATGATATCCATTCGGGCCCTATCCATTAAAAGCGATATTATTGTATCCATGAAATAACGCCCAAAAGCCTACTCTTGTGTTTCACTGTTGAGTTGTACTGTTAGCAACTATTGAAATCAGCAAATGTGCTATCTATATTCTGATCTATGCATCGTAACTCTTAATGTACATAACGAAGTGAGGCTTTCTAAGAGCCTTGGGTACCAAATCGAATAAACTATCAGACATCAGCTTCAATCAATAGTTGCTCAAAATGTGACGTCCTAGGATCTACGAAAATGACTGAGCTAGACATTCGATACATTGCCACACAATAATGGTACTTGTCTATTGTTTAATGTCTATAACGTAGAGCTTTAAGTTACACGGCACTACAGTAACATTGAGAACATCAATTTTAATTGCTTGGTTAACATTATGCCATCTATGCAAATATAAGGCACCGATTCGTTGATCAAATGATGGTCAAAGCTTCTGCAAGTAGCAACGCAAAGTAACTCAAAGGTGGTGCCATTGCGGCTTCTTCCAAAACGAACAATAACGATATATTTATAATGTGTGTGTGTGTGCGTATGCGTATGTGTGTCAGAGTGTGTGTGTGTATAAATATGCATATATATATATATATATATATATATATATATATATATATATATATATATATATATATATATATATATATATATATATATATATATATATATATATATATATATATATATATATATATATATATATATATATATATATATATATATATATATATATATATCTCTCTCTCATATATATATATATGCAACCCATGCCCGACCCTGCTGGCATCCGACAATTTGTGTGTTTCAACTCAATCGCAAATCTAATTACCTCGCAGAAATATTTATCAATGTGATTTGAGCAAATATTAATATTTTTCTGAATCTTGAGCAATATGTGTGCCATCGCATTATCATCACCTCTCATTCGGTTTGTTCGCTTCGACAGCAAATACATTATACAATGGTCTCAGCCATGGTTATAATTTCCTGATAAACAAACGGTCATATTTATTACCGGCCTAAGAACAGTTATGACTCAACATTGGCATAAATTTATTGCCTACATTTTGCTTTTATTGCATCACGAAAGCTTTTCGCAGTCACACAGCTCAATTTATGTTAACCGGTTTATGGTCAATATGATTCTTAAACAGTATAACTTGTTCTAAAAACAACGGTGTTTAAAACGCATCGGTTGTCAATGATTATATACTAACATTAATGTGTACGATTTACAATTTGTTTTCTATACAATGCTGCTCTTTACAACGCTTGCTCTGGGTCAAAACTACACTATTACAGAAAATACTTTCTGCTTTTCAAATCCATCCGCTCTCTTGCTAAACGTTGTAGTTGGTTATATTCATGGGCAATGTGTATTTCCAGATGCGACAAATGAAGGCCTTGTATTGCCGTGATTTTAATTTGCCTTTAGGCGGATTCAAGTCATTTGGAGTGTAGCTTCCTTCGTGTAATCACTATCATTTTGAACAGATAAGGCACAAACGTTGCATTGTCACACACACACTGTTCCGGCTTATCATGCACCAATATAGCTGCACTAATACCCCTGCAGTAATTATGCAATGGCGTAAGTAGTTTGCCACTTAAAGAGACTGATCAGCCCCATATTTGTAGCGAGGTTGCACCTTGGAAACCAAAAGTTTTAAGTTTTCAGACTTTCAGTCGCTACTCGGCGCTGCGGTCTCAGAAAAAGATCCTTACTTCGGCTGTCGCCATTTATGTTGTCGGAAATTTCCCATCCTGTTTGTCGGTCAAATTTGTGCGCAATGATGCCGACAATTTATAAGAGTTAAGATTTGATCAAATCTACATTTTATAACCAAAGCGGAAGTATACATATCGATAGCGAGGTAGTTATAGAGCGCGTAATGATTTACAGCTAACATTCGTGTGGTTTTAGGGAGGCTCCGTTATCGATGGAACGACACAACTAAATAAAACAGATTTCCACAGTACATCATGATAATAATGTTGAAAATCTGTCAACATAATTTTCGATCAAGTAAACTTTGTGGCACAAATTAAAAGATGGCATAATTTATGTCTGCGTTAAACGTAGTTATGTATTAACAAAATGATCCCTGATTGCCCGATATGGGGCTGAACAGCCTCTTTAAGGTTATGGTGATCGACATCTGCACTTGCGACGCGTTATGTCATTAAGAGCGACCTGGTATTTTTTCACCGGCTCATGCGTACACATTGATTGTTTATCGTTTATAGCACTATCATAACATTACATTTAACAAACAACATTCTATCGAGGATTAGTAAGTTGAACGATTGGGCACATGTGAAAGCTGTAAGTGCGCCTTCAATCATTATTGTGCGCCTTCAATCATTATTGCCTGCTTTTAGTGATTCGTATATAGCTAAATACACATATTATTGTAGTTAACATATATCATACAACACAAAACAGCATCTCCTGAGGATTGGCAATGCATGGCAAGATACATATTTGGTGTGTTTGTGTAGATGTATCAGCCTGCTACATCAATATGTTTGATACCCTCTGCTTAACCATCATAAACTCCCACGGAAGGAAGTTAATTCACGGTACTCTTTTGTCACTCCGTCAGTTATGTCTGAACTTTCGATGAGGTCAATTTTATCATACGATTTGAAACGTATATAACTTATATACACTTTAAACACCACAGCCACCCTTGTTATCGATTGTTGAGACAACGAGGGCTATTTTGCTGGCGTCATGGCCTACTTTGACACCCTTTTCTTTACAGGCTCTGGTACGACTGATGTATGTGTTTATAAGGGAAATTATGTAACATTTGATGCTTCCTTGGAGCCGTGCTATGCATGTCATCGCGATGGTAAATGTGCTCATTCATCGCCCATGAGTGGAATTCAGGTGACAGACCCGTGTTAAATTGATTCACACAAACACGCAAAATGGTCTGATTTATCTTCTATGACAGATGGAAAATGTAATAATCGTCTGCATCTTTGCAACAAGGATTCTATGATAACACAATATTAGCCTGTTTGTTATCTATAAATGTTCGTCTATGCTATCTATATTTACAGCTGTTCTATTTACAATATATGCGGTCTCATTATTGAACAAAGAGCCTATTAACGAGGCATCCTGGTCAGAAATAAATTTCATAAAGCCACGATTTCAGGGATGTATACCTCTCAACAGTTATACGTATATGTTGCTTAGTTAATCATACGGATACTAACGCTACTAATCAAACTAGATGCGACAAATATACCGCTCCCACCCCCTTCCGCCCTACGCCATCCCCACCCTTTATCTTTGAGCACGTGACCACAGTGGTGTTATGAGAATTATTCATATATTTCCAAGGCATCCATTATAGGCGTTGGCCTTTTATGCCATTTCTGTATATTCATCATATCTCTTGTGAGAGTCAATGTAGCTTGGCACCCAATCAATATAACTACGCGGGAAAGACGCTGACTTATGTACTTGGGCTGAAGGTACGAGTCTGTTTCTGAGATCTACGAAGGGCTGCACCCAAGTTCTAAAAGATAGAGAAATAATTAACTAGTGTACCCTCTTGGCTAAACCGATAAATCACGTGGCAGAGCATCCGACTTAACTTCTTTAGCATTCAGAGCCTTTCGCTCATATGCATTTAGCAATACCTAAGTAATGTTCACTGAGTTCAAATTATGCCTTTAAGCTGAAGACAAAAAACCTATGTACCCGAATTTACCATGAATTTGACACCTTTATTCACTGCAAATGATTGAAACGTACACAAGACTTTAACGATGTCAGTGCAATAGAGCCTTGGGTGTTCATTAGTATCAAGTTAGCTAAAGCCCTACATATCTATTGTCTTAGGGAAAAATCGAACCACCCGGCGCTAACGCACACAACGAGAGGCCCATGGGCTAAAGTAGAAGCGTCCCCCCAAAACAAGCTGAGCCATTTGACATTGCATATCCAGCATCTATGTCTTGCGAAAAACTATACACACATTATAAAACCCATTTACATACACAAAATTGGTAGAAAATTAACAGTCGTAAATCGTTCATTCCTTTCGAATTTCTGGAAACAATATCGATGTTTAACTCTAAAAGTCATGGCTCATTCTAATACATTTCAATGAAATACATAACGCATAAGCTTTAAAAAAACAAGTCTGATTAGGGATTGTTTTCCGTCATGCACATATTTAGCCAAAATTTGCTCATAGATATCTAACCGTGTTAGAAGGGATTGGCATGAGTAACTGCACATTTATGTAAGGTTACATGGCATAGTGTGTAAATCGTGATAGGTACACACTTGGTCCCTTCAGTTGCTGCAAAGCTATACACACAGAGCGCTTAAAGGGTGTGATTTGTGCACAAAAACTACAAAAATCAATATTCTTTTTGCAGATTTACTTATTTCATGAGTTGTGTATTCTTAAGAGTGGATATAGATACTCTTTAAAGGGATGGTGCTGGATGGTGATTTGGCTGCAGCCCATAATGACATCGCATATAAACGCCTTTCGACGAGCATGTATCTTTCCCCAGACAGTAATGCCCATTTGCATTACGTCAGACGTATTCGTAAGACGGATGGACAGTAACTGCAATCCGGAATATCAATACCGATGGCTATTTTAGTTGTCTAGCTAAGAATCACTATGTCAATGAACGGTTAATCAATCAAAACACTTGTAAGAAGACACGGTTGTTATTACAGCAGCTGTAATGTTTGCTCCTACAATATAATTCATAGGTCCCATTGTATTGATGAAGAACCTTAAGTGTCATATCTTACATATCTCATCATTAGCAAATATCCCAAATAGCTCATACCAGGCATTATAGAGTGGAATGCAGGAATAATGTATTGTGCAAACCGCAAATCTTTATTAGGCATAATGCCTTACTGATGAGCTAATAATTAGTTGGTTCATTGACTCTCTACAAATTCCCATTTTCTCCTCCATGTTTATGCTGATGATAAGCTTGCGTGCAATTCCTGGTTGCTCCACGAAATATTATCAGAAAGCGACATTTTTGTAAAATGATGTAGTTACAACAAGGAGATAGAAAGTTCCATTTATGTCGCATAAGAAGCTGCATTCGCATTTTGTTGTTGTAATCATATGATTCACCCAAAGATCATCCGTTGTCTCTGAGGTTCTGACATTGAACTCCCAAAAGAGTATTACATATAAAGCCTTGCACACGAATGCTACCGAAGTGAATTTGGCAAATATGCCTTTACAAAAAGCGGTCACTGCTTCCGAGTAAGGCCATGTAGGCCCTTTTTTTAACAATACAGATATATGAGGCTCAATGGAGAACATTACAACTAGTTCTTGTAAAACAGTTAAATTCAGTATGGATAAATTTCCTCTGAAGCAACCATACCTTACCAAAATCATTATAGTATTGATCAGTATCGTCGTTATAGTTATTGTAATCAATCTGGGTTTATACAAATATATTTCTTGCGTCATTCAACATCAGTGTATGTCTTTAAATTTATATAAAACGATTCATGCAGTCTGGTATTTCAAACCATCGAAATCTTACTGAATAAAAGTTATTTGATTCTCCTTGCACGCATAGTGCCTTAGTCTTATAAAATTTAAAGACCACTTTACCGATATCATTTGGCATAAGTGGTTTGACTGATTAATGTTTCTCGTAGTAGGGGTGGGAATAAACAAACTGAGGGCATCAAGAACAGTTTAAAAGCGCCTTTTTGAAGGCTTCAGTTTACCCATTGTTTCTATATATCCTCTCAAATTTAAATTTAAATGATAGATTTCTGCGACAACATCCAAGCAAATGTGTTAATACTCCTGTCCCAGCTGCAATACGTTTGTTCCATATATGCATTGCAACAATTAATGTACGTCGGCCAACAAAACTACGATAACGAATCGACATCAAACTGATACCCCCGAGGTAGTTAGCTATTTGCGATCATAACCCGGTGGAAATTTGGGTTGCTCGCAATTACAGCATTGAGGCTTCTGTTGTGACAACTGTGCTACAATATTCCAACATTTACCACCAACCTTGAATAATGGCTAAATGGGGACAATTTAAATAAGTGCAATAAGCTGTTCATCTTTGAAGCTACATTAGTATTGAAATGATGTTAAAAGCAAAGAGGCTGTAGGTAAAATATTGTATCTTAGAATTTTTTTTGACGCGCAGGTTCGGCATGACCAGATGCATACACTACTGTTAATTCTAATTTAAATTTAAATGATAGATTTCTGCGACAACATCCAAGCAAATGTGTTAATACTCCTGTCCCAGCTGCACTACGTTTGTTCCATATATGCATTGCAACAATTAATGCACGTCGGCCAACAAAACTACGACAACAAATCGACATCAAACTGATACTCCCGAGGTAGTTAGCTATTTGCGATCATAACCCGGTGGAAATTTGGGTTGCTCGCAATTACAGCATTGAGGCTTCTGTTGTGTCAACTGTGCTACAATATTCCAACATTTACCACCAACCTTGAATAATGGCTAAATGGGGACAATTTAAATAAGTGCAATAAGGCTGTTCATCTTTGAAGCTACATTAGTATTGAAATGATGTTAAAATCAAAATGGCTGTAGGTAAAATATTGTATCTTAGATTTTTTTTTGACGCGCAGGTTCGGCATGACCAGATGCATACACTACTGTTAATTCTAATTTAAATTTAAATGATAGATTTCTGCGACAACATCCAAGCAAATGTGTTAATACTCCTGTCCCAGCTGCACTACGTTTGTTCCATATATGCATTGCAACAATTAATGCACGTCGGCCAACAAAACTACGACAACAAATCGACATCAAACTGATAACCCCGAGGTAGTTAGCTATTTGCGATCATAACCCGGTGGAAATTTGGTTTGCTCGCAATTACAGCATTAAGGCTTCTGTTGTGTCAACTGTGCTACAATATTCCAACATTTACCACCGACCTTGAATAATGGCTAAATGGGGACAATTTAAATAAGTGCAATAAGGCTGTTCATCTTTGAAGCTACATTAGTATTGAAATGATGTTAACATAAAAAAGGCTGTAGGTAAAATATTGTATCTTAGAATTTTTTTGACACGCAGGTTCGGCATGACCAGATGCATACACTACTGTTTAGATTTGCTTCATGTTGGATTAAATGCACTATTAGTAACAATCCAAGGTTCGGCTTGCCACTATGCTTGCGAGTGTATAATTTTTGCTATATCAGATAAATAAGAACGTGTATGCCTATCCTGAAGTGGGACTGCCATCAATTAAGTGTAATTGGTGAAGGAATTATACACGTGAATAGAACATGGACTAGTGAAGTATCCTCTGAAGACGGCAATGATATGCTCGTTACAAGATCAGTGTCTGCAACATGAAGGCCATATCTCGACTTCTATAACCCTTCAATAGGCCGAAGAGCTTATTGATTTTTTTGCGAAAAGTAATAGTTTCTCTTTATTTCATATTTCTACTGCCAATTGTATATTTTGTTGTAAACTGAAATTTTGCTCATGCCTTAGGTTAGAGAGCCTGGACAGAATCAATATAATATTGCGCCTAATAAAATTGTTGTATTAGCAAGATAATGGAGTATGCTGACGACATAGCATGGGAAGCTATTCTTTTGAGCTGGTCCCCACGGACAGTTTGTGCATGAGAATTTCTTATGTACACTTACTCTACTCAGTGTGTGACTGACGTCTTTTGAGCTGGTCAGGGTTGTTGCCTGTGCAATCTGATACAGTATATTGAATACTGTCGTTAGGCGTTGGTACCCAAGCACAATAGATAGCCTCAACTCGTTATGCTGATAGTGAGTTGTGAAGCATTGATCGCGATATGCATATATATTTACTGGTTCAGCGAGGCAAGTTGCTGAACCAGTGCTGGAAGCAGTCAATGTCTTTATCAAAAGAGATATGGATGTAGGTTCTGATCATGCCACCTTATCTATTGTTATCTGTGCAGATGGGTCATAAATGATACGCATGGATATTTAATAAAGTACGAGAGGCTAGTATATTTAAGCAGACATCTCCTGCAATCATCCTTTTCCATCTTCCTTTGCTTAAGTTATCTAACGGCGGCATGGGTTTCTATCTGCGTGTGCTTCTGCATGTTGTTTTATTAGTGTAAGGTGCTTAGCTTTTCACTTTAGGTCCATGGATATGATCAGCTTTCATAAAAGTAATACTAAGCACCGTAAAAGATAGCAACGGAATCAGCATAAATGTCGTGGCTACGTAAGCATATACAGGAACATGACATGTAGAAATGGCAATTGCCGAATGATTATTTGGCATCTTAAAACCGAATATTTTAACAAAGAGTCAGCCCTACAGGAGGTAATTTCATCTTCACCTGTGGTGTTTTACAAGGACACCAGAAGCCAAGAGAAGATGTTGTCTAATAGAGAAGTAGAATTAAAGGTTGTATTGCTCGGTTGTTAATATTTATTACCCATCATACATTAACCATTATCTTTTAGTACAATAACTCAAGTTTGTCTGGAAGCATTCATTTGTTGACAAGGCCAGAACATCGTTCTCATTACAGAATAACCTTTCATCCCTTAGCTTGAGGCGTCTTTTCCATAATATTTATCAGTTTTAACCCTATATATAAACATAGACCACCATTAGAAGGGCTCCCAATTTGAGTGCTGTCTTGGTATTTTGCCAAAGGCGCTGGTGTCGACTACACGAAAGAACAGGGTTGCATAAATAGTTGCAAATATTTGCTTTAATCTCGGCTTTGACCAACCATCGCGAATGCACCATTGACACAGTTTCTGATGTTAACTAACTGTCATTATTTATGGAAATTGACATATGATCCATAATTGGCATAAAATCAATTTACCACCGATGGACAATATTGCTCTCGACTCTTTTGAATATCACATTCTTTTTGTACAACTAAAACCAAGCATCAAAGGTTTTACAGTCTTCCTAGACTTCCTGCCACGTGTTGGATTGCTTGAACAATCCAGCCATGCGTTGTACTTATTATATAAATATTTTTAAACTATAAATCTACATTTTAGCATAGTGCTTCTGCACCGAACCATCGAACGTTGCACTCTTTTGGGAAGGCGACTGGAGTGGTGATGTACTGAGTGAAAAATGATTACTTTCAATTTCTTAAAGCGGGACTACATTTTGTCACTGACGCAGATATAACTCAACATATACTCAAACGCTTCACCAGTGCATCGCTTACATTTGCTAAGACGATTAAAACTAGCTTAAACAGTCCTTCCAACAATGCCGTTGCATGCCTGATTCGACCACTATATCATTCTTCTATTTCGGTCCGAAAGATTGTGATGTCTCAAGTAATTTGTATAGCTATGGTAGTACACATTGACTATATACGCAACATACACGGACATAGCAATACTCCTATACCCCGCAATATCCTGTTGTGTTAAATATCACCTTCTGTCTTTTGTCAATCGTTTTGTTTTGAATGCTTTGAACCTTAGTGTTTAAAACTGAACATTAATTATATTACGCTTACTGAAGCAGCATTTGTTGGAATAAAAAAAATATAGTTGCTCGAAGAGGACAGTTAAATGATGGTTATACCCTATTTTCTGCATTTTTCTCTACTCTGTGCAGAAGCTTTGATAAGGAAAAGTCGTTACATTTATAATTGCCTTAAGTTTGATTGAACATCAAGAGAAGCTTTCGAGTAGGACAATGGCGCCTTGCCATGAAACTGCTATCTAACTCTAATTACATCTTGTTATTTGAGACAGTCAACGCCATCTTGTTGATTACTGTTACCGTAAATTGTCAGCTCTTTCGGGAACAATTTTTATCTCGGTCCGTGTGTGTAGAATCCAAACAGCTCTGTGGTCGATTCGTGGGTTGTCAGTAGTAAGTGGATATGATAAGCCTAGCAACTAAATGGGATGCCATGTTCAGCAGAAATTTACACCAGGGTTGGGGGACTATTACACGCGCATTGTCAACACTGTACAATGAGCAGCAACCATATTTTCAAACTCGCCTTGTCAACGAAGCGGTTTTCTAGCAGCACTGATGCAAGATATTGTGACTTAATCATATATGTACTCGTCGTCGGCATAATTGAATGAATTACTATAAATTAAAGCAAAATAAAAAAATACCCATTTGACTCGCAGAGACAAGGACAAGATAAAGTGTGAAAGATCACGTAATGGTGTTAAACAACTCCAATCTAGCGAAGTCGTAATTTTGCAGTAGCGCGTAGTTTGGGTATGTTTTAATTTGTGTAAATATTTTATAATGGAGCTATGAATGTCACCGTAGCAATCGTCAAAACGTTTGTCAAAAGTAGAAAATGACGTGATGCTGTATTTCTTTCCACTACCATTAACACTCACATATCGCAATTGGTCTTCTGGTACAAGAGAAAGAAAACGAAAAGGCCATCACAAGCTTCCTCGTAGGACCAAGAGAACACAACTCACCAGTCGAAACAAGCAAAATCATTCCATAATTCCTGACGTCAAAGAACTACGTTTCACGGACATTGTGCAAAATCGATTGTTGTTTGGCAACCTTCGAGGTGTATACATATCACACGCCACTTGTTGCTGTGACTACATTTTTCGCGACAATGAATGCTGAGTAATATCGTGTAAGCTTCACACAATGCACATTGCATTTGGTGATCTATATTTCACGCTCATAATGAGACATGTTGCCCGAGTAATTTCATGTGAAGCACTTATCCTCACCTTCATTTGCACGTTGATTACAATGTCTTTCTGGGGATTAGGAAAGACACAGACCAGCCAGATAGGCATTGAGACAATTTAGCCTTCAAAAGTATTTGCATGTTCCATACGCTATTTAATTGCCAGCTAGTCCCCATGACATCATATAATCTGCTCAATCTTCACTAGCATTCTATCAGTAGCCCACCGAGGCCATCAGAATCTGCAACAAGAAGTTATGTGCTACAGTTATCAGAGACAGTGTTTATTTATATCGGTATACGCCATCGTGTAACGGATTCACTCGCCCGACAGTTTGAAATGATTCTAGTAATTTTCTACATGCATTCTACACTGAATCAACTAGTGATCATTCCTGGAAAACATTCAATAAACAAGTACATCCTTCATGTAATACACATTACATAAAATATTAGACTTAAGATCATCATTTCGGCATCGTCTTACCGATGAATATTCACCGACCCTATTATATGCCTATACAAGTATAATCTTGAAAATGCATCAAAAGCTATCACCGGTTGAAAGGGAGCCATATAAAGTAATAGGAAGACAGGATAAAGCATAAGCATCTATACGCTGCAAGATACTCCTTATCAAGTCTAATGAATAAACGAAATGGGTAGTAATGTACTTGCAACAGGATGCATGGAAGCACCATCATATAGTATGTAAACGCTTATGTTTGTAGTATCTTGTTGTATATGGAGGCATTCATATTGTGGAGCAGGTCACTTGATTGTTGGCTATATTGCTCCCCGTCTCCCCGTGTAGTGTGCGTGTCTAGAAAGTGTTGGTTAGCAAGTATCTCTCCTGACCATATGGCCTCGTCAATGGATACTTTGTCAATAAGTGAGATAGTGCTCTAGGATATAAATATTGATGTCATGCAATGAATATCAATTTGTTATGAACCAGACCGTTTCCATCGTGCAAAACACATCCCGGTAGTTTGCCTTGTTTCGATAATATATTTCCACAAAAAATATCCAGACTTAATACTCTGCAAAAATAAATGACACACCATACACGCTGGGTTGTAAATTTTAGCAACGATGCAAGCACTGCGTTTGTGAAATATATATTTTCATCATATTTACCATTTGCATGTTCAAGCTTATCAATATCTTTGAATCACATTGTTTTGAACCGCCCTAAACTTCAGATGATAAGAGTTGAGTATCAATTGTTACATGGCTTTTTAATTGGCAACAGAGATTAAGAGAAGTTAGTATATATTGTCGCTTTGAGATATTTGTGTATTTATTTTATGAACAAATTGAAAATATTAATAAACAGACGCTCGTCAACCAGACCCTAACATCCGCATAGAAAGTCGTTTCAGGGGTATAGAGATGTAAAGCATCGAATAAATATATTGCAAACATAACAAGATAAGCCAGATATCGGGACTGTATTGTGTAATTCTTGTCAAGAACGCAATTGATATTGGTACAGTAATTGAACATTCGTTGATTAAGTCGAGTTGCAAACGGTAGAATATATACATTGCTTCCCGCCAGCTTTAGCCATTGTATTGACACTAATATTGGAAAACAACTGTATAGGTTCCCTTTCTTAAATGTATTTGAATGTTAGGAGCAACTCAATGAGCATGATTCAGTACATCGGCGAGAACGGGCAGCTAAGACACGTTTGGTCCGATAAAATGTCAATATACCGCTGTTACTCATTTTACTAGCCATACTTTACTGTTATGGCGTCAACGCATATCACATATCATAATAACCTTCCGACAGTTGACACTTAGTAAAATGCCATGGCTGCTGACGTGGTTTGATTTCCCTGATTTTGGACATTAATTCCAGCATGTTTGTAGAATGCAAATATGGAGAACAAAACGAGTGTCATGGAGCGTTCTTAAAATGGATTTCCTTTACGTTGAGGCGTTCGTAATGTTTCATGGATCTTCTTTTAAATCAATCGATAGCATCAAATCGAGTAACACATGATGGTTGCTTTACAGAAGACTTGGCACGCCTAATAGTTTGTTTATAAAAACTGACAGCTGGTGAGTATAATTTGCATGTAATGCTTCTGACATAGCAGTATTTCTATAACGTAGCATTAGAATTAACCCTGCGTTGTTGTCTTGTGTGACTTTGATTGGACCATTCTACAGAGACAGCGTTTGAAGGATTGAATTAGACCGGGGAAGTATGGGTCTTCAAGATAAGAAAATCGAACAATCAATACGACTACCTTCATGTTTTGTTTACATATGTTACATTCTGAAAGTGTTCGAAAAAATTTGCATTATTTCATTTACCTCGGCTAATCATTGGCTTTGCAAAAACGATAATGAAAACTTGCTAAACGATATTTACTCAAGCAAATGTGGGATGCGGATTTAATGAAAAGTATATCATGCTGGATGTTTTACATATTATGAGCGCTGAGCTTTACTGGCGGTAAGCAACAAAATGGATATAAACAACGCAGAGTAGGTAGGGTAACTAATTTACTGCGAAATGCACTGCATCAAACACTAGTTCTGCGTGAGGACACAATTCTGACGGGGTTAATTTCATCACACATGCAGACATCATGGCGATCGTTGGATGGAACATTATACTAAGTTAATCATTTCCTCTGTTCTACTGCTGTAGACGGTACGATGATATATGTCGCAAAGCGGCATAAAGATATGTCGGCAACATGCAACCCATGAAAGCCTTCATCCACCGGTCAAGGAGTTGTGTTTATAAAAACACAAATAAAAAGATGAATCTGTAAATCAAAAGATATAAACTTAGTGTGCAGTGTGGCTAGTTGACGCTTACTGAATTAGACATGCCGATGTACGAGTAAACAGGACAAATGAACATTTGATTAACGCCCATTGGTATCCATCGCATTTGTGAATTGTGTTATAGGATCAATAGTTTTACGATAAATATATCAGTATCTAGCAAAGGCGAGCTATTCTGTGCAAAACTGGATTGCATCTGGAGTGGTCTTATCATAATTGCCTATCCATTTTATTGTCACGGACAAAACGATATTAATTTGAAAAATAACTACCAATCGTGCTGATGAATGAACTGCGAGACAAAAACTATCATGCAGCTTCCGTTCAAACTACCGACACAGCCTAATGAAAGAACTAGAGGCAGATCTTTCTATGCATTAAGTTTTGTCGATCTCAACGCGCCTGGAAGAAGGCGCTTGTGTTGTCATGGTGTCTAACATAGTGGAAGCGATGAAATGAAGATCGAAATCTAACCGCTACAGAGATATCGAGGCTGTTAAGCCGTTCATATGCAGTGTGACAGGCCATAAATTACCGTGAGCATACTGAATTCTTCCTTAATCCGAGTTTTCATTCATCTTATATTTGAGCACTATTAAGCCACACTACTGATTGCTTGATCTCATGGAGTTTGTGGCAGTGCCCCATTCCCGTAAATTAGTCACTGATTAATACAAAAAAGCCAGACGCCTTGTTTTCTGTTGATACAATTAAGACTACAAATCAAACAGCAGTTCGGTTTGGTTTCATGAACATGATGTGACCAGACGCTACAATTCTTCTCGTGGACCCATGGAGTCGGAACTTTGTCAACGCGCGGAACGAATGATGTCTTTGCCGGGGTTTATAGGATCGCTGTTTATGATGTATTAGCGTCGAGAGGATGGGATTGAACATGACGAACAGGCTTAATTGATCTTATCTTATTCAGTCACGATTCGTTGGTCGGCTTGTGACGCACAATCGGTTACTGGCAATTTAATAACATGCCAACGAAAGAAGATTTTGTCTTTTCAATTAGTCTCCAGAACAACAATTTAGCCTTCTCATAAAGAAATGGATTAATGCCAGGAAGGTCAAGGTTGTTTATTATTCGTTGTGATACGTTATTGGTCCGGGTATACACTTAAGTTGATCAATTCGTTTCCATTATCATTTTCTGCTACAAATCACATTGATTACGCTAAAACTACCATAGGAACCCAAACCATCCTATTACTGCTCCATTGAATGGTGCCGCTAATTGAATTACAATCGGAACACCATGACTTATCCAAAATTGCACAATAATCTGATTGTATCACAAATTATCACATAATTTGTCGACAAAATTGGTCGAGTAGAATATGGCACATGATGATAAATGCATTAATGCTCATACAGGATGTGAAATGGCAATTTGATAAAGAAAACGCAACGTACCCAACGGTGGTAGCCTCGGCCAGTCAGAAGACTCCATATCTTTAACAGACGCCCGGAGACGTTGGATCGAAATTTCCATATGCATTTGTTGTTTTTCTAGTAGCGTAACCTGATGACAACTAACCGTACAGCTGGTCGGAGTGAGCCCTCTTAGTGTGGCCACAATCTAATTGGTTTTGCCACATTTGCCAAATGATCAAAGGGACTTTTCTACTGCATAGCGCCTAGGTTGAACACTTACTTAAACTAAAATAAACTTACATGTCGCGAATACCAGGGGATCATGAGCAAATCTGTTGTGACCAATAATTCAGTACTAACGCCAACATTAGTACCCAACCAAGATGTTACAATTAAATACTCACACGGGCATGTCCTCCGAGCGAGCCTCTGCAGGAGTGCTGGTATTACAAAT
This sequence comes from Urechis unicinctus, assembly GCA_034190875.2. Classification (NCBI taxonomy): domain Eukaryota; kingdom Metazoa; phylum Annelida; class Polychaeta; order Xenopneusta; family Urechidae; genus Urechis; species Urechis unicinctus. The sequence continues at coordinate 46,180,538 of CM067354.1, read as the reverse complement.
GACAAAGATTTGGGGTTTTCCGGCATTTTGTAGACTATTGTATGACCCTTTCAGTAATTTAGAAATAAGGACACAGCACGAGGCTGACACCCATCGACTGAGAAGGCACGGGGGACTTTTAATCACTATTGGGGTTGAAGATGTAAATCTTCCTTAGACTCCTGGGGGTGAGTATCGCATTTAGAACTCATAGATAAATGCTGCTTCAAAAGATAGTCATGTAATTTTTTCAATAACTTACTTCTGCATCACCTATACTACCGTGGTCCCCATTGGGGACCTGCCACCCGGGCGAATTTGTTTTCAGTGTGGGGTTGAGGCTGGGGATTACCCATAGAGGTCTTTTAGTGTAAAGCTACTGGGGCCACCTGGTTCCATTTTACCCATAGGGGTCTTTTAGTGTAAAGCTACTGGGGCCACCGCAGTAAGTTCCATTTTTCACCCTGGTGAGGTCTTCCATGAACTGGGCCACGGTGTCAATGTTTTTCTCAATAAAGGCCGCATCTGGACGAATCGTTGTAACTCATCGTGAAGAGTTTCCAGCAGAAGAAAGCCTCATCTGGCCTCTTTGGAATATCTTTTGGCCTGCTCATCCAGGGGCCGTGATGAACCAGATCGTAGTCTGCGCCTGGAATGGTTGTGTACTCCCATGCAACCGTCCTTTTGTACTTCTTTTTGTCCTTATGATACTCCAAGCTGTACACCTCAGCCTTTCCAAGGTCCTCGTAGGCGCACAGCCGGGAAACGCAGTCGACAAACACCCGGATGGTCGCCGGCGGGCTGTGGTGAAGCCCAAGCAGAATCTGAGGTTTGTACTGGGCTGGATTAACTCTTCCAGGGCTCCGAGTGTAGGGGCACATTATTTCGAGCAGGGCAATCTCCTTCTCTACCCCATCCTCTCCTTCACCACCTGTGACCTGTGAACCTTCGGGGGCAGACAAGGTCGATAGCAGTCTGAATTGGGAGTACACAAAAGCCGTCTGGAGAGTAGGCCGTGTTCTACCCACCGCGGTGAAGGTAAATGTTGTTCCCAAGCACCTTGGTGTTGTATTTTTTCTCAATAACCGCAATTGCAACCACTCCAAAGGCCTGGCCCCAGAGTCAGGGGACGCTAAGGCGACCGCCCTCGTTGCTAGTTTTTTCAGCCAACTTCTTACTATAGCTGCTGAAGTAGTTTTGTCCGATGACGGCGGAGTAGTTGCTTCCACCAATGTAGTGCTTTCTTTTATTCTCCCACTGAGTTGTCTTTTGTCTGATCCCGCCATGGCTGGCACAGAACGACTTAATCACTTGTTCCATTACCTTATGCTCTCCACTGTTTAAATAGATCGGTAACTGGATGTCTGCCTGCCAACAAGATCCTCTAGATGCTCCAACCGCTCCATAAGATCATCGTTCTTAACCTCCAGATCCAGGTCTATTTTTCGTCTTTCATATAATCTGTATCTAACATCAACTCTTTTACAACTCCCTCAAGTTCAGGAATATGCTCTTCTGTGTACATTTATATACATTATATCCTCGTTTATTCAATAGGATGTTTCATATGTGCACGTTATGATTGGCGGCTGTAATTCACATTTGCACGTTATGATTCATAGCGTTCATATATGCACGTTAGGATTAGAGCACAAACCTGTGACCACTATGATTGGGGGTGAACACAGCATATTTAAGCTTATTATTCGCTACAAATGTAATAACCAGAAATCTAAAAAATCTTAAAACAACCCATTTTTAACGGTGTATTGGGAGAGCCAGTTTATCCAAGTGTCATCTTCAATTAACGCTCTAAAGAGTGAACAGAGAGAGTGTTTTTTGTGAACACCAATATTTGTTCTACGCTCAAACTCTAGTCCTTATATAGCACCAAGTTACCATACTAAAATTGTCTCTTAGTACAACACTGCAGGGCTCGCGTTGTCAAGAGCCACTGTATTTGTGTATCGTGAAGAGGTTACCCGGGGCCTCTATACCATATACATCTACATCTCCTTCCAGTACTTATTCCTAATTATATCACCCTCTCCCCCTATAGTGGAGGGGATAGGAATGAGTCACGTGGGGTAGGAGCCGGCCAGATAACATACAGCCCAATCTTCGGTGGAGGTGGGGTCGCAGGGGAAATCCCGGGGCCTCTGTGGTCCTGCTGAAACTGGAGAGCAGTTGTCATACCAGGAGGCTTTTGTACTTTATCACACAACGTCTATGCATTGAGGGTGGGGTTATTCACAGCCTGCTCTTGTCTTTTTCATTGATTGAAGCAGTCTGACGCGCCATTACAGATCTGGCCTTAATTTCACCCTTCATTTGGCTATATTTTGTGAGCTCAGCTAAAACGAGCTTAAACTCATGATCTGAGATATAACCATATTCAAGTGTCGCCGATACAATGTCAGCAATGGTATTCAATTTGCTCCGAGGCAGAATGCGGATCTGATCAGGATTTTTTGCCACTTTGAACATTTGACAGAGTGTGATACATAGCACTTTGAATTAACAAGCCTTTATATTCAATACGAATAAAACGTACAAAACCGGGCCGGTCTACCCACTTCATATTGATCCTGAGGATTTGACACACCTTCTCATCCAGGTTAAGGCACGTAATATCACAGATGCGTTTAGTGTAGAGTTCTCCAACCTGTTTGATAAATACATGGTGCCAAACATAAGCGACGACACCCTTGTAGTTGGCTGAAGAACCAACCACATGCAATACTGGCAGAACCTGGTAAACTTTGTTGTATGGTGCGCAATAAGCGGCTGCGGAGTTTCTGCCCTAGACTACCTCAAATCTGATCCCCAGCACTAAGTAACCTCTACAGGTTCCACGTCTACTACACCATCCGGAGACTTTTAGATGAAATGAGAATAGCACTGCCAGATGACGCCATATGGTCGGCTACCAACAATACCTTCAACAAAAGAATCTACCACCAGCTCTGCCACGAGTTGGCAACCAGGGCCTAGGGCAGATCTACTTCACTGACCCAAAAACTCACGAGGTACGGGTCATCACTCATTACGGAGACATGAATCTCTACGAATCCGTCAGGCAAACATTTGAGAAATCTACCAAGGGGTTTGTTTTCTAGGGCGGAAAGCAGCACATTGATTTCATAAAGCAAAATCAAGAGGGGGCAAACATCGCCTGGAGTACTTTCGTCCCGGAAAAATCGGAGGGGTTCACATCCCCAAGTATCTCACGGATCAACGACAGGATTAGGACCTATGTCTGGGCCATTCTTGGTGCTCAGGCGCAGACCCGCTAGGTGTTGGCACGTCCTTTGATGCTCATAAGCAATTTCAGGCCAACGTTGAGTATATCATCAACTCCCCAGTAGATATTACGCCAACCATCCGCCGGTATCAGAACGTCTCCAGAATGCCTCCTCAAAGGTTGATTATGTGTTTGACACAGGCCTGTACATGGCTCCGTCGGATATGAGCCTCGCCATTGGAAACATTGTTGGGTACAACAATCTGATTACATGTTCTGCCATCCAACCAGCCACCTTTGCAGCTGACTTAAGCAGCCATAATACAATGGAGCCAATGATTCCTGGAAGGGCAGCTGCTGCCTTGCCAGCTAGGTCCTTCAGAAGTTCAGCTGTTTTTTAATCCATTCCCTTTACCCCGGGCTTATCAGCTGGCGTCGGTGTTGGTGCCGGGGTTGGACTAGTGCTCCCTCCACCGCCGGACAGGGCAACAACCTGGGTTGAGATTGCCAATCCAATCGCAGTGAGGATGGAGCCAATCGTTATGCCCTGCTACCAGAACAGGGTGCGTACACGCTCAGCTAGCGTTGTGTCCTTGTTAAGAATTCTGTAAATCGTTTCCCTGATGCTGTTAATTTGGGACCGCAGCATTTTTTGGTTTACAGAGCTAGCCTCAATACAGGCACTACGAAGATCCTGCAGTTCAGCAGGCTCATTTGCTTGGAATTTCCATGCTCCACTTTCACCCCTCCCATCCTCCTCCAAGCGTGCCATTTTAGCTTCCGGTCGGGCTATATCCCTTTCTATCTTGCTTATCTTAGCTAGGCTGTTCACCAGCTCACCCCTCTGGGTCAGCATAGCCTTGTCAAACCCTACAAGCTCTCGGTATATCAGACCATCTGTCTGTGTATTCACGTCTTCTATAGCGTTATGAAGATCCTGTATGAAGCTTGCTTCTTCCGCGCCATCCACTGTCCGGTCATGGCTTCAGTGCCGCTCATTTCTAAATTCTCTGCGGCTTTAGCAGCTGCTTTGTCAACGGCTTGGAGGACTTTTGCTTCCTTTTGTGACACCGCTTGTCGGGACCACTCATTGAACCCCAAACCATCACGGACGGCCCTAGCCCCCCTCAGTTACTAGCTATTGTTTGAGGTGAAAGCGGGGTTTTGGTGCGAGAATTTTTAATACTTATACCACGGTAGTCCTTCAAGCGTAACCTTCCTCCAACAAGTTCAAACTTTGTATAATCGTGGCAGAGGGCTGGTGTGTGACTTTTTTCAGCCAATGCATCGTAATAATCATTGACACCGCCTATAACGAGTTGGCCTCCCTGTACTATAGACGTATCCATCTCAATGTCTCCTTCTATAACAGGTGAGAGAGAGGGGGCCTCTGGGATAGGGACCACAGAGAGTGTCTCATCCTCTCTTTCAAGGTCGTAATCCTCCCCCACTACCTCTTTATATGTTGGTTTATCAAACTCTATGTTACTATGTTAAAAATATACTTGTAAATAAGAACTTCAACATGACGAGTACTTATGGACGCAAACTAAACCGACACGGCCGAATACGCGAGCCCTGCGGGGTAAAGGGCGTGTGACAGTCTGTAGTCATTACAAACAATCCATGCACTATTGTCCAGAACCAACAACTGCTGGTTAGCTTCTCCAATCTAGGCGCAGACGACGTCATTGTTCCAGGGACAGCACGGCTGGCCTTTACAATCACGCTGACCTCCACTGATGTTAACCGCAGCGTTGTGCATAACCTGGGTCACGCCATGGTTAAGAAAATGACAATCAAGATATCTGGCAATGAGGTCATGTCTATTGATGACAGCGATGTGTACCACTGTTACCACGACTTGTGGCGGACTGCACAGGAGAGACAGTGCCTCCAGTACCAGGGCATTGACATATCAGATGACAGAAACACAACTAAGATACGAGTGGGGGCAGGAGACAAGGTTGAGACTGAGGTAGAGGACAAGACCGTAGCCGATGTGTATAGTAACAGGTTCTACGTTCCGCTTGACTTTGAACTCCTCGAGAGCCACATGCCATTCTACCAGAGCGCGCTTAATGACAAACTGGAATACGAGCTCAAGTTCAATGACTACAACCGCGTAATTCATGCAACAGGCGACACCGACGCCAGCTACAAAATGTATGGCATCTCGCTGGAGTATGACATGGTTACCCAACCAGAGTTGGCCCGTATGATAGGCACCCAGTACACAGGTCGGCTCTCGATTCTGTATGACCGTGTGCTTCGTCACAGGAAGCTTGTATACAATAAAAGAGATACACTGTGGAACATCAACCTCAAACTGAACGCAGCATGAAGGGCATCCTACTGCTCTTTGAAGACCCAGCCAATGCCTCATTCGCCAGGAAGACCCAGCCAATGCCTCATTCGCAAGGAAGACAGAGTCTTTCTACAACCCAAAGATTACAAAAGTTGAGGTGACCATTGACGGCATCCCCAACCAAAGCTATGCCCAGAGCATGCGTGGCTACCAGCAGTGGAATGAGGTGAAGAAGGCCTTTGCAGCAACAAGTAAACGAGATCCCAGTGTAGCAATAGCAGCAAAAGACTAGGCATTGTCGGACGTCTCCCTAGGAGAGTACCTAACCAGTAAGTATGCTCTGTGGCTCGACTTAAGAACGAGCGATAGCTGGGGGTCAGGCCCGTCTGTACCTCGGCAATCAACACCTGTCGACTGCAAAGATTGAATCAATGTTCGATGAAGAGATTACAAAGCTCTATGCGAAATATGAGGCACGGCTTGGCCCCGCCATGGCGCGGACTCTGGGGCAGTCTGTTCTTCAACTGTTTTTTAGCGTTGCTTGTATGTTTCTGCCAATACCCCGAAACATCAGCCAAATCTGATTACGGACCTGGAGACTGACCGGTCTGTCGGGTACGCGCTAAGAACTGCCACATGTGAACTTAACCATCGATATGGTATGATGTTGGCTCCGCTTACCGCGGCCCTAACAACTGCCAAGTACTGCCAATTTGGAGTGAGCACCCCCGCCATCCGGCAGGTTGACCACACCCCTCCTGCAGAGAACCTGCCTGGGTGCTGTCAATTGGAGTAACAAAATTAGTAGGTAATATGGAGAATGCAAATCAAGAGATAGCGGCGGTGACTAGTGATCAGTCTGCGCCAAAGGAGAGACCCTCAAAAGACGCTATAAAGGTTGAGGCATGCTGAAAGGCGGCTGCGGCTCGAAAGGCTAATCATAATAGACTTCTGAGAGAGCTGCGGGAGGCAAAGTCCGCGCTACAGTCTGAAAATCGGCCCCCTTCTCTTCTTGTTTGTTGGCGGAGTGGGGGTGTGTGGACTAGCATTGTATTGTTACAGGCAGAAACTAGTGGCCTCCGCCCTCTAAACAGGTTGTGGGGGGATCCCAGGCCATGAGGTCAGCACCTCCGGACGCTCATTTAAAGGATCCGTTTTACATGGAATAAGATGACAACACCAATTACTGATGGAAAAATGCTCGTCAACTCGCTGTATCACGGTGCAGTTGTTTCCGTATATCAATAGGTTATGCCAAGCTTGCTAAGATGCTTCTGGATGGCGGAACTCCACCTCTTGATTTCACCCCACGCGACCTGGCTATGGTTGTTGCCGATGTATCACTAGCCATCGCCACAAAGGACATGCTAATTAAACAAGGGATTATACCAGTAGATATACTGAAGTAATGGCCTCAATCGCATTACTTGTTGGAGGTGCTCTTGTTAACGCCCTTGCATTCTCTGGGATATGGCAATCAAGCAGCTTAAATCAGCTCAGGCAGTATGTGCCAAGAAGTGAACTTAGCATTTAGACTTCGTCAATGAGCATCTGCGTCACCAGGGACATGCCGAGCATACTTTTCGGGATGTGGACAAGGCTATGCTTACCTTGACGGATAAAACCTTAGTCAAGCTGGACGCTGAGCCGCGGCTTTCAGACTTCTACGAGCCCTCAGAAGATCAAAAAGGGCGTGAGGTGGCGTTCATTATACTCGGCATGGCTGTGACTAGGCTGGTTGCATACAGGCTTGCTAAGTTGGCTTACTTTGTATGTATCGTCGCATGCAAACGATCTACTATAGTCCTAAGGGCTACTGGAAAGGCATTACAGCTATCAAGAAGCTTGCAACAGAAGCTAGGGTTTCTGAGGAAGTTGCCAGGAGGTGGCTAACAAAGCAAGCTATATGGCAAATCTACCTGCCAGTGCCAAAACACATTCCCACAACAAACTTTGATGTCCCTGTCCTTAATGAGGTTCACCAACCCGATCTCTTATTTCTTCATGACGTTGTAAAGCTCCGGACTTACAAGTATGCCCTTACTATGGTGGATGTGGCCTCGCGCTACAAGGCAGCCAAGCCATTGACTACAAAGGAGGCTAAAGATGTCGCAGGTATGCTCGAAAGGATTTACAAGCGAAGACCGCTGCATTGGCCTAAACTACTTTATGTGGACACCGGACAGGAGTTGATGGGAGCAGTGAATCAGCTGCTTGTAAAACGTGGAGTATCAGTCAGGCTCGGCCAAGTGAATATCCATCGAGACCAGGGTATAGTAGAATGCTTTAACCGCACCCTTGCTGAGCGGCTCTTTGGACACCAGTATGCCGTAGAGTTAAGGGATACTGGTAAACGATCGACTGAGTGGGTTTTTCGACTGCAGGCTGTAGTCACTGCGATAAATAATGAGGTGACCCGCTTGACTGGGAAAAAACCTAAAGATGCCATAAAGGCAAAACGAGGTGCACAAAAGCCATCTTCAGTCGTACCAGGGCGCCCGCTTGGGGTCAAAGAGCAAAAGCTTCCCTCTGATGTTGGCGTTCGCTACCTCTACCAGCCTGGTGAGGTCGAGCAAGACCACCGGCGGCGGGCCACTGACCCTATATGGTCACTCAATGTTTACCGGATTGGACGCTCTGTCACTAAATCTGGTGAGCCTGTACTATATTATTTGTTGGATGGACCGCTCCGTAGCTTTGTAAAGGAGGAGCTGCTTGTGGTGTCGTCCGATACCCAGCTGCCACCAGACGGTATTACCAATTAGACAAAAGAAAGATCGGTAGTAATGGAAGCAACTGGAAAGTGTCCCTGGATATTACTCGGGAAGAGAGACCCTTGTGACAAGCCCTGTAAGTTTGACTTTTGTGCAATGCACAGGTTTCAGATTAAACGAGGTCGTAAATCGGCTTTGTGCAGAGTGTCAGAAGGGCATAACAAATAACCTAGGGCTGTGTATGTATTGTGGATTCGAAAGGGTTAACCACAAGCGCCTTCGTGAGAAGATTAGGACGAGGGCCAGCGTGGGGGAGGAGGTAGACCCCAACCCCCCTCGGAAGGAGAATGCCAACCCTACTGAGGGCGGACACCCCCGCAGTCTAAGCCCCTCGAGCTAAGAAGGCCCTCACCACCACTCCTGAGGGTGCCACCCCCACAGTCAAACCTCCTCGATCTACCAGACGTGGGGGGAAGGTCAGCCCTCTTGAGAGTGGACTCCCCCTCGCTGGATGTGTGGGTGGAAGGGAGGCGGCCTGTGTTGTTTCCTCCTAACTGGATGGTCCCCCTCAGCCCCGGAAGAGGATACCCCCTTTCCCCCCTCCCTCCTCGGCCGACAAGCTTGCCACCCCCACCATGTCCGGCCCGGCTGAGGGGGTCACCCCTGATGAGAACTAGTTTATCGATCTAGTGTGCCCATAGGCTAGGGTGTCTACACCTACCGGAGCTATCCACCGCTTTGTATCAAAAGGAGAGAGGGACACCTTGTTGACGTGCAGCCCATATATCTTGTAGCGAAACCGCTTCTGGTCGAACAGTGACTCAAGGTATTGGGCATGGTGCGTGTGTTTCTTGACTGCAACCTTTTTTACGCCCTTTGCTTTTTTGATCTCCTCCCGGGTGGACATCAGGATGGAGTACATCTTTGGGTGCAGGCCTACATACTACTTGATGGGGACACCACCGCACTCGTCCTTCATCTTTCCTAGTACCCTCTTATTCGCGTTACTGTGGAGGGGGTGGTCTTGGTCATAGCTGCTGGTGTCGAATAGGGCGCTGTCTTTTTTCATGTCGGCGTAGATGTTCGGTGTGCGGATCTCCAGGAGGAGGGAGTCGGTGTCGGTGTAGATTAGGGTGAGATCATGGCCGTACCAGGGCTTCATGGTGTTGTAGTAGAAGTCGTACATGAGGTGCTTGGATAGGTCGAGGATACACATCCCCCCCGTAGACTGGGTGGTTGAGGACTAGGTGGGCCTTGTGGATATGGATGGCGGCCAGGTCGTTCTCAAAGATTTTCTGCCGGGCAAAGGCGGGGCTGGCGATGAACTTTCTTATTTTATTGCCGTCTGCGGCTCAGACCAGCTTCACGTCAACTCACTTGAGGAGGTTCTCCATGGTCTTGCCGAAGACGGAGCTGTTCATTAGTTTGTATAGGTCCTTCTCAAAGTCGCTGGATGCGGCCTTGCAGAGATCTGTGTTCTTCCGGATGTAGGGTTCCATCAAGGAGCTTTGGGTGAAGGATAAGGCGCGGTGGATCTTGGTGAGCCTCATCCCCAGTTGTTCTGGACGAGGAGTCGCTCTGGGGCAAGGGAGTAGACGCTGTGGTCGTCGTGATGTACCTGGTCTCGGCGTCATCGGAGTGGGTGCGGACTATTCTGAAGAGCGACTCTGGCCAATCCACCCACTCAATGTCCAGACCATACTGCTTTAAGCTGGTTTTCCGGAATGTTTCAAACAAGTCGGCTAGGAGGAGGACGTCTGTGCGGAGGTAGAGGTCGTGGTAGTCGCCCATGTTCGTGCAACCGAACGTGCTCCAGACCTTTTGCGCGTGGGCGTAGTCTGTGGCGGATATGCCCTGCTCTGAGAGCTTGCTGTACAAGTCTTGGATGGGCGGGAGGGGAGAATCAAACTTATCCCAGCTGTCCATGTACTCGTAGGGAATACCTCTCTGTGTAATAGTAATCCTCGCTTTGTCTGGTCTGGTTCATACTCTGCCGTCACGGCGAAGGCATCTGGGCTGTTGGCTGAGACCATCTTGTCCAGGGAAGCCAGGAGGAACTGTGCACTGCCTATGAAGCCGAGCTGTCCGAGGGATAGGGATATGTACTTCTCCATATTATTGGGTATACAGTCTCCCTCTACCTTGCTTATGCCCTGCATTAGGAGATGGGAGTCATAGCCCCTCAGGTTGTGGAAGACCACGGGGATGGGGGTTGTCTTGGGACTCAGCCTAAGCTTTAGGTTGCAGGCGTTGTGGGCTGGCCCTCTGTACTTGCCGGTTATGTGGCAATGGTCACGGACCCGGTTGGTTCCGAGTGGTTTGCTGCAGACGTGGCATTGGGTTTCGGTCTTGTGGACTCTTTGGTCCTACAGGAACTTCTCCACAGTGTCTCTTCCCCTGTAGACTACTGGGGGCGAGGTCTTTCCATCGCCGCTGACCACTATGTAGTCATACCCACAGCCCTGGTGTTCCTGGGTCTTCTGTGAGCGCCTCAAAGTCAGCGCAGATGACATAGGGGGCCGGAAGCTGCTTCTGCCAGTTCTGGAAGGATAATATGTTTTCCCCTCCTCATGCATATCCACCCGCACTGCAGTTTGCCCTACCCCCGCACACTCAGGCTTGTGGGCCAGGAGCTGTTTCTCGTTGGTGTGCCCGTGGAGGCAACGCTCGCAGAAGAACTTGCGGTGCTGATGTTTATTCTGGTCGTAGAGTAGGCGGTTCAGGTCTTTGATGTGAGAGTGAAACCTATCGTCTTTCTCGATCAGCATGAGGTCAATGCGGGTGGCAGGGTGTTAGCTGATCCGGTGTACTATGGTGTTTTTCCCATCCCAACCAAATACGTTTAGGGCTAGGTTAAGATGCTTTTCTATTTTTCCAATGTGGGAGACCGGGGTAGGGAACTCCATCCCCACACCCTCGAGCTTACCTAGCAACCCACAGAGGTTATATTTTGTGGGCCGCTGTGGATCTATAGCAACTGGGTGGAGGGCTGCTGCTATCGACCATAGTATGCATAAGTCGTCTTGGTTCTTAACGTTTATGATGGCCTTCATGTTTGCTAGGGATGGTGGTAGCTCAATGAGGGAGCCGCCTTTGAGTAGTTGATAATTGGCGATGTTGATCCAAATAGTTGTAACCGCCTCAAAGACCCACCCAGAACCTTGGTTTGTCCACTTCTCCAGCCTCTCCTGAATTTCAACGTTGGACTGCTTCAGCGCGAGTTCTAGAACCACCTCCTGCTTATTTCCCAAGACTGGTTCAACGTACTCTGTGGTGACATCTTTATCATGCCTGTAGAGTCTTACCTTGATTGCGAACTGACACTTGAGCCCGCCTAGCTCATCCAGCTCCCCAGCCAGAACTTTCGGCGGGATTTCGGGCATATGGCTTTCTGGAAGATCATGAGGTCTGCGGCTGGGCGGTAGGAATGAACTTGAGGTGGGGGGTGGGAACTGGGCCCTCTTTCTTCTTTCTGGGAGAGAAGGACCTTGGATGTGGTCGTGGTCGCGGGTTGGTTTCACATTCCGCCTCGGCTTTGGAACCGGAGGGGTGGCTGTCATTGAACTGGCCTTGCCCAACACCTTGTTCCGAAGTCTTGTAAGTATTTCCTTGTACTTGCCATCGAAGGCGTTTTGTTTTTCAAGCACTTCGAGGGCAACCTTCGCGCGTGGTTAGGGGGTAGGGGCTTGGCCGTGAATTTGACGTGGTCGGCTCGGGCCAACCGAGCTTGTGTACTATGACTCATCTGTACCCTATAGCTGATCCCCAATTGGGGACCATGGTAGTATAAGTAAGGCGGTGCGCCAGCTCCGCCGCTACCTATACTACTATATATATATATATATATATATATATATATAGATATATATATATATATATATATATATATATATATATATATATATATATATATATTATATATATATATATATATGATATATATATATATATATATATATATATATATATATATATACATGTGTATATATATATATATATATATATATATATATATATATATATATATATATATACATGTGTCGATATATATACAGGTTTTCTAACACTTTCATAAAACACTTGCTCTTAAAGATTGAAATTGCCATGTGCAGCGTTATTTCAACTCATAGTTTGTTATATGATGTCCGTGGTTAGTATAGATTAGATTCAGCAACCGTACGTTAGTTTTGCAACATATTACTCGAGTACGAGTTCCAGTTTGTGTTTTTTCGTCTGAAAAAGCTGATAAAATGGTAGGTATGTGTGTGGAGGTCCTCCTGGTTTCCTAGTATGTATATATTGGCCTTATTTCAATAATAACACAGATTATTGCGTTAATCGTTCGATTACCAGACAACATCAATCGCAAGCAGTATATTTTATCTTTATGTAAAGCATACAGACTGCTGCGTCATACTGACCTGAATGTGAAGCATGCAAAGACAAAGTACTACGGATAGAGTGAAGCACCAGTTTTCAACACTTTACAACACAATTTAAACGCAATATGCACCCCTCGGCACTATTGTGTCGCTGGTTCGCTATTCTGTGCCAAGTCAGATGCTTATTTGTCAAGCCATGGGGCTTAAGAGATAAAAAAAATTGGGTAAGGCAAGTCCGTATGAGACCATGAATACAGGAATAGCAACAAATTTTACGACCTTACATCCGCAATAGTGTTCATGGTGAGCGAGGAAAAAGGTCACAAAGACATAAGCAATTCGCCACTAACCAAAAGATGGGCAGGTGTCGAAATCTGAAACAATATGAAATCAAAGGGGACGAAACACATATACACATTGTTATACACATTGGTAAATCTTTGTGATTAGTCCAATGTTTATCAATGTGATCTGCAGGAGCGTTGAAAAAGCTACACATCGATTCCACTAAGGCAGTAAATATGTATTTCGTTTATCAATTTATATACATCGGCAGAATATATACACGGCTTAATACCTTAGTCAATCCACATCTTGTTAATCCGACTGTCAAACTAGTACAGTGAAGAGTGAATTCCTATTAATAGCCGTATCACTCACCTAACTACGTTACCTTCAGTCGAGCGATGTTGTTGCGGTGATATTTCATTGTATTTTCGGTTCTCTTGCCAATTGAAGTGCGCTTTTACACCATACTAATAAATGACTTTGTTTGTTTGCACCGACAGCAAATATATTTCGCAAAGATATCAGCTACAATAATTGAGATGGTAGTGTCTTCATCTTATGGAATTTGCCATTCAGATGTGTGGCAGCATAAGGAAAACTGGCATTTCGTTAGCATTACATTGCTGCTTGCATCGATAGACATTTGCTAGAATATGTTGTGTAACACCACCGCTATATGGCTACCCATGGTTCTGCCAGTATGCCCATCTGCCTCAGTACTATGATCAATCATACAGAGGTTAAGAGAGTAATGAGCATTTCCCCCGCGCGCTGGATGGTTGATTACATATATAGCATAGAATTAATTTATTGCTGTAAGGAGATGTAGATACGTTAAAGACTTGATCAAGGGTCTTGATAGAAGCAAGCTTATCAATTCATTTTCAAGATTTGCTATCGTTATGTTAGACGAGAAAGCGGCCTGTTTGTTGCACGGCCACCATGTTTAATGCGTGTTCATTCGATTAATTACAAAGATATGCAAAAATCTAACGACACAACATTTAATGTAGTATAATAGAAAATGTATTTCGTAATAGCATGCATGTGTAGATTTGTGAATTGTCACAGGTTTTATCCAAGGGGTATCTGCTTTATGTAAGTGCTGTTAGATATATCAGTTATATATGTCTCCCGCAAAATGCATGTCATACAGGCGAAGCACGACGACTTGGGGGTAATAACAAATTCCATTAGATGAGTTTCAACTTAGCGGTAACAGCTAAGCGCTCATCACACACATTTTTGAATTGAATCCTAATTTTTCACAGAATACGGAAATGATACAGAACGTCACATATCACACGTAAACTCGGCAAGATTGCGGTGTACAAATCCAGTAATAAGACGCCATGTCAGAGAGAGTGAAATATTATACTAGGCTGGTGTGATATTTCTATTTGGAGGAACCCTAATTCGTTACGAAAGCCAGTCTCAGAATCAAATTTTACTTACTGTATTGCTGTTCGGAGTGAAGGAAGCCAAGTATTATCTTCTTTGCAAGTGTAAGTCGTAATTAGTGAACATATGTCATGCCACTTCATCGTTTATCGCTCGTTTACCATTAACCGTTTTTCACTGTTTTAAGCTCATGTATATGGCAGCTGCATTTATTTAATACCTGGGATAACGCATAGATCAATTCAGTAATGTGCTGTTGTCGAATTGCTTAGTTTATCTTTTGGTTGAGCTATACCAAATCAGTCACTTCCAATATTAGATCCCAGCACATAGCCGTCTCAATGTCCTTTTTTCAAGAGCATGCATTGCTTTGCGAGTAGCGGACAACAAACAGTTATTCTATTGTCGACAAAGTGTGATAGCTATTAAGCAAGTATTTGCCTAGTGGCTCAACAAATCTCTTACAGTGGTGCTGGTGTTTGTTGTGAGAAACTGTGAAACAATTGTTTATTCATGGTAAGAGCCGGGCTAAAACTCATGAAGGGCTGCATTCCAATTTAAAAAGGTAGGGAAATGATGAATCAGTTAACTTACTTGTCCACATACCTAGCGAAGTGTACCTGCAGCATCGTGCAGACCGGTATATCACGTGACTTAACATACGACCCAGCTTCATCAAAGCTAAATATAGTGAACATCGAGAGAGTTGCCGCTTGAATGCAAGCATATGCTTTATATAATTCACTTACGTACAATCTGGTTGGGGACGGGGAGCTGTTTGAGTGCATCAGCAGTACAGTATATTGCGCATTGATAGTATATATGCTAGTAATTCCGCATGGAATTTGGGTTTAATTTCACCAACATTCCAAGTTATCGCGCAAGCCATGTCCGACATTCCAATGCACCTGCAAGAGTAGTTTTTATGAAAAAGCAATACGCTTAGGAATAGGAAAGTCAATTATGAATATATAGCGGTGACAGCGGCGAGGATAAGCCTTAATGAAGTACGTATGGTATGTGTCAAACATTGTATAAAAGGCTATCCTATTGGTGTCCAGTGCTAACAAAATAGGACCATTATTTCGTAAACCAATACCTATTTGCATTTCGAAGGGCTTGCCGGTGGCTTCTTTTGGGGAATCGGGTCAAAGTCATTCCATAAAGGAGCCGGTAATTGCCTCTCATCCTTTGAATAAGAAAATGTCTTCCTCATATAAAATTTGCTATATTTTCACCCATAGATGTGGCAGACATAAAACCAATAGAAACTAAGTGATAATAAAACAATAAATAACCGTGATTCGAATCATTTACTGCAGCTGTTTGTTTGCCGTATCGAAATGATACAATCCTTGGTAGCAATAGATTGCCTCATAAAGCGGTGTATGGTAACTTCTACACTTCCATGACGATAAGTGCGTTGTATCCTATTTTCTCCATTAGAAAGCTCCTGTCAAAAATAGTAATAAATTATCAATGTATGCATTTATTCCGCCGTAAACTGCTTCCGCGTGCTATGTATGCCGAGGTTATATAGATTCACGCACTTCCTCAGTAACCGATCAATTTCTTCCCGGTCCAGATTCAGATTTTAAGGTTGAGAATAGTACTTATTACCCAACCGTACTATTGGCCCGAGATCTCTCTATAACCTAAAATTTATTAGCAAACACTCCAGACGCTAATAGCTGGGGACAAGCTACAGCAGCATTTATGCAAAAAAACGAAGCCAATATGCAGAAACCGAAGCTTCGATTAGGCCTCCCCATTAAAGCAGTCTGAACCTATTGATTATTGACAGCATCAGTAAGTGTCAACAGATATCTATCTACCAGCTGCACTCGGTCAAAGCAACATAAGGTTCATATTGTATATATGCCTAACCAAATTGACGCACCCTTTACAAAATCTATCGTCAGAGAATTGTGGAGCATTATATGCTACAAATGGTCTTTTTAACCTCAGACATCACGACCACAAACATACTGATACAGGAAGTTGATATACACATATACATCAACCATTGGGCATTGATATGCCTACGGTTATCAATTATTGTAATCAACTATAGTTTGTGCTACATCGTACATTACGACTGACAATTAATGTGACAAGTTGGTGATATCTAATATACTCGCGAACCAATATGGAATAGTAGTATATTTTATCGGATGGCCAGCTTAATGTATGGGATCTGAGATTTCTCTGTAGTTTTATAACATATATCAAATGAACGGATGGATGTCGTTTGATCTAGTCGATTAATAGGAATGACAATACTGGTTGCTTGGTTGGGATCCTCACTTTGTGTGTCTTTTACTGACACTACCCTCAAACAATACAAAATGTACGAGGACCTCATCAATGGAATGCCTAAGAACAGTGAAACGGTACACACTCTACCAATGAAGCTGGAATGAAATATATTCGCCCATTCACTTCTGCTTTCTTTTCGTTTGGTTGAGTATTCTTCAATAAATAAAGCAAAAAGGATATAGATAATCCTTAAAAGAAAGGTACTGTACGGTAATTTGCGCTGGAAGCTTTACATAATGGCACCCCCTTAATCTACCTTTCCTGCCATCTTACTTGCTTATTTCTTTCTCCGGACCTGTAACGCAAATTGCCATTGTGCCTGGCCCATGTTTACGACATATGGGTAGTGAAGCAAGACTGAGGGAGGATGCATTTTAATCTAATATTGTGGTTTTTTACTGTTCAACATGACGAGCAAACTGATGATTGCTAAGAACTATTGCATGGCGGACGGGTCAATCAATAAACATAATGGCAACCGACACACAGTTACAACTACATCCGCTTGGATATTTGCCCCTACCATCGCATCCATCTAGAACCCATTGTATTGACGAACATCACCATGCATCAACATACGATAACGGAAACAATGTATTATTTAACAAGATAGGAATTGTTTGTGAGGCACATTTACTATAATCAATCACCAAAACGACAAAATATAACACCTGGTAACAAATGCTAGATCCATGAGACATCCTCAGACGAGAGCATTAGTTTCAAATAATGCAATAACATCGACAGGATAGAATGTTCAGTTCACGTTACATTCAGACGGATTATTCACACATGAAACTCTATCCAAGCGAGTAAAGCATTTATTCCAACTTCTGCCTCATAAGCGGCGTTTAGCTCCTTCGTGGATGATGCACGTACATCTACTGGTTGTAAACAGTCGGCAAGTTATATCTTGATGTGAAACTACTCTTGCATACACGGTTTAACTGCTTTGAAATACAAGGTAAAATAATATATCACTCATTATTAAGCAACGATACCTGCTACATTAGGCAGACATCGACATTGTTCGTATTGACTCGCCAGAGTAAAACATTGCGTCCATGTAGACCATTCACATGTGAGTCGTGTTTCTAGTAGCTGTCTGTTTTATAAAAACAAACAGATAAGTAATGTTTCTGTCGTTGTCAACAACAACAAAACATAGATAGCTTCGGATTTCTTGTAGTCGAATGTATTCTTCAGTGCTACAACAGCCAAATTAACTGGAACTAACCCTGGATTAGCACATTAATTGCAAAGCATGCTGATCAGTTTTATATTACATTTCACATAAAGGCGACACATTGCGAATACTGACAAAGCTAATCAGACGTATTGCGAGTAAGATGTCAACTGCTTGTACCGGTGCTGCTGTACTGAATAAACATTGTCAACAAAGCTACTTTGTATCGAATTTCGAGCACAAACTGAAGGTCAATGAAACACATCACGCCTAATCTATTGAACAATATTTAATTTGATGCTGAAAAGTCTTTAAGCAATGATGACGTTGTGCCAAAAGTAATATATTATCAGCAAAGAGCCGCTTGGATGCGAGTGGCATCTTCAAGAAACTTTTAATCAATGTTAAAGGATGAACTTAGCTATGCCGTTTCCGAGTTATTCTCGAGCAGCACAGATGTGCTGCATTTTAAACGCTCTTGTCTCTTGTCATTTATGTATCTCTGCAGTTTTATAAGGTGCATCAATCCTCATACTTATCTGAAACTCGCCTATGTAGGCAGCGTAGTATCCCCATGTGCTTACTGCGTCAGGCAGTGACACGATACCGGCATCAGGAATTACAAAATCTGCAGAAAACCACCCGCAAGCTTTTACGATGTCTCATCATTTTTATGTCATTGCACTGCCGAAACGACATGATATACGGAGCATTAAACTCGTAAGCCTGTGAATCGAGTCTTGCAACTGCTTCTTCCGTGTAGGGTATCATGGCACTGCTGGCTAAGAAGCAGATCTGTGAGGTTCAATGGAGAACGTAACATCTAGTTATCGTGCCTCAAAATTTCATAGGCAGCAACCTAGCTATTCGTTGTGCATTTATCATTTCTGATTAATCCGTGTTGAACGGGTTTACGCTCCTGCTGGCCTTCATTAGGTGTGTAAACAATATCCCTTGTCTGTGCGAAATGGCTCTGGTCTTTTACGTTATATTGTCCAACAACTTTATATTGCCAAATGGGTTTTATTAGCAAATGGACAGGTAGTCACAACATATATATATTTAGCCCGCATTTTATTCGAATGGGACAGTTATTTTCATATATTGATACCCACGTACATTATAAATGGCCAAGGAATACCTTTACTCGCATGCAACTGCCATCATCATCAAACCACTTTGGGCAAAAGAAATCCCGATTAGTCGAAATTTATCCGTGGTTGGAAGATCTGCAGCGGCATCCATGCGTCTTTCATCTTAGTAGATATATATATATATATATATATATATATATATATATATATATATATATATAGAGATATATATATAGAGATATATATATATATATATATATAGATATATATATATATCTATATAGATATCTATAGATATATATATATATATATATATATATATCTATACCTATATATATACATCTATATATAGATATATATATATATATATATATATATATATCTATCTATCTATCTATATATATCTATATATCTCTCTATCTATATATATATATATCTCTCTATCTATCTCTCTCTCTATATATATATATATATCTATATATATATATATATATATATATATATATCTCGCGTGATAAATTAACAAACCCCCCCTGAACACCCTAATCAGTTTTTCTGACTGCACTATTTCCGGGATTTCCATAAATAGCAATTGATGGTCTCTCGCACTGGTCCGGACAAATTATTAGCGAACAAACCATCTAACAGCAGACTAATGAAAAAGAATCTGTGTTATCACACCACTTTGCGTGGAAACAGTTGTATTAAGCAAAATGCCATAAAACACCGTCTTGACCCGGTGAGATGAGGTACAGAAAAAGCCAGTTCATCAATTCTAAGCTCAATTCCACTGCACCGAATAATCTAATACGCAGACAATTATATCGCAAAGCATTTGCAATATTCAATCGGAGTTAACAGACTGATTTAAGACACTGTTACAGTTCATTCTACAACAATGCCTTCATTTCTTCAAGCATTTAACGAAGTATAACATTGGGCGATGTACTTCACCAACATAACATTCATTCCTTCACATCCGCGGTTTGTGCAGTACCTTATAAGTCGGCTGAATTTTCCATATGTTACGGAACGCAACTACTGTCGGGAGTGCTTGGCCGACCACTCTGAGCCTTTCCCGATCCATAGCACTCTGTTACGTTCCCAATTCCATCCGCTTTGTTTATTCTTAGGAACATCATTATAGCGCTTTGGTCACGCATAAAAAGTTAGAAACCAGGCTATAACACCAAACTTGATGGCTGGTTGTATTGGGTAATTTAGCTCAACAAAGGCGTCATGCTTAAAAATCCAATACACCTAATAATTATACATGAGTTGTGTTTAAGGGACAAGACCAAGCGATTATTCAACAGCAGATCGATTCATGGTGGTCCAGTGTTACTTTCCGTAGCAAGCGATTAGATCTCCTTGTTATAAAACTAATGTGAATGATTGAGCGTTAAGAGAGGACAACTTAACCTTCAAGAGATGCGATAAGGTCACGAGATCCGTTACACCAATGACTTATCTCACCCTCGAGACACCATTACATCACAGGCAGCTCGGCCAGCTAAGGCTTCTAGGATGTTAGCTATTTGCTATAAATAACACTCGGAACGTTGGTATGTTCCCAGAAATAACCATAAAGCCACTGTAGTGTCAAATATGCGACGATTGTGAGCTCAGTGTACTGAAATATTACCTACATTGATTCTATACTTGCTTCTACACGGAATCTCGGCGCAGAAAAAAAAAAAGTTGGACTTGCCGGGAGATGAGAGTTCTTGACGATAAGGGATGGGAATCGTGATGGTACGGGTATACTATTCTCACATAAGCACTGCAATCTTGCGCAATATGCCGTCTTCTTAATGGAACTCGCGGCCTTAACTTAGGTTTATATAGGCGCTCGTCATAAAAAGGGCTAAGTTAACAGGTATGTGCAAAGAGATGCCGAATAGACCAGTCTCGGCGCAGTGTTGATAAATGTCTCCAGAATAAACTCTTTCGACGCCACCACCATAATGTCGGCATTCACATCCGATTTTGTCTTCATTGTAAAAATTCATGCCATTTATCAATTGTATCATAGCGGAATATCTGCTTTTATGCATCGAATGGAACCAAATGACATATTGATATACTTTTTTGTGAGCTTTATTGTTTTCAGTGTATTTTATGCGTTTAATCTGTTCCAAGTGATAACGTACAGATATGAAATCAGTGAGCATTTTGATTATAATGATCTACTATCTAGGTAAATTTATTCCGTACCATGGTACATTCATATCATATTGGCGATATCTGCCTTCGCTTACAACAAAACAGACAGTTATATTGCATGGTCATACGTATCAGAGAGAGGGAGAGACGAACTTTTTCTATATTATTATTTCTAAATAGTATCACAATATTGGAGTCATTCTTCTTTGTATGATACATTTGCTTGTTATGCGCGGATTATATGGTGGGGCGAGAGCAAAGCTATGTCTCTGGCTTGTCCCAACTCTAAGCAACAAAAAACAGCAACAAAAACCATAACGAAGGAGCGCAGCATAAACAAGAAAAAGTATAAGAATAGATGACAGAATCCGGATATCTGATATATTCTACTGTAATCATAACACATCTTCCCGGCACAAGCGCTCTACATGCTCCTTCGTTCAAGACAAAGCTGGTCATTGCTTTACAGATAATAACACGAATCTGGCGTCCACAACTTCAACCATGTCGGAAATCTTTACCAAATTAGAGGCCACCATTCGCGGCTCATCTCATCCCCAACCACCTCCTTCCGAGACAAGTCATGAAGAACCTCAAAAGAGAAATGCGTCTTCCGGCTCCGAGACAGGTAAGTTTTGATGATAGAGGACGGTGAGAGAATTGCCACATTTGATTGCTGGGACAATGTAGAAACCTTCCTTTACAAAACTGATGACACTTTGAATGCTGGTGAAAGTGATTTCTTAAGGTTTCTGCGCGCAAGTCATGTGTGAGTATGGTGCACATAAACGACTTCTCTCCGATGTTGACTCCGAAACGTTGTCAGCGCTCTATACTAAACCTGTTAAGAAATTATGTTATTATTGAGAATACATGACTATGGGTGAAATGTATAAACGTACAGAATGTCAAAGCTCGCTATGACGCGAATCGGTTTCCCATAACTGGTTAATGCAGCTGCTACTTTGAGTTACTCGTTATGGCAATAAAAGAGTGACTAGTAATATGTCATGACACTGTAGTATAACACAGTTATAAAGCCAATATAAAATGGGATAAGACCACGAAAAGATGTGAAACAAAACCACCATATTGCAGCTTGGGTATCATGGTCCATTTTTTACGTAGTTTGCGTAAATATTTTGTATTATTATTGCACTTTTAATCGTAATCAAATTTATCACAATGTTGTTTTTCCTTCCACTGAAATCAAGTCATGTATGTCACCATCGACCTAGTGGCACGCAAGTCATAGATACAAAAGGAAATAAAAGGCTCCGTTATGCTGGGCTAATGCTTATTGTAGAGCTTATGAATTATTCCTCGCCTTATACGTCATCTTACCTCAGACTGCCCATAATTATTTTGCCTCAACCATAGTTAAACGAGAGCATGTCAAAGCAACAATCCCAGTTGGAGTTGGAGTAAATGATTTAAAATCACATGAACACACTGTTAGCTTAGTACGTATATACGCAGCAGATAAAGTTAATGTATGCACGAAAGGGATTAAACTTAGACATTTGCGTGTCTAATAGCACCAATGGAAAATGGATTCGCTACATTCTTCATTACAACTCCCAATTAATGTGAAGATTTCTTGATACAAATGATACTCGCAAGCCAAGAAAGAGCTATGAAATGTAATCAAGTTAATATGATGGAAAGCTTAATGTATGAAACCCTGAGATAACTTTTCAGCTATACAACGTACCAATCAACGGATTGTCGCCGTTTGCTCTGAATGTTGACAAGGAATGGCAATATGTTTTTTAATACTACCAAACAAAACAAAATACCATCAATGGAACTCCGACGAACCATATATAGGTACAAACTGCTGTTAAGCGACACACACAGAGCGCTTTGAGAGTGATTTGGGCGCTTAAAGTCCAACAAACCACGGAATTTAATATTTTCACATATTCACACCTGCTTTCATTGTAACAGGAGGTGTATGAAAATAAATGGATATAGATGCTCCTTAGAGAGGTACTTTACGGTAATTTGTACATGAAATGTTCCATACCAGCAACGCCTTTCCTGTCTTCGGACGTGAAGCAACAATCTGCATTGTCCCTGACTAATTTTTACGACATATGGGCAGTGACAAAGCATGCTTGGATGCAGCGGTATGTAAGTATTGGAATCTTATATCGTGGTGTTTTCTGCTATTCAGCATGACGAGCAAACTGATGGCTCCTGTAATAGTTTGATTGACTGTAATCAAAAATATGAATACACATGGTAATCATAGTTGCATTGCTAAGAACCAATACATGGTGGTAGGTTCAATCAATTAGCATGCTGGCAAACAACACACGGCTGCTTGGATATTTGCCCCAACCATCGCATCTATCGATAACCCATTGTATTGACGAACAATCTCACCTGTCACATCGGAAATGCCTCAGTGTCAACAAATATCTCAAACATCACCATGCATCAACTTACAATTCCGGCAATCATGTATTGTATAAAAAGGGTGGGATTGCTCATGAGGCAAATTTACTTTAATCACTTATCAAAGCGAGAACATTTAATCCCTGGTTAAGAATACTGTATCCATGAAACATTTTCAGATGCGGGAATTACAACGAGAGGATCAAATGTCCAATTTACGTAGCACTCGGGTGATTCATCCATGAAACTTCATCCCCGCAAGTAAAACATTCACATAACCCTACCTTCCCACTTCGGCCCAATCTGCGGAGGTTTGCTCAATCATGGATGATGCATGTACTTTTGCAGGAGGTTAGAAGACGGCAGTAATGTGGTTCCATCTTATATCTTGGTATGAAGCCACATTTATACTAAAGGTTGAACTACTTATAGCTGTGGTAAAAACAATGTCAAATATCACTCCTCATCAAGCAACCATAGCTGCTGCAGTAGGCAAACATCGAGCATTGTTCGAATTGAATCACCCAAGTAAAACATTGCGTAAATGCAGCTCATTCACATACCTGGTTTTTGTAGCTGTCTGTTTGATTAGAAAGACAAATGGCCTTCAGGGGTCTATTTGATGACTACTTCCGTCACATTTGACTTGTGGCGTCATTGTTTCTCCGCGAATACATGCAGACGCGTAGACATATGAACTCATCTGCTAAGCAGCTGTTTCTTTACCTTGCATAACACAATTTGTTTAGCAGGGTTGATTCCTATCTTAAAGTTGGGAAGGGTATAATCAATGTTGCTATCAATCCGCCCTACCAGGCTATAATACCAAACTTAATGGCTGATATCACTGGTTTTATTACGCTCAACATAAGCGTCGACTTTGCGTGCCATGTTTCAAAATTAACAAAACCTACGAATTACGCATGCAAGGTGTTTAAGAAACAAGACGAGACGTTTCTTCTACTGCAGATAAATTTATAGTGGTCCTATATAACTTTTCTCTAATGCATCCAATGGTGTAAGCTATTTGCTATAATTACCGTTGTGAGACGTTGGGCTGCTCCAAGAAACAATATAAACGTCCCTGTAGTGTCAATTGTGCTTCGATTGAGATTTCACGCATTATTTAGTAGTACCTGCATTTAATCAACATTGCGCCTTCTATATCGAAACACGGTGCAGAGGAATGGTTCGGATCAGCTAAATGATTGGAGTCATTGACGAAATTCTCACACAGGCACTACAATCTTGTGCAATAAACTATCTTCTGACAAAGCTTAATGGAGCGCGCAATCGTAACTTGGGATTATACAGGCGTTCGTCATGAATAGGGCTGATATAATGGGTGCACTAACGAGATGAGGAATAGCACAGTCTCAAAATAGGAAGTGTGCTTTGCATTACTGCATTATTGAATTTTGTCATTCTGCAATGGTATCCCAGTTTCCTAGATAGTATCAGCTGTTGGTGGTTGATTGTTATGCATTACTCGTGATAGAGATAGCGCTATACCACCAATTGGCAACAGTAAAACATACTACAAAACCAGCGTTTTAACGATAGATCATCCATCAAATCAGGAATAGTTGTGTTATGTTGCGCGACGCAGCAAAGGTCTTCATCGCTATAATTTAAAAATATAACTGTTTATAAAATATTCCTTTCATATGAATGCTTTTAGAGTGGTAGTCTTTTTTGTTAGACAACGATATGCTTGAGCATATTTAGTAAGTATCAATAAACAGATAGAATACGTAGTAATTTTTATGGAAGACATTTCTATCAAATGAAGGCTGTTCAGCACGTCTGATAGTAGCACATCACCCATTTAGGTGTCTTAATAAAGGATATATAATGTGAATACAAGCTCGTCAAAGTTAACACAACTTATTTTTTGCCCGTTCTTTATAGGCAGCACAACTTTATTATCTATTGGGCCTGAAGAATAAACCTATGTGTTGGAAAAGTTCTTTTGGGCAATAATAGGAGGTATAACATCACACATGCGAAACAATACCAATCTATCAACGCCACTCTATCACAGCCACGAGTGTCATGGTCCCTTTTGGCATAGTTTGCGACTCCGCTGGCTTACAGTTTGCGTAAATATTCCGCTATGCATGCTACGTTTGCAATTATCGATACATTTGGAAAGTGAAC
This sequence comes from Urechis unicinctus, assembly GCA_034190875.2. Classification (NCBI taxonomy): domain Eukaryota; kingdom Metazoa; phylum Annelida; class Polychaeta; order Xenopneusta; family Urechidae; genus Urechis; species Urechis unicinctus. Next base: position 46,154,894 of record CM067354.1, on the reverse strand, counting down.
ATCAATGCCATAATGTTGTTTCTCTTCCACTACAACTATGTCTTGTATGTCATCATCGGTCTTTCGGTACGAAAGTCACACAAACGAAAAGCGAATATCATTGAGGGGAATCGGTAACACTGAGCATTTATACTGAGCCATATACATATTCATGAATTACCTTACACCTTGCCTGTTTCTATCAGTTTTACCCGAAGGGGCAATGCAATTGTGTAACTGACTTGCGTGATAGCGAGAAATGAGGCTGTTAATATTCTATCCGGAACAACTTGCATATCTATTTCCATTCCACTATGAATCGACCAATGCAAATATTATACACTAGACTATACCCTTCGTGCATTACACACTAGCGTAAAACATCATCCTTTAATACAGGATAACAGTTGCAAATCTCGCCTTATACGTCATCTTACCGCGGCCTGCCCATTATTATTCGCCCATCGTAACATTTTGCTTCAGCCATAGCCAAACGAGAGCGGGTTACGATAGCCTTGCAGATGTGTCAAACATAAATCCCAGTTTGAATGGAAGCGAACGACATAAAATCATATGAACACATTGTAAAGCTTAAGCATATAAGCTCCTTGCAAGAAATTTATATATGAATGCATCGATAAAATATGCCAGGGAGTATATATGGAACATATTTAAACACGTATGATTTTAGCATCTGGTTTACATATATAAGTATTCATATTGTGGCACAAATTACTTTGGGTACCTAGTTGATATGCTTTAGTGCTCAATGTACACGTGTGCAGGCTGGAAGTCTGGTTTAGCGATAGACATTTCTGACCGGAAAGACGTGACAATGGATACATAGTGGCAATATGTTTGCACATAATGAAATACAAGAAGAACGATCACATTGTTTTCAGCGTGACAAATAACAACAATAAAGTTTGCTGCGTTGTCCAATTCGCGTTAATAACCGCTATTCTCTCAGACTAAACGATCCAAGTTGTCAAAATAAATCTGCTATTACTATACCAATTCGAGTTATGCAGATGTAGCGTTTGTTACCTATACGAGTGAAATAAATGTGTGCAACATACTTCATAGTTACCATTCCTATTAGCTTGAAATTCAGCTTTTATTTGTATTGGCGCATCGCACTGTGGGAACCAGCCTAAATTGTTAAATAATATTAATGAACAGTAAACGTTGTTTAAAAACAATGAAAGGAAATAAGCTATCAATGCATCTCGGATAGGAAGAGGATTATGCAGTAACCTTATCAATGTAACGTCTATCCACCATTATCAGTAATTACTTCACCATATGTAAGCATATATTCCATTTCAGTCTCCTGCGGACGACATGTATATGTTCAAAAATCTGTCCGGGACAAACCAGTCAAATCTTGAATCGATACATTTATAAGGTAACAAGCGGTTTTGCCGTGCGACTGTGCCGAGTTGGAGAACTTTTTACTGAAAAGTAACCTGCATTGACCGAGGTGAGTACATAAACACACACACACACACACACACACACACACACACACACACACACACACACACACACACACACACACACACACACACACACACACACACACACACACACGCAAACACACACAAACACACACAAACACTTACCTATACTACAATAACGCATATACACACGCACCCGCACGCGCACTACGCAGGACCTAGCCATCTCTTTGACTGCGAATGATAATATGAAATACTCCTTGAACGACGTATCCAAGGTTTGTGGGCGTAATGCATCAAAGAAACATATTGCATGGATAACACGTTTGGCATGATACTGCGACTACACTTAAGTAATATGTTACGCGCGAGCCATCTAGAATTGTACAGGTGGTACCACTTTGGCCGATAACGCCGTCTCATGACAATGCTCTGGTAGAGGGGTTGTATTGGCGCTCGCCATGAACACAATACAGCTAATGCGTCAAGAGAGGCCGAAATAACACCGCCCCCGCTCAGTTAGATAGGATTAAATAAGACCATTGTATGATCCCATTACCTCTGGGATTACCATCTGATATCTGGGAGAGTATGCTCGTTAAATGACTGTTACTTGGGAATAGGTTCCCCGGGCTTCTTTTGGGATAATTAATCTCCAAAATGCAAATGATATTGCTACGTTTAGTAGCTTAGGGTCTGGAGTCGAGCATTTGGTCTTCATAATCATATGATGCGCAAGATAAGAGATTCATTTCCATTGCTTTTTTCTCTCAATCTAAGCAATATAGTAGACACAACTAAGTGGCCGCTATATCGTCGATCGATTCATGTTTAGCACATTTTTAGGATACAATTTATCTAATACGTAGATAATCTGTCTGCCTAATCTAGATGCTTTGTCTATCTGTTTACTAACACTTATCGACGTAAAGTACACTTTCTGTTTAGGTCTCCACAATACCAGCAACCATAAGCTGCAATATGTATTCCTCGTTGCCGCTCGTTTTATTCCGTTTCCCGAAGAGCTTTGTATTTTGTGGTTCTGCATTGGCAATCAGTCTATGGATAGAGTGATAGTTGATTTTAATAATTGGCATCGGGGACGCATACCAATAAATCAGTTTGAATGATAGGTAATCTATCAAACCTAGGGTAGGATTTCCATTCCCAACAAAGGACATGTATTGGTCAATAAGTGGGCGTATAATAACAAACATGATTGTTTATGCTCATACTGTCGGACCAGGGTGGTGAACACGATGTGATAATTTATTGTTTGAATGCTTCACACTAAGTCAATGCAAGATTATGCTAAAAATATCAACGACGAGACGTGATGAAAAAGTTGTGCAAGGCACGGTTTTATGGAGCGAGCAATCGTTGCCAAGGAATATTATGGCGCTTAACGCGAGATACATTAATAGAAAACCTGCTGAATAAGACCACTTTATCGAAGCCTATCCATCACTGCCGGCAATGATGACTGCTTTATTGTAAATTCTACCTTTGTTTGGCAGTAGCATGGCAAACTCAAATCGAGCGTATTTCCTCAGATTTTCTATTGTATCATATAACAGCGGCGTCTCGTCCCTATACAGGCGCTTCTGCGTGCGGTTAGATTAGATTTTAGCAGTTTTGATCTACCGGATAATTTTTCTTGGTGGCAATAGTGCCTTACCCATTTCAGTACGCAATATAACCTAATGGGATGCAGTTCGCAGCAAAAGTATAGAAAGAATTTCGACTGCAGTTGGCATCTTTGTAATGCATAATTATGTGTGGAACCAACATTGCATCGCAGAGCATTCCATAACATCCAAACGTCTTCCCGGCACTTTCTTATGAGGCTTACTGTCTTTACTATTAAAACATCTGGACGCCAAGTATTTTTAACAGCCTGAATATCTCAACCGTATTGTTCATCTAAATCAGTAGACATTGGCTATGAGCAGACATTACAATTATGCAATTATTCGGTATTTCAGTGATTGTAGTTCACATTGAAATCTTTCAAACATTTACCTATGAAACACGGGTTTATTACAAAATGCTCCTTCCATTCCACATGCGTCCCCTATGCCATCATTCGTTAAAAACTTCCCTATCATAAGCAAGGTGTTTTACATTATAGCTGAATATGTCCAAACGAGTGTCAGTTTTACTGCAAAGCATCTGATTCGTTGACTGACAATGCTTTCACAAATAGGGATACTTGTATCTTCCTAAATTTCCATCGATTATAATAATAAATATCACCGCTAATATTGCTAAGCAGCTAAAAACGTTGTGTTATTGTGCCACATGCACACACGATATGTGACGTGTACTTTACCCGCTTAATAGTTTGTTAATAACAGGCATGATGCTACGCTATAGACACTCAACTGCACCAGGATGTGGGTATGTAATTACAGGCCATGCACGTCGCCATTCAGGTTTAGTTTAATAGACACAGACCAGTCAAAGTCGACAGAAAAAGGGTTTGAACATATTCACTTAATAATTATCCCACTAGGCATGAACACATACGCTGCCACGTAGTGTGCCTGGAGCAGGCAGGTTGCAAAAGAATTGACGAATGCCTATACGGCATATATACACCAATGTGTAAACGAAGCCGCGTTTGAAATAAACGACACTTCTGTACAAGTGATGAATGTGGCCTACATGGAATAATTTATGACATGTAAATTTCATATAATATGTGTTTTACATGTAAAGGTGATACAAAGATGCGCATTTTAGAATACAAGGCTTGCTTTGGAGTTATGCAGCAAAACAACTGAAAAGGATAGTGTCTTTGTACTGCTTGCCTCACATATTCAAGCACATCGCGACTTATGTACGGGATCAATGTACACGGTAGTTTGAAACACACCTAATCCGGAAAAAAACACACAATTTGATATGTACCTTGTTTCGTAAATCTTGCTGCTCCATTGTCAACTAACATGGTTTTGTTTATTGGCTAGTATCTATTGAAGAACGCCCCCAGACGGAGCTCACTTTCATAGAACCACGCGTCCAGGATATATATATATATCCGTTACAGTTTTTTCATGCCTGTTATTAATTCTAGCAGCTAGGTAATAATTTTCGCTACATTGCCGTATCACTCCGGTGTCATCCTTACAATAGTAATAGAGTGGTTGCGTAGTTTGCACTAAAACCACGACCAGGCTATGCATCTCCGTGAACGTTTTATGATTCCTTTAAGAAGAGATAGCAGCGTGGTATTAACATGTGTCTCAATCAGAAAGACGTGTAAGTCACCTTATAATTCCTGTTCACATTGGTATTTGTACGATTGCGCAGTTTGGACAAAAGTCACTCTTGCAGTGTTATACTGCATACTATGAGCGGTCACAAGTAGACTGAGGCAAATATCCACATTGTTCATATGGATTCGGTGGCGCCATTCTGTTTGAGTAAGCTAATATGATCAAGTAGCCCCGTCATTTGTCATAAGAGGGAGTAATATACATCAGAGTCCAGCCGGAAGCACTTAGTTACCGGTCGCGGCGGAAGAGTTTCATTGTGGCACTACATTCAACTGCCCTTTCTCCAGTCTGTTCCATTAACTGCCCTTTCTACCATTTCGACTTCCTGGCACGGAAACAGCATATCACATGACATTGCGCCGGGCCAAATGGTCATAAGTCTGTCTAATAACTAAGGTAATGCATAGTCGGAGTGAGAATTAAAGCAGCGACTTTTGCTGCATCTGAACATGAGAAACAGAAATACTACTCTGTACACGCATTTTGACCTAATTTACGAATCTAAGAGTATTTGCATAATGATATGTTACGATTTTGCGGTACCGTAAATATTGGATTCTAACTTCTCGTTCGGCTTTAACATATTGTTTTGGTAAAGAGTCTTATACAACTCATTGGCAAGTATGCCAAATAGTGCACACTCACTCAGATAAGAGACTTCATCTTGCTTTGCATCCCTTGACATATTATTATTCGCTCGTCCCTGCTCTTGGCGAAAGCCTATATGATCCTATGTAAAGTGCTTCATTTTGGTACATCTGGAATACTTCACTGGGCGGTATAACATAACGCAATGCACTCCCAGCGCGCGGCAGTATAGACACACATGAATTTCACAATAAAACGTTGTTCTTACATCATAAATATTCATATATATATATATATATATATTTATATATATACATATATATTTATATATATACATATATACATATGTATATATATATATATATATATATATATATATATATATATATATATATATATATATATATATATATATATATATATATATATATATATATATATATATATATATATATGTATAGAACACATCGTGCCGTGTGTTTCATTATGTAACCGTTGTATTGCGCAGTCCTAGCAATCATTATTGGTTTGGACCTGTCTCAAAATGTGCATCCGCTAGCAACAGATATGGCTGTTGAATATTACACTTTAAACGGGTAAGCAGTCAGGTTAATATCTACTTTTAAAAAAATTGCGTATGATGGTGACCTTGGAATTGACAATTGGGAACTTGAAAACATCGCTGTAATTAACATGCTTAAAATGTATCTATCTCGAAGTAAAATGTTTCCCTACAAAACGGAAACAGAAGTCACTGGCTTGCAATATGCGACGATCCATAGTCAGATAAAAACCTACAAATGCATGTATCGCTTGTCAGAAGATATATCTATAAATTAACGCATTACTAACATAGTAGGTGTGTATTGGTATCATGGTATCTGATGCTAGTAAAGGAGTTAAACATTTACCATGCTTGTCATTCCGCGTTCAACTAGTGTTGATAACGGAAACAAAACAGAACGAAAAATATGCACTCTTTGCATAATGTGCTCAAAAAAGAATTCTAGATATTAGAATATGTAATGATTCACCCGTGTGATCAATTATCAGGTAGAGTGATCATTTTTTCCCAGATGTGATGTATCGCACCTTGCATACAGAATGTACCATGAGCCATCAATTGTTATGGTCAGTGCGTCGTGTAATCTACATAACGTTTTGTCCGCTATATATCACGCGGTAGGACAGTATGTTACCGTCATGCGTGTGAGGCCGTGAGTGTACTGTGGTGGGTATTGCTCAACCGGAAGTTTTGCACCAATGTTAATTGTCATATTGTCGCGTAAAATCTAGAGTTATGCTCTGTGGTAAGTTTATGTTTATTGGTGCTTAGAATCTACCTTTGTCCTTATGATCTTACAATTTAAATAGCCTAGAGTTTTTAGTGGTATGCATGGGTATAAACGTTAGGACACATTTTATGGGAACCCATTTCTATCGGCTTCAAGAGAAATCCATATCGATTACTAATACCGATTGCTCATTACTTGACCGCAGACAAGTGTACTAGCACCAATCAGGGACAACAATATATGTGAGCACACCTGTAGCTGATTAGTGGCCAGGGAAATAAAACATCTTTCTCTCCTTACCTATGTGGCTGGAGCTTAAACGGAACGCCACACAACGCAATCTGTTAAAGCCCTTTTATAAAAACAATATGCCCTGTAAGTAGTTCAATGAGCTTTTTTGAAATTCGGAGTGACTCTTTACTGAAAGACAGAAAAAAGTATGTCATGTCTAAAGATCGTGTCTCAACACCAAAAGACATAAATATAAAAAATATGCGTGAATATGAGATGCCAAAATGGTAAACTCTCTCTCGAATGCAAGATTGAATAAATTGTCTTTCCGACTATTTCAGGTTTTGATTGCGTAATTTTCAGATCTAATGGCGGCAAAACTCATTTCGCTTACCATTCCAGGCAATTTACGACATCGAGTTTAAGTCAAATGCTATCAGCCCGGATGTACTATTACCCAGCTGTCGACTAGATTGGATCATTCAATAGATCGAATCTCAATGATCATATCAGTTTCATATGGGAATTAGATTTTACGTGATGAAACGACTAAACGTAATCGACTAAATTGTCCCTCAGCGGCATTAAACTAACGCTTATATGGAAGGCAGCTGCCACGATGAAATCGAATTATGATAGTGGTTACAGTCTGGATGTACTATTTGATACTATCGTTGGTCGATAGCTCTGGATCAGGTAGTCAATCTTGATTGTCGATTTTATTGAATGAACGATCATCCGGTTCTTGAATGAATGAGCATGTACTTTGTATGACATGTATGGCATATCAATAAAAGCAAACGTTTTGAATCTGCGTGACAGAAGTATGGCATTGATCAAAACATATATATCAAGAGGCATGGCAGCGGTGTGTGTACAAAAGGTGCAAACAAAACACCTGGTGCGCATTTAATGTAGTCCTTTTACATATCATTGCTTCGGGTCACGTTCGCCCGTCATTACGACGAGATTACTGGTGCCGAGTCCGAGTTTCTTTGTGATATTCTGTTAACAGGCTCTGTCCAGACGAGCGTTTTATATCGCGCACAATGCGCACTACACACGGACGCTGCATTGCAATCGGTTTCGTGCGTACGGCTCAAGAGTCAAGAGCTGTCGGCAAAGCGAACGCATGAAACCGATACCAAACATCCGTATTTTCCCGTACGTCTGGACATGTATTCCGATCGCAATCAACTGTTTCATTTCAATCGCAACATTTATTCCATATGACAAAATTATTGGTCACGTGGTTTGTAAGCGTGACAGACATCCACAGACTTGTGATTAGAGCTTATTAAAAGAGTTTGGAAACTCACATATACAGATCCACAATTTGGTAGGACACTTCCAGTATTGCTTCAATGCATTCGTCGGACAATGTTTCAATTAGATTTCTGTTTTTTCTACCACTCCAAAGGTTAGAAGGCATCATTAGGTGGGGATGGTATAAGCAACAATAAATATAAAGTTCGAACGTGCGCGTTTTGCCTCCAGGAAGAAGAATCGTCACTTCCGCACATGCGCAATCGTGGTTTTCAGAGCTCTATGATGGAGTAGATTCTGAATCGATCGCCCGTGATGGACAAGGTGCCGATATCACGAGTGCATTAAAACCGCTTTGTGTATAACTGTCTAGCCACACAACAATTGAAAACGCTCAAAAACATGATGCGCATATTTCATTATTTTCTGGACAGGGATTTAGTCCACCGAAAACATACACGCCTATGACTTTATACTCATGGTGATACTGCCATCTTGGGAATGATAGATTTGTTTTCCTTACACTAACTCGTGGAGTCAAGGCGTCTACTCGCTCTCCATTCGCTTCTTATTTGGGTTCATAACATGCACCAATGATAATGCATTGAATAAAAAACATGGAGTGCTTTATATTGATGATTATCTGTGTCTATGTACCTCTTTCACCGATCACTTTCTCAACATGCATACATGTAAGTGAAGAAACGGCTTCCTTAATAGAATATTGGAACTCACGGATAGTTCGCATGGAGGAAAGACAATCGCTGCCGTGTCACATCCATGGTTAAATCTCCGGGACATGCTTGTCAAAGGCATGCGTCTTGGGAGACAAGTATGACTTCCCTAGGATACCTACCCACGCGTCTGCCTGGTTTATAATCATCCCGCCCTTACCTTGGCGGGTAGTCTTCTACAGGAGGCAACATACCGTTCTGTAACCTGAGCCAAAACTAACCAATGGAACTTCTCTTCGACTTTAGTTTTGGTCCGTGCAACACCCTGGTGGCCTGCTGATGGTAGATTATGGTGTAGGTGTAATACCTCTTCTTGCAGACTGGCAGAAACCACCTGGTTCTTTTCCTTGACTGTCTTTCCTTCCTTTTATAAGACCCCATTTGTAAAGCACATACTTTCCTTGTTGACCCTGGGTAGCACTTCAATGCGGGACTTGAGGAGAACAGGGCGCCTTCCTCTGGCTCCTCTATAATGCTCCGAATCTCATCTTTACGTGTTCAAACAGGCCGTATTTGGTTATGATTGCTGTCGTGTTATGGTTGTCCCGCTCGATCCCCATTTGCCAATATGCGGAATTGGCATCCAACTTGGAGAACCATGAGTTTCCCATTAGGTTGTCAAGGTGATCATCTACGGTGACATTGTTTAATGCTCTGTAATCAATGCACCACCGTACCGTCCCGTCCCCGTTTCGCACAAGGACTGGGGCTGAGACCATTCTGGTGTGGATTCTTGAACTACGCCAGCATCTACCATCTTCCTTAGATGGGCCTCGTCCTTCTTAGCCCTGTGCATTATAAAGTCCTGGGTCGTCACCGCTCAATTTAGCACCTAGAAAACAACATATATCAAGAGCCTGTGAAACAATATATGGAACCGAGCTCAAATATTATCCCCGATCGATGGGGTTTGTTAGGAAATTTCATCGATTTATCGATTTCCGGAACATCGAGACAGATAACCACCATTTTGGTAAATATAAGTTTGCACAACCTACACGCAACTCGACCGAGAAGGCTATCAATGATGTCCTGCTTACACTTAATTCATTTTAGAGAAGCAATTACAAGGCTTTGGAGGTAAATATTTCGATGTATATACGCTTTTGATACAGTTGGATCGCAGCCGACATGTTCAGACTTATTCCATCGCGATGCTAACAGAGGCATATGTTCGGCAAGGCTTTGCCCCCAGAAGGCGTAATGAACACCCACCATGCTCTGCAAGCTGCCATATGTTTGAAATAGCCCGGACTGTGCATCCGCACAGCTATAGTTTCCATGGAATGCTCTACCTCTGTGGAGTTACCCAGGTCGTAAATACGTCCTTGTATTTCACAAGGGTTGTATCTAGCGCCTCGTAATGTGGTTCTGTCAAGTAACTGCTGGATGCCTGCCACATCTCTGTAATGTGATCAGCTGTGCGTTGTTGTGCCTCATCCCCGATGGGTGTCCTGATCCCTCGTACTCTTGGCCCTGTCGCGTTTGTCGGGGATAGGTATTCCGCATTAGGGGCAGCTCTCCTAACAAAGCTCCGGCTAAAAGGGTATGGAATCTGCCGCTTTTTATGGTACGAGGCACACATAGGCCGTTAACTGCCTCTGGTTCGACCAAATAATCGAGCAAAGAGGCACTCACGATCCTGCTAATAGAGTTTGGAGGAAGTACCTGCTTCCGCCTGATCGTGACACGGGCGGCGGCTGGCCACCGCAACATTGAGATTTACTGTTTGGTTGTCAAAAGCAAGGGTACTATCTGCCATATTTAAGACGGTCTGCCACTGTTGACGAATATCAAATCCCAATAGCAAGTCTTGTGTGATAGGTACCACATAAACTTCCACCTGGTAGAGCTTATGGTCCACAATGAACGCCCATAGTTATGTCGCTACCCGCAGTCAGTCGCCGGCATCGCTGACCTTCCGCGGCTGTGAGTTTAGCTGGCGGAAAACACGGTCAGACATAATCATGGCTTCAGTAGCGGTATTAATTATGCCATTTACACTCCTACCACACATCTGTACAGGCAGGGTGAATTGAGACGCGAACAGGAGTTGGTACATCAATATATCACCATGCTACTGATCGACTCTGCCACGGTCACTCATCCCACGGTACAACCTGAGGCCCCCTGCAATGGTTCCCGCTGTAGAGACCCAATAGAATGAGGAGCCCTTGATTTTTTTTTATCTTGAGTAAGAGGAGATACTCGAGGTGGCATGGGCGTCTCCATGGCACTACACAGGCCGCCCTACACTCGACCTTCTTTCCCACTACCTACTCCAGTATGAGTATTAGGGGGTGCTCGAGGTGGCATGTGTTTATGCCTGCGTGTGTGTATGTGTATGTTTGTACGTCGATAACATCTGTGCTTTGCATACAATCTGTAAAAAAGGCTATCTTGTGGCTGCTTTCCATGGTCACCAACAGCTTTTGTGTTATGTTTTCTAGATACTAGTATATTTCAATAGCTTATTTTAGATAAGAAAGTTCCCAATCGAGAAACCATTAATTTGTGTTGGGATGACCAGTACAAGGATTACAATAGCATCATGGAAATTCAATCGCTATGACAAAATTTAAACAATGATCTTTGCTTGCATAATTTCCAATTCACCCCATCCACATAAACATATATATTGGCAGCAGTGATTTCTGTTTATGATACAATATATCACACCTACTATGCATGATAACCAAAGCACAAGCGAAGCTGCCACACCGATTTCACGCTGCTCTACTCATCCATTGGATTTATAACAGAATAATAGAATCGTTTAAGCGAACTGCTCCCAACAAGGCAAAACAATATAAGTAATCTTATGCCCGCATGGCGTAACACTGGGTGATATCCACTTTAAAAGCGGGACCCTGCATTAAGTGAATGTCAAATAATAACCATTCCTCACCCTAGACATACCGTGTCCGGATAATTTCGTGGTTTGCGTTCCTGTTGAACTAGAGTGCGATAGAATTACTTTGGTATATTCCTTTTTATTCACCTTTTCAATGTATATTCCGCTACGTTATCTACAATTACACAAAACGTTGATATTTGATAGCATTTCTAAAGGAATCGCGTATTCAAAGCCTGCGTGCTTTAGGATAGGATAACACATAACGTGGTCCACTCATAATCATATGGTTATATGAGCCGTAGTGAGCTGACTTGGTACATACGAAGGCAAATATACTAAATATTTCGGAAGGGACACCACCATATCATTACATCATGTCACGACACATCCTGTTGGATCAAACATAATAACCACATTCTATTTACAATTGCGTGCCAGTATCAATGGCTGATGTGGTTGCTCCTATGTAGGGGGGACATGCTGCATCGTACCAATCACGATCCGGAAGAGGGAGGGCTAAGCTCAGTTTGGGGAGTTTAAGACGGAAGAACTATGAAAATTAAATGGCATATTTATGAACATGCTGTTCTCGTTTTGGTTATATTCTTACAAGCTATCTTATATCAATTCGCAATATCAGAGTGACTTTGCTTCAGCATTACATTATATGTGATAATTTATTGAGACTATCTATCTGTGTTGGTCGTAACTTTGGTATCTCAAATGATTTTGCGAATTTTGCGAATATGTTTACGGATAAGTCCATATCGATTCTAGATAAGGTCCGTAAGATTTATGATCAAAATATATATGCTACGATATAGCTCTTATGGCTGTCTATGAATTCATTATGTCGTTACTTGCCGAGTGTAGATCACAAATTTCAGAAATGAAACAACCGCGGATTGATTTCTTCCAATAGAGCAGGTGTTTACTAGTGACTATGTCCCATTAACTGACGAGGCACGTTGTCAGCTTCCACAAACAAAATGAACAGCAGGCCGTTAACAATTGAAATCAATAGTGTGTCGTAAAGCATACACGGCTCAAATGAACCCATCGACATCTGGATGCTGTTTTATAGACACACTCATCTACTCCTATAGGAATCGTTATCGACACCAGTCATTAATACTCTGTTAACTGGCACAGGTCGCTAACGCATGCATACTATAGTGTGCTACTTTATAGACATTTTCAGCAACATGCATATCGTGTCAGTCAATTAGTTTCTTACATCAGCTTTGTTTCGCTTGTTATATTCTATTGTACCTATTGCACCAATGAATCCAATTGTTACAAGCCGTTATTATGAACCAGACTATATGGGTGAATTATTCCAAACAATCGATTAATGCCAGCCAAGTCAAGGTGAATTATAATTTGATCCATGTACCCACCAACCGCTAGATGGCTAAATGTGAAGTATTGTATTCAATATGCTGGTGCACCAATACCACTACCAGTTTTGCAATTGCCTTGCTGTGCATCTATTGCCTAACAAACCACTGGAAGCGGCTTAAGGCTGGACGTAGTATGCACTAGTAACGTAGGCAGGTTCCGGCAGCTATATATATCTATATATATATATATTTATATATATATATATATATATATATATATATATATATATATATATATATATATATATATATATATATATATATATATATATATATACATATATATTAATATATATATATGCATATATATAAATATATACATATATATATACATCTATATATATGTATATATATTGCATGCTTATATATATGTATATATATATATATATATATATATATATATATATATATATATATATATATATATATATATATATATATATATATATATATATATATATATATATATATATATCTATATATATATATATATATATATATATATATATATATATATATATATATATATATATATATATATATATATATGTAGAACCAGCCAGGCCGGACGGGAGCGAGTTCTTCTCAAAGGTTGTAATAGATCCAGTTTTGACATACGTGGCCCATTCGGTGAACAACTCACCTGGGGAAAGCATTGTAAAAGCATGCCGTTAGTTACTCCTTGGACGAGATTGTAAAAGCAAAGGAACTGTTGTGGAGAGTTGGCGATGAACAGGTTCTGCCCGTTCTTATTAGACGCAGAGACACTGGTAACTCGCATGAAATCATCAAGGTTATTCAAGATATAGTGTCGGGAATCATGAACCTCGATTCCGCGAAAAAACTTCCCTTGTTTGCGGTCGACGCAATAACACTGGGTCGCATCCCAAAGGCAACACCCGCTGAGGTGCACCCCATAAGTATATGCGATATTTTGAATAAATTGGAATTGAGACTGAACGCTATGAATGACTTGGAACAAAGGTTGGATCAGATAGAGAATAACCCTGTTCTTTCTCCACAAAGCTATGCGGCGGCAGCAGCAGTATCTCCAAATGCCACAGCTGTTCCGGCACAACAACCTGTGAAATCACAGCACGAGGTACTTCAGCCCAACACTGGACAGAAGAAAGGCAATGACAACACATCAGCAACAAAGAAACAAAGTAGTCATGATGATGAAGGTAACCAGTATCAATCCTCAGAGATGAAGAAAATGAGGAGGCGTCTTGCAAGTCGACTGACAATCACAGGCACAACACGAGGTAAGTCGGAACTTTTTAAAGGTGCTCCAGAACCTAGTCGCGACATATTTATATACCGAGTCGCCAAGGGAACTGATATAAATCACATCAAGGATTTCATCGAGGAGAATCAAGTCACTGTCAGATCAATCGACAAGATCTCCAGTACTGAGTCTAAATTCGACAGTTTCAAGGCTGAAATTAAAGCATCTCATCTAGATACTGTACTATCAGCAGATTACTGGCCCGCTAAATAACTGCAACTTTGTAGTCACCGAACAGCCCCCTCCTTAATAGAATATTTCTTTACCGCCGTCGCTCCCAATCCAGGCCTGATTAAACACATTCATGCAAATTAATATGTCTTACTTAGCTCTTATGAACCAAGTGGAGCATGCGCTCCCTCTTGGTTCTCCGAAGTGGGCATTTCCTACGTAGAAAATTGTATGATAAAACCTTACCTTCACGATGTCAACTATATTTAACAATTTAATAAGCAATCAGTATTATGTATCGCGTTGGATTCTCTGGAATCGCCACAACTTGTTAATATGAATAATTGCCTAAAATGTGCAAGGCGATCACTTTTCCGACATTATTCCAATATGGCGGCGAGATTGTACAACACAAGCCGGTTAGAACATAGGCAAAACCGACCGTAATTCCGCACCATGTGAACCCTATTTAAAGACAATTGCGACAGTCTTAAATTCGTTCATAGATTTTCACGATTTTTTTGCAGAGAGTAAGTTCGTATATAAAGCTAACGAAATATAAAATGAAAAAAGTATGGGTCACTGGTGTAAATTTCTGAGCAAGGCGGATTTAAGATCCACATGTTAAGCCAATGGGAATTATGCGTTTTGGATAATATTTAGGTTTTACAGAAAAGTTCATACAGCGAATTACATTATATTTGACATACAGACAGAACAATATCTGCTTTACAAAAAATCAAGAAAAACATGATGTCTCGCCGCACCCTACGACAAGCCATTTATGAATTTATTGTAAATTTTTCTCCAGAATGACGTCAAACCTCCATAAAAACAATTTTCCCACTGACTTTTGAACTAAACTGGGTAGTATGGTGCAGTGATATATGTACTATGAACAGAAATTCTGATGTATTGGCAAGAAGTAAGGCGTGACGGACGGCCCGGCAAGGTCATCCTGTATACCCCACCTTACTCCATGCTGAAGATCGACGAGGAAATGGCTCGGTTTCTCTACACGAAAACATGCATCCGCGAATTAGTGTTGAGGAGCCTGAAAATGGGAACTGTTTCTGACAACGACATCAGCAGTTGTTGTGGTGCCCCTGGGTGCTGCTTAATTTGTGATTAAGCCTCCGGTGACTTCACACGGTTCTTTTCAGAGCTACCTCCTCTTTTTGGAAGATGCTTATGTTGCTTTGCGATTCTGCTTTTTGCTCCAATATCACCAGCCTCAATGGCACATGTTATATTGAACAACCATACAGACCTCAAAATCTATTTACCGACCCCCAATATCTTAAAACATACCCACCTTGCAATTTGTTGAAGCCATACCATGTACGGGCAGTACCTAGTGAGTTGGTATATGTTGAGTGTACCCATGTAGAAATCCGCAGTGAACTTATGAACACGCGTAACCATCAACATATTTGTCCAATTTCATGTCTGAAGTTATTGCCTTTAAACTACCTAATTTGCAGAAAATGCATAGGCCATAACATGACATTATTGAGGGACACTACTAGCTAGTAGCCACACTACTGGACACCTACAGCATTGACAGGCCATATAGTTTTTGTCAAATACTAAATCAAATCAAAGGCTTGGTAGGAAATAAATGAAGACAATAATAGACACAAATAAACAGTGCAACAAGCAACATAAGCATCGTCCAAAAGGAGGGGGGAAAGAGCCACGTGAAGAGGGTGGCTCTGAAAAGAGCCATGTGAAGACAAGATGGCTCTAAAAAGAGCCGTGTGAAGAGGGGGCTGTGAAAAGAGCCGTGCGAAGACAAGGTGGCTCTGAAAAGAGCCGTGTGAAGAGGGGGGCTGTGAAAAGAGCCGTGTGAAGACAAGGTGGCTCTGAAAAGAGCCGTGTGAAGACAAGGTGGCTCTAAAAAGAGCCGTGTGAAGAGGGTGGCTGTGAAAGAGCCGTGTGAAGACAAGGTGGCTCTAAAAAGAGCCGTGTGAAGAGGGTGGCTGTGAAAAGAGCCGTGTGAAGACAAGGTGGCTCTAAAAAGAGCCGTTTGAAGACAAGGTGGCTCTAAAAAGAGCCGTTTGAAGAGGTGCCGCTGCGTGAGTCAATGCTGTACAATGTTGTAGCAAGAGTCACTGGAGGCTCAGATGGCTATAAACACTAGGAGCTCTCAAAAGCTTCCAGTTTCCTGTAATTGTCCATCTGAATGCTCAGCTCTTTCAGCCATTCTCCAAGATGCACAGGATCTCGAAGTTTTCTAGTTCCCCGTGCAAAGTTGGGAAAGGCGGAATGGCTGCGTGGTGGGCAGTAATCAAACAGGCCATCGCTGGCGTACTCTCGCAGGAAGCTGGCAATATCCTCACGGTACTTGGGGCCACCTTTCCTGTGCTGTGCTTCACCCGGACACACCTGAAAAAAGCCTCTCCAGCTCACGTTTAAAGTGTCTGATCATTTGGCTGCATCTTTATACCTGAACGGGGGTGTAGCGGCTGTGACAATGCTTGATCATCCCTGCACATTGACCAAGAGCATAATGATCAGATTATGTGAGATTGACTCTATTATCCCATTGCATTAATTTTCTTTGTTGTTATTAATGGAAATTAATTCATACTGTTGTATCGGTGCTTTTCTTGAGTACTTATCTTTGAATTCGTTGTTCACAAATTCATTCATCTGATCAAGTCCAATGTTTCCAGAGTCCCTACCACTGCTGTCAACTGTGCGGTTCCAGGTGATCTCGTGGGCCACAGCAGGAGACAGAAATCCGCCTGTATCTGCATTATCAACACCCTTAATAGACTGCCTACTTCTTTAAGGACACCAACAAGATTGATACTCATAAACAAAATTTTCTGCACTAACAGGCCAGTAGTGTGTGGCTTATTCGCAGGTATCGTGGGTGGTTTGACTCCCAGAACTGGAGCATGTCTAGTCGCCAGTACGTCAGCATTCGCTCCCCATCTCTTCTCGCACTGCACTGCGACGTACAGCGAGGTTTAGTCCTGACCAGAGTAATGCCAGGTTGTGTTGCAAAACACCATCAACTTCCTGCTGCTCAGCCAGGCTGCATTGGTCACTGCCAAACCAATTTTCTGTAACATGTCAACCATTCAAGCTGTCAGTGGTGCGCCCCATAATCCTATTTGTAATTGTCTTATTCCCATTACAGAAACTTTAAAAATTAGTTACACTCACCAGGAAACACATCCACTCCGTCTTTGCCCAGGCAAGAAGGGTGGTACCACTCATAGTGGTGGCAGCCTTCCTTCATGGCACATTGCACCATACCAAAGTCAAGAGACAGCCGACTCTGACAGGTGCAGCAGATGTAACCGTCGGCACTCTCGCAGGCCTCACTGCAATACCAGTCCTCGTCCTGTGGTGGGACAATGACAAGTGGGGACTCAAGACATGACAAGTGCAACCATACAAATGGGCACGTTGAGTTGCAGCACTGAACGAGGGTCTCTTCCTTTTCTGTAGCAGATGGAATTACATAAATACCAATGCTTCATGAGCAGTAGAGTAGCACTTATCAATCGTATTGTAGTCCCTCAAGACTCACCAGTATGACATCGGCAGAAAAGGTAAGCATCAGTTGAGTCTCTGTTGGAGCGATGCGCCCGGTAGCTCTCCCTTGCCCGGTGAATATCCTCAGGCGATGTTTCTTGCCAAACCCGGTCCACTATATCGGCTGCCAGATGTTCGATGTACGTGTCAAGTTGACACAAATCATCTGGAAGGTCATCAGGTATGTCGTCTGGATCTGCTTTGCCCATAAACTTCATGGCCAGCAGCACCGTCATACCCTCAGTGGCAAACTGCCACAATACAAATAATACTATGATCAGCACAGCGTTTACGCCAAAAGCCAAATATTATTAGCAGTTCAGTCAAGCATGCATATTCTAGGGCAATAGCAGCACGGATGGAGCATCTTACCATGAGGAGATCCCAGACATGCTGAAAGTTGCTCATCACTTGGCTGCGAGCTGACTTGTACTGGTATAGGTCCTTTATGTTGTAGAGGGTGCCACGGTCGGTACGACTGGCCTGAGTGAAGAACCTGTCCATGACATCCTGCAAACAGTAATGGCTGAGAATGTATGTTGTTGGCAGTAGAAACTGGTAAATAGTAACACCCGGTTGTATTGACGAACAGGCATTTGTTTAAAGAATGATTGAGCTAAATATGATATTCTCACCTGCATTAGCAGTCCCTCTTTGTGGATCTCCTAAGGAACCTCCTTGAGTGGGCGGAACAAATGGCTCCTGGTGCAAGATAGCACCCTTCCCCGCTTTGCCTTGATCACACTTTCAACCCTTATTGCCAACCACTGGGACGTAGGCCATCAGATTGTCAAGCACGTCTATGGTATCTGGGGTTGCGGCTGGGTTGCCCTGGATGACACCTAAACTAACTATCTCTGACTTAGTCTTCATGACCTCAGTGTAAGCATGGGAAGTCGTGCGTGCGATCCGATTCTTACACCGAGTGAACGCAGCAAGGTGAAGAACCAGGATCCGTTTCACGCTGGAGCTTGAAATCCGGGTCAGCCGGGAGAAAGACAGAGGTGTCCAAATCCGCATAAAGGGAAGGGGACCATTGGGCTGAGACAAGTGACTGGGAAGCACGCACTCTGTGACTCGTAGCAAAAGCTAAGGAGCTGATGATAAACTCAGAGGTGGCGTCTTTTTGTTGGTGCTTCCGATGGGACTGAAACTGTACGTTGTCGAAGCACACGCTGTATCCAGCTGGTGCAGGTTCTGGACCGTAAGACAGGCGCCGTCGCGTCTGTTGTCCATAACTGGCCTTGATTAACACAGACACAGCACAACGTTGATAACCTGTCTCTTCGGAACAGCAGCTATAAAGCTATACAGACAAATATTCAAATATTGTGTCCTACTCTATGCAGCAAAGGGCCTCATGAATTTTTTTACAACTAGCAAAAGTGTGGTATCAGTAGCAGTATACACTAGTATACACACCTCTGCCTCCAGCCTCCAAGACACTACTTTCTGGTCATAGCCAGCCCTGATGTGCCACCCTAAACTTGTGTTGGCTCCCCCCCGGCCACTCATCACCACAGTGGCACAGCGCGACATCTGTAAGCGTAAAATAAACAAATTCATAAATCAATGTAGAAAAACGTAC
Source organism: Urechis unicinctus (assembly GCA_034190875.2). Classification (NCBI taxonomy): domain Eukaryota; kingdom Metazoa; phylum Annelida; class Polychaeta; order Xenopneusta; family Urechidae; genus Urechis; species Urechis unicinctus. The sequence goes on along the minus strand of CM067354.1, from coordinate 46,135,201 downwards.
CTCTCGTATCGAGCATCCTGACGCAGTAATCGTTGAGTAATGATTCCAGGGTGTTTTTTTTTACTTAGTAAATAATACTATAACCATCATCATTTGAAATCAAATTGCGGTATTATTATTAAATTAATACCAATACTCTTCTATCTAACGATAAGGAATGTACAAAACCCCACAATTTGGCAAATAGTTACCCAAATTGAAAAGAAACAAGATCATAACATTTTTGCCTATGTCCTCGCCAGCATTTTCCATCTGTATTATCGCTCTTTAGTTCGAAACAGACTTATTATGCAGCTGAATAAAGGAGAGGAAAGGGCAACTCGGTGAGAAAGTTGTAAGGCATGCATCTAGTATAAAGTGACTCACCTGTGAAAAGTATTATCAGACAGATGATGAAAATAATGGTACGATTACAACTCAGCAATTCCACGCGGTCGTTAACGACAACGAAATGCAGGAGAATGTTTGTTGACACCGGAAGTTCTAGGGAATTCTTCCCACCAGAATTCGGAGTGGAATTTCGCCGATAAGTTAGAAATTAATCGAATATCAAGTGTTCTCCCGGATATTGGTAAAAAAATAACCCATAGCAATTAAATTCAGTCAATACTCTCACTGTTGGTGGACTTAAATTCTTCTCAGTACGTATTTTTAACGTGATAAGTTATGCACGTTTGTCAATCTACCGATAAACGGAGGGTTTCCCTGTTAGACCAACAAGGGAGTACCTGATCGACTGTTGGTCTGTTGGGCTAGTCTTGCTACATGCATAAACTAAATTAAAAATGTTAACATTATAAGTTCTAAAACCGATAATTGTTTAGCAAGTTTAGCGTTGTGAAAACCATTCAATAAGATTTGTGCATCTAGTAGCAGTCCTTAATAAGTACGATATGATTTCAACACAGTTGACATTTCCAGACAAGGCTTATCCCTGTGTTCCGTTCTCGCTTTGCACACTGTCAACACAGTGGCCATGAGTCCCGTAGGAAATTCTTTCTTACCGGTGGTGATGGCAGCGTCCCACAAACACATCACATAATTACAGTAGCAACAGTATTCCATCCAAGCATCTTGTCCATCTTTACCACCCGGTTTTAGTGAGGGGCGCCTAACCACGTATTGGCAATTATATCATCCAGATATCACATGGAAATGCCGACAATGAATGGCGGAAGAGGTTTGTCTGTTTATATCTCTCTTTGCTGAGGCGGTACCATTTGGAATCTCTTGAGGCATTATCCTTCTCTTCACCTTTTGTTTAACAAAAAATTATATACTCCCAAGCTAGTGCCACTTATTCCATGAAGTATCGCCAGGAAGCGAAATCATCGATAGTGGTTTTGAGAAAATGGTAGTGGTTTTGAGAAAATAGAATGCTCCATTTCCGAACATTTTAGTTACTTTATTTGACCATAAAGCCCAAACCCTGATCTTCAAATCACTCCCATCATTCGTCTCGCTGGCTCATACCACATTTCCATATCCCCCTTCCCCTTATACCCAATCAGCGACGCAGCTATAGATATACAAACACTGGCGTTTGTAAAACAGTGATGAATACGTAAGGTGTCTTATATCACGAATATAATTCAATCAAGTCTCAAGATACCTACATATTATTCTGATGTTACAGGATGGATTGCTTAGCGATTTGTCGTTATCATTCATATCATCGGCAGAAAGTTCGTCAGCACTAATGACGGAACTTCATTGCACTGCTTTGCCAGCAAGACATGGCAGATATTAAAATTCATAAAGCTTCTCTTTATCTATGATGGGAGTTCACAGAGCTGTTGTGGCTTGCTAATAATCATCAAAATATCAAGAAACGCATGATGATTCAGTCTAACTCCAGTGCTGACCATTGTCTAATTTGGCTGACCTGAAATCCGACGAATAATATTCATTGATATTATTTTGTAACTGATGTGACTGATCTCCTGAGTTATGAATCGGCACTAATCCCATTAGGCAATCTAGCGCATACAAATATATCTCAATTAGTTAGACTCGATCACATCTTTGTGATTTAAAACTTGCAGACCAGGTAATGTGGATTGACGCACTTTTGCAGCATGTGCAGTAATAGCCGGACCGCTTTTATATAAATAAGCATAACTTCTAGCTGTCTTGCAAAGCTTTTTAAAGATTAATGACTGTAATGAAAGCGAATTCTTAGCTAGAAATTCAGTTTACTGACACAAACAGCTCATATACACAACACTTGAATACACCGTCGGCGAATTCAGCAGGTTCAATTGCAGAAATGCCTAAAACAAAATAAGGAATTTCATAAGAGGCTACATTGCTGTCATCTTTAGCGCGATAACAAGTAGATAACAACTCATGCAGCTTGGTCCGTGTAAATACCACAGCAATAGCTATGCGTTTAGTAGTACTATTTGAGGTATATGCCTAACATAGCGCGATATCTACAATGCAGTCGTCGCTCTTACTACGGTAAGTGCCTTCATGAATGTTTAGCATATCGAGGGTTTGATTAACTCGAAAAACTTTCAGCGACCATCGGTTTTTATCGTCATTCGTTAACAGTTTAACAACATTTCAATCGATAAAGAGCTCAGCGACTATGGGGAATTCTAATAACGTGACGTACTCCATACACAAAATAATCAAGCTACGAAAAATCGGCTATTTAAAACTATTGAGTCTTATAGGTGTGTGATTATATTAATGCCATCATGGAATCGGATTGGATGTGCTAAAACGACTAAAGGTAATCCAGCCTGATGCCCTTACGCTGCTCTATGCGTTTTAGTACTATGAAGCTATGATTAAATGCCCACAACGGCTTTATTAGCGGACAGCATAATACAGGTTCTGATTATATTTTTGGAAAAGCAAACCTGAACATAATTATATGCCTATGTTATAATGTGTGTTTTATCTCTGCATTAACACAATAGTAAAGTTACAAAGCTCTAATCTTAATTGACGATAGAAATGTCAAATGACATTTGATTGGCATAGTTGCAGCGAGTGACGACCCTAAAAAGGCACCTGGTGGTGGAACAAAGCCGTAATTTCCTTAGCATTCTACAGTTGTATGCATATGTATATATATAGCATCTTTATGTATATAATATAAACATATATATATATACATATATATATATGTTATGTATATATATATTTATATATATTTATGTATATTTATATATATATATATATATATATATATATATATATATATATATATATATATATATATATATATATATATATATATATATATATATATATAATCGCAGCGAAACGTCTTGTTTTGCTGCGCTTCTTATGGCCCATTGTACTGCCTATCTCTTCCTGAGATATCTATTTTAGTAAGACTATGATACCATTATATTTGTTTAATAACGCTATAGACGATGCAGTCTTTTTTCAAAGTGAGGCACTTAAAGAGAAACATAATTTATAAGGCTCATAAAACTGACATGCGATGGGGTTTTTTTAGCAGCCGCTCCTTTCACGAATTACGTGGCTGGCGAGTTCGATATCACATTCCCATGAATATGCCAGCCGAAATATATTTTCCATACAACAGAGGTTGGGAATGTGTTTGCAGCATACAGAACGGAGATAATGTCGCAACTGATCAGATTCAATAATGCAGTAGCTATGATTACTTGGCACATATAAAAAGATAGCATATATTTACCACAATTATGTCATTTGCTGTAATAAAAGTAGTATCTGGAACAGAAGGGATTCATTTTCCCTCTGATCAGTAATTATTGTATTTTTGAGCGTGTGTTCATTTGTGGATCAGCGCAAGCTTTTTATCCAAATGGGAAATATCTCATTAGCTGCAATTTTAGAGTTGTCACTGCATAAAACATGCACGATGGTTTTGTACGATGCTCGCAATTATCAAACAAGAAACTCCACAATCACCCTGCAAGCGACTTACTGTTATATTACGTATGATATTACATATTTGCAAACCAAACAGTCAAATATGTCCGTCGCATTGGCAGATTGAATATGCAACCTTACAAAGCAACTAAATCATACAGCAATTCATGGCAACAACAACCTTGTCAAGTATTGCATCCGGCTGCATTCATCGCATATGGGTAATACATCATTACTCATTAATATCGTATGCTCTACCAGATATCAGCTTCTGACAATGATGAAGTGGTTGTGAGAGAACTGGTATGTTCAAGATGCTTTTTGATGCAATCGCATTGACCCGAGGTTGCATTGGTACGGTATCTCTTGACACCTGTGAAAAAGAACGCTACCTTTTACTGAAATTCTTCATTTTTTGTACCATTGGGATGCTTTATTTGTCCATTTGGCCAATCTCATTACGCCAAGACCTATCATTACTCGGATAGTGTACCCTTCCCACATTAGCGGAAGATCAACGCCACAGTCGGCATTATATCAATGAACAACAATTATTTCAAGCAGCAGCGGTGGGTTCGGTTATCACATTTAACGACAAGATAATGAACATTCTAAATTAATGATTGATGGGATATTTGCCAAAATTGCATTCAATAACTTGAAAATAGCAACAAATCAGCAGCCTGGAATTCGCTCATGTTGAATGCAATTAATCATTTACTTGTGCTGTTCCAGTAAGATCGTAAACACCGCTGCAAATAATGAGAACTGTATGTAACTCCAAGACTTGAAGCAAAGCATAAATGACCACCAGTGTTTTTTATTTAATGTTTTCCTACCGACGTGCCCAACAAACCATGCATGACGATCTCTTAATGTATCGGTACATCTTTGATGTATTAACCTAAAGTATTGAACAAATGAAATGTGATTTACTTTAATGCATAACACACAGATCGATGCACAAAGCAGCATAACACATAGGTGGACGAATGCATTTGTCAACAATCTTAGCTTTTTTTACAATGGTGATAAGAAAATCTGAACCCTAAATGATCAAAGAATAGACAGATTTGAGGGATACAAATCGGTTGCAGGGAAACTTATCCTCTTCTGTGGTTTTACAACTGCAAACAAATCCATTCCCCAAGAGAAAGCCATGCTTAAAACAGTGCCATGGCAGTTCAGCGACTATTATTGAACTTACAGAAGTGGTTTGATAGAAAGCAGACTAGGAGTACATCAATATTTATATGCAGGCCAGAGCAGCAACCGCCTCTGACTGATTGCTTAGACATCTTTATTGTCCGTACGTAGGGAAGAAAGCAAAACAAATCTTCAACCCGCTGACATGGTACATTGGTACCGCAAATTATCGCTACCTATATAAAATTAGCTATCGTGTAACCTATATTTTGGGATGTGCAAATACTAATAGTCAGAGGAATGCTGACAGCACCAGAATTACATATTTTACATGGAATTTAACTGGTGCCTTATAAAGTTTGATAAAAGCTCCCGTACATCAATTTCAGTCATTACTGCTGCTGCCGCAGGACACATCTTCCATTTTTGAATTCCCAATTCGGTATTCACAATTCACAGTTTTGCCCTATATGCAGTACTTCTACAATGATAAAAACGGGGCCCAGGACCGACCCATTTGGGACACCACTAATAACCCTTGTTCAATCTCCGAGCCACTAATTACTGTTAGACTAACAAACGAGCTTATAGCAAAACCCCGAGGCACCAGTGCACTATCCAAGAAAGGCCAACAGCAAATAACGCAAAACATTACGAATTGCTATGCCTATGCTGGTGAGGTTTGCCATGAGTATGATATTATAGTTATGTCGATGAAAGTCGAGCTTGGTATACATGTAAAATATCTATCGCACATTTTAAAAAAAAAATTCTTGTTTGATGAGAGAATATGTGGACACCATGCTTCAACATGGCCACATTCCAATGGCCACATTCATGAGCAGGGTTTCTTAACGAGTTTATCCTATCCTAAACGACTATTCTTAAGCAAGACAGACTGAATTTGCACCTCTTGTCTAAACAATAAGTATGCAGTTGTGAATATCATGGGATCATTAAACCGAGTTACAGCTACGCTTTGGTGACTAGTTAAGCATTACTAATGCAGTCGTGAGTATCCAAGAGGGTTTCCTTCGAACATGACAGAATAGGGGTGCTTGTGAAATCTTGTTGCATGTGTTCACTTTATTCCCAAATGTAATTTCAAGCATTGTATTGTATATGCTTTATTTATTAGGCCACAGCAAGACACCGGCGCGTAATCGACTGGGAGGCGCAGAGGAAGCTAGCTTCTGAATGAATGCTGTAGTTTGCTATTGGGTCTGACGATATAATCCTGTCATACACATAAGAAGGGGGCGTTTGCTGTATTCCCACATAAAACACATATTACAATATACGTACATCTACATCATCTCGCACAACCGAAGGCACGTTCCTGTTGCAAACAAAATAGCATGTTAGTTACTTTCCTCAAAGGTCCACATATACCTAAACTATGCTGTGAAACAACCACCGGACCTGTCTTGCGACTGAAAAATTTATTTACATTCCTTGTTTACTAAGTCAAAAAATTATTTGTCTGTAATGCTTCGGGGTAATCCCAAGGAGATGCATTCACAGCACTGTCGATACCCGTCTTTATTTGACTTTATTATGTTCCACTAGCGTTGTAAATTGCCCAATCTTCATTATGTTAGGCACGTATGAAGGTTGGCTGATTGAGTAGAACTTGATTAATGTGAAGGCTGATAAACAAGTAATTATGAAGGCCTACAGTAAAAACTCATGGGTTTGACGGTAGAATTTGTGTCGGCACATTGATCCATTTGTCAAGCCATGATATATCCACCAAATGTCGGATAGCTACAAAACCTTTCTTAACCTAGTCATAGCAAGTCAAATTTATGTCAGTTCGCCCTCCCCGCTTTGTTAATGGTTTTTTTTTCGGCATTTACATGTAGCGATAAATCAATGGTCTAAGTATCGGGCACTAGCCTGCTAAGTATTTATGAGGCATTTATTTATTAACGAGCCAATTAAGGAATCATTCGTAAGGTTACTAATTTTAGCGACGGAGAAGAGTAACAAAATGGAGTTAGATACTCTCAATAAGAGCTTGGAATACGTGAACTGAATCGGATCGACACGAAACATTGTCGGTGGTAAAAAAAAGGTCCTTTATTTGCTTTGTACAGTACATCATCAGATAAAGCTTTGCTTATCGCAATTTTGTCATTATGATCTATATACACGTGGCAATTTTAATGCGAAAACCCGAAGCCTCCTTCTAAGCATGTATCGATAAACGAATGCTCTTAGTCTTCAAATGCATTTGGGGCCCATATAAAGCGAGAAACTGTGTGTGTTGTTGTGATTCCCACAGGTGGTTTCAGCTGCAGACTTGCCGTAAGCAATTAGCTTAGCAGTAATAAGAGGCAGGATGATATATTTCATTTCAACGGCTAGAGTGACTGTCAAGAGAGCAAGGTTATATATGATGCATGTAAATGACTTTCTTCTATACAAATTGCAGCAGTGTCATAACACACGTTCTCATAGCTACTATCTCAGCTATATATTAGAGTGATAATCAACAGCTTCTGACAGCTTTATTCAGTATTTAAGTTTGACGTAATATGCTTACATGTAGAAATTAACGGTAGGCATACAACTTAATATGTAAGTGCTTACTACAAGTGCGACCAGCTTACCTATTCAGGTGTTTTGCCAATTTAAATATACGGTGGTTAAATACTCAGTATCATAGACGCCTCTAGACAATCTCTTGTGTCATCGGCAGGCTACCAGATGTCAGCTAGTGACGACGTTCTTGAAATATGAAATACTCAGCACGCAAGTAAATCAATTATCCATGAAGACACATATGTCAGTATGCAAATGTGCGTGACCTGTATGGGTCTAGATAGACTCATGTGATAGTATTAACGACAGCGCATGCATGAACAAGAAGAGAAATGTTCAAAAGTGTTTGAAGAATGGGCTTAACTTTGTGTGAGGTTTGCCTCTTATCCATTCTCGATAATAACCACATGTGACGTCCTAGGATCTACGAAAATGACTGAGCTAGACATTCAAGACATTGCCAAACAATAATGGTACTTGTCTAATGTTAAATGTCTATAATGTAGAGCTTTAAGTTATACGGCAGCACAGTAACATTGCGAACATCAATTTTAATTGCTTGGTCAACATTTTGCCATCTATGCAAATATAAGGCACTAATTCGTTGATCTAATAATGGTCAAAGCTTCTGGAATTACCCACGCAAAGTAACTCAATGCTTCTGAGGCACCCTGTTTTGTTTGATATGAATGCAACACACTTTTTACATCGTCAAGAACACACTGCCGAGTTAACCCGCATAGCTGAGCTTCAAAAAAACTTTTCTCGTCTCTAAATTACTCTGTCTGATAACAGATGCCACGTGTGTGCACAGAAAGAATGGTAGTTGATTTTTTTAAATGCTGCACTTTTTTATTCTCTTAGAAAACAGCTAAACAATTAGTGCATTAAACGTAAACGGATGGAGCTGGATGTACTAATGAAGCAGCTGAATGCTGAATTTCCTGGCATACATGGTTGAATTATTAAGTGCCATCTCCAAACAATGCTTTACAGAGCAGGAAGGCGTAACGACAGATTATACAGACTATTGCTATGAACATACAGGCATTCCAATCTCATCTTCCGGGAGTGATTACACATTTCCTCCCTCTGTTTAACCCTCATAAGGTCCCACAGAAGGAAGTTAATACACGGGACTGTTTTGTCGCTCCGTCAGTTGATTTGTCTGACGTTTTTATGAAGTCAATTTGATCATACGAATTGATACGGATATATTTTGTATACACTTCAAACACCACAAACCATCTTTGCTATCGATTGTTGAGAAAACGAGGGTATTTTGCTGGCGTCATGGCCTTCTATGGCACCCTTTTCTTTATAGGCTATGGTATGACTGATGTATGTGCTTATACGGGAAATTATGCCTATTAACCCCTCATACGTCGTGCTCTACATGTAATTGCGCAAGGGAAATGTGCTCATTCAAAGCCCATAAGTGGGATTCTGGTGGCAGAAATGTAATAATCGTCTGCATCTTCACTATAAGTGATATATAATATCAAAATACTATTCGTATATGTTATCAATAAAAACAACTGTCCGATTGACAATATTTGTGGCCTCATTAATGAACAAAGCACTAATTAACGACGCATGTTGGTCAAAAATAAAATTTCCTAAGGCCACAATATCAGGACGAATACCTCTCATGCGTATATGTTGCTTAGTTGATTATACAAATACTATCGTCTTTAATCCAACTAGATGCGGCAAAAATACCACCCCCCCCAACGCCCAACCCACTCCTTTATCTTTGAGCACGAGACCACAGTGGTGTTACGAGAAATATTAATATATCTCCAAGTCATCCGTTATAGACGTTTCTATACCCTTCCGCTTATTCATCATATCTCTTGTGACTAACATCAAGGTAGAAGGCCTGGTACCCAATCGATATATGTACGTGGGGGAGGCGCTGACTTTTTTGCCGGATTTTGAGATCAACGAAGGGCCGCACCCCAATTCTAAAAGATTAAGAATTAGCCAGTTTACCCTCTTTTCCATACGATAGTGAAGGGTAACAGCAGCATCTTTCAGACCGATTAATCACGTGGCTGAGCATCGGACTTCCTTAACATTCAGAGCCTTTCTTATATCTACGGATGTGCCTAACTGAAACAGCAAATGCCTTTATATAATTAGCTTGGAGAGGTGTTTTAGAGCATTAACAGCACAGTCGTTAGACAAACATTAAGCTGTTTTTCGGGAAAGACCATAATCGATTAAAGATAGATAAGAGACGCGAAATGCAAGCTCGGCAACTAATATAATGCGTCTGGCGTTGTATGCACGAGTGCAATTAAGAGTGGAATGCAAAGAGATATGCCAGTAGTTAAATGCCATTGAAGTTACATTAAGGGATGTGCTTTATTATGAAAAATTATATGGTAACAAATGGTCGCAGCGGAGTTTCGATGTCTTATTAGTGTCAAAGATTCCTCCCATGCATCGCATCATCAAGTAGTGTTTGGCGTTGTAGGTAAACTACTTAGTGTCTGGCAACAGTAGCTTGCCCCATAAAGCGGTGCCATGAGACCGCTCTGTTGTTAAGACATATTGCAGGGGTTTTTTTTCTTCTAATCTGTCTGTTTTAATGCTCCTGCCACAGATAGTAATATATTTTCAATGTACCAACAATAATCTAACCAGTCAATTTATTAAAGGTTGCTGTGAGCAACATCTCTATTGTTTGACTTCAAAGATGTATGTTACATGTACTTATTTAGTGTTTTCCGTCAACGTAATTCGTAAGACACTAAGCAGTGTTCACTATGTTCAAATAATGCCATTCAGCTGAAGACTAAACATCTATTGATCAGAACTTACCATGAATTTGACACCTCTCTTTATTCGCTGCAATTGATCGATTGACTTTAACGATGTCAGTGCAATAGAGCCTTGGGTGTGCATTAGTATCAAGTTGGCTAAACTCCTACATATCTATGGGCTTAGGGAAAAAACCAAACCGCCGAGCGCTAACGCGCCCAACGAGAGGCTCAGGAGTTACAACAGAAGCGTCCCACCAAATCAGGCTGAGCCTTTTGATTATTGAAAATCTCACATCAATCGACATAGCATTTCCAGCATCTGCGTCTTGCGAACAATTACATACACTAAAATGGTAAAAAATTAATAGTCGTAAATCGATCACTCCATTAGAATTTATGTCCAATTCTAAAAGAAATGGCTCATTCATATTCATTTCAATGAAATACATTATGCATAATCTTTAAAACAGCAAGTCTGAATAGGGATAGTTTTTGGTCAGACACATATTCAGCAGGGTGCTGCCAAAATTTGCTCATAAATATACAACCGTGCCAGAAGGGATTGGCAGGAGTAATTACGCATTTATGTTAGGTTTCTTTTTAACAAATTGCAAGGCATATTATGTACACGATGACATTTACACAATATGAGCATTGCTGAGAGTTCGCAATTTGTGATTCCTAACCATGACATATATTTTACATTTATATTATTGTTGTGATCATATGATTCACCCAAAGAAAAATCCTTCCTGTTACTCACCAGAATCTCATTCACTTAGGGCCGGATACCACACCAATGTGTTACTGCACGACGCATCACTAGTACAATCAGTCGAAATCTATACGTAAGATCATCTGTTGTCTCTAAGGTTCTTACATTGCTCTCCCAAAAGTGTGTTATAAAGCCTTGCACACGAATGCTACCGTACTGAATTAAGCAAATAAGCCTTTACAAAAGGCAATTATTGCTTCCGTGTAGGGCCTTGTAGGCCTTTATGTAACAATACAGATATATGAGATTTAATGGAGAATATTACAACTAGCAATTGTAAAGCAGTTATATTCAGTGTGGAAAATTTTCCTCTGAAGCAACCAGACCTTGAATCGCGGTATATATTTCAACGACCCTGCTATTCAATCTTTAAACAGTTTAAATCTCACCAATGGCTACGATAGTAGATTATTTGTGCTTAGCTTTCTTGAATTCGCATAATTTTTCTAATCTGCTAGTGTTCATGAGAAATGCATTACATCAACATTTCACCAGACACTGCTTTGTAGCCGTTATACATTATTTTAATTTCTGACAGATGCCTTCGATGGTTAGTATCTTTGCATGAACAAATACACTGCGAAGTAGGTTTATTTTACAAGCAGACGTGAAGTCACTATTGCGTCTTCTAGTTGGTAATAACTACTTAAAAATAACCGATGCTTTTCAATTCCAGTTGCGAAAGTGACGGCCTTGCCTAGTCTTGGTCTATAATCGTTTCCAGGCAAGTGTATAATTATACCATTCCTTATTTTGCATCTTTATCTTATCATTATAGCTTTAAAACATATTCAATTAACAAAATATGTTACGATTGGCCTTTCACAGGGGAATCCTTAATTGCATCATCGGAGTTAGGAGGTTACAAAATGTCGAATGGTGAACAGGATAAAGCGGGCGCGGTGAATCACGAGGTTTCGGCATTATTCGAGGTTGGTGCGATTCGTGTATTAGATTTGAATCAACAATCAAGGAATTACAGTAACACCACGTTTAACGACAACTTCTAGAGTATGGCATAATTAGGGGTAGCCACATACCTATCTAAGTAGTTTGGTTGAGGTATCAATGTACAGGGTCACATAGAACAAAGGAAAACATCTGGTACTCGAGCACTGATGCTCCAATAATTTACGGGAGAGGTCTCTTCGGATTTCATTCTATTGATACATATTGCCAGGAGCAAGCTATTACATGCTTTTCAATCCTAGAATAGCCATCTTATTATCTGCACGGCATATCGCAGCGACGCTGGTAATGGTCGTCCTCAGCCAGATTAATTAATTAGTTTGTTACATCATCATTACTGATTGCCCTCTATTGGGCAGTCATTAGATGAGATAAGAAAGTTAGATCTCATGTTTGACCATTTTGTCACCCTTTACTCATGTGTTGGCAAACCTAATAATGATTAGCTTTGTTGATGCATTTTGTTCTGGTTGTATTCAATACTCGCTCGCACGTCAAACTGTGGTATCTTTAAATGGCAATCCCATGTTGGCTCTTGGTTCTTCTGTGTCACCCCATACATCTTTCGGAACGTTATATTGGCTCATAAGTGAATTTATGTCTACCAAAAACCAAAGATTTCCATTTTAGTGACAATAATGTCATGGGGTTTTTATCATTTGATGTGTCCTGGCCTCCGTGTTCCGAATTCAGTCATGTATACGCCTTGAGCATGTTGCCGATGGACTTTCAACCCACACACCCAACTCCCCCCAGCCTGCCCGAAGCTATCGGTTCTTATTGGCAAGAACACACTGAATTGCTGTGTTGATACATACCTGAACAAAATCATTATATTATTGATCAGTATCGTCGTTTTAGTCTTTGATATTTATCTGGGATTATCCAAATTTATTTCTTGCGTCATTCAACGTCAGTGTATGTCATTAAATTTATATAAAATGATTCATGCGGTCTGGTTTTTTCAACCATCGAATACTTACAGTGTAAATCACGTACATGTTGTTTCTCCTTGCATGCACCGGCATGGTGCGTTAGTCTTATAACATAAACACGCCTCTGTACCGATATAATTTGGCACAAGTGGTTTGACTGATTAATGTTTCCCATAGTAGGCGTGGGAATAAACAAACTGAGGGCATCAAGAATAGTTTCAATATAGTTTCTCCAATATAAATTTTTAAAGATAGATTTTCCACGACTACATGCAAGCAAATGAGTTAATACTCCTCTCTCATGCGCACTACGTTGTTCAATATATGCATTGCATCAGTTCATACACATCGGCCGGCAAATCTACGACAACAAATCAACATCAAATTAATATCCCCAAGGTAGTTAGCTATTTGCGATAATTGCCCTGGTGGTAATTTGGGTTGCTCGCGACATTGAGGCTTCTGTTGTGTCAAATGTGCCACAATATTCCAATATGTACTACCAACCTTGAATTACGGCTAAATGGGGCCATAAGTGGAAATCAGGCTGTTCACCTTAGAAGTTACATTAGTAATGAAATGATGTTAACACCAAAAATTTGATTTGCGAAAAGTAATAGTTTCTCTAGCATTGCATATTTCTACTGCCGATTGTATATTTTGTTGTAAACTTAAATTTGTTAATGCCTTAGGTAAGACTACTATTCCATTACACATGAATGTATAGTCATGCTTGAGTGGAGAGTAGCGCTCAAGACACATGACGTCACTGTATCTAAATCTGGTGATCGAGATGAGAGAGTTATGTACAATTACTCTACTCAGTTTGACAAACTTTTGAGCTGGTCAGGGTCGTTGCCTGTGCAATCCGATACAGTATATTGAATACCGTTGTTATGCGTTGGTACCCAGGCACAATTCAATGCCTCAACTCGTTATGCTGAATGTGAGTTATGAAACATTGATCGCAATACGCATAGATATTTACTGGTTACAGCGGAGCATGTTGCTGAACCAGTGCTAGAAGCATTTAATGTCTTTATCAAAAGAGATATAGATGTACATTCGGTTCATGCCACCTTATTAATTGTTACTTGTGCAGATGCGTCATATATGATACGCATGGATATTTGATAAAGTACGAGATGCTCGTATATTTTTGCAGACCTCTTCTGACATCATCATTTTCCATATTCCTTTTCTAAGTGTGCCTCTGCATGTTGTTTTATTCGTGCGAGGTGTTTAGCTTTTCACTTAGGTCGATATGATCAGCTTTCATAGAAGTAATACTACGCACCATAAAAGATAGCAAAGAGTCAGCCTTACGATCCTGCATAAATGTGGCAAACTCCCTCGTCTGTGAACAGCCAAGTGTCAGTCTCTTGGGCGCTGGTTCGCGAGAGAAAGTTTCGACGACGATTATGTGATGGTGTCAGTGCAAGGCACTTCATGTTTAAGGCTTGACACATTTGACATCATTCATACATGTGTTTCGTGTGCTAAAATTTTAATATCATGCCGCTAGTACTTATCACCAATCTCCTTCGGGTTTAGATGTGACTGGAGGTAATGTCATCTTCACGTGTGGACACATTTTGCAAAGGACACAAGAAGCCAAATGAGGATGTAATCTAATGGAGAAGTAGAATTCAAAGTTGTATTGCTCGGCTGTTGATATTCATTACCCATTATACATTAACCACTATCTTTCAGCACAATCAATTATATCTCCAGTCTGTCTTGAAGCATGCATTTGTTGACAAGACCAGAACATCGGGCTCATTACAGAATAGCATTTCATCCCTCAGCTTGCGGCTTCTTTTCACCAATACGTACCAATTATATTTCACCTATATTTAAACATAGACCACCATCAGAAAGGCATCCGTTAATGCAGTACTGCAGACGTCTTCTATAATAAATATGGAAGCATGAGTAGTTATGCGCAAGCATAAGCAATATGTGTTCCTCGTTGTCGCTTTTTTTATTCAATTTGAATGCTGTCTTGGCATTTTTCTAAAAGCGTTAGTGTCAACTACACGAAAGAACAGGGTGGCCATAAATAGTTGCAAATATTTGTTTTTGTTTCGCTTTGACCAACCATCGCGAATCTACCACTGACACTGTTTCTCATATTAAATAACTGTCATTATTGATGGGAATTCACACATTATCTATAATTGGCTATTACATAAAATCAATTTACTACTGATGGACGATATTGCCTCTTTTGAATATCACCTTCTTTTTGTACAACTAAAACCAAGCGTCAAAGTTTTTACAGTCCTTCTAGACTCCTCCGGCCATGTTTTAGATTGCTTAGGCAATCCAACCATGCATCTAACTTGATCAAATATTATATCTATATTTTGATACTATAAATCTACATTTTAGCATAGTACATCTGCACCGAACCGTCGAGCGTTGCACACTTTCGGAAGGACGACTGCGGTGGTGATGTACTGAGTAAAACATGTTTTCTTTCACATTCTTAAAGCGGGACTACATTTTGTCATTGACGCAGATTAACTCATTATATACTCCAACACTACACAGATACACCTCACACATTTTCTCAGACGATTAAAATTAGCCTTCGGTCCACAATGTCTCGATCATGTGCCTCAAAAAGTCCTTCCAACAATGCCGTTGCACGCTTGATTTGAAAGCAATATTCATTCTCATTTTTGGGTTCCAAAGATGGTGACGTCTCAAGTAATTTGTATAGCTATGGTAGTACACATATGAGGCCTTGGCTATATACGCAATAATCACGGACAAAACATTACTCCTATAGCCCGCACTATCCTGTTGTGTTAAATATCTCCTTCTGTCTTTTGTCAATCTTGAATGTTTTGAACTTGTCGTCGGCATAATTGAGTGAATTACAAAAGGTTAAAGCAAAATGAAACAATACCCATTTGACTCGCATAGACAAGGACAAGATATGTGTGAAAGATCACCTAATGGTGTGAAACAACTCCAATCTATCGAAGCCGTAATTTCGCATTGGCGCGTAGATTAGGTATGTTTTAATTTGTGCTAATATAAACAAGTACATCATACATGTAACACACATTACATAAAATATTAGACTTTACTTAAGATCATCATTTCAGCATCGTCTTACCGATGAATATTCACCGACCCTATTATATGCCTATACAAGTATGATCTTGGAAATGCATCAAAAGCTATCACCGGTTAAACGGGAGCCATATAAAGTAATAGGAAGACAGAATAAAGCATAAGCATCTATACACTGCAAGATACTCCTTATCAAGTCTAATGAATAAACGAAATGGGTAGTAATGCATCTGCAACAGGATGCATGGAAGCACCATCATATCAGTATGTAAACGCTTATGTTTGTAGTATCTTGTTGTATATGGAGGCATTCATATTGTGGCCCAGGTTACTTGATTGTTGGCTATATTGCTCCCCGTGTAGTGTGCGTGTCCTGACCATATGGCCTCGTCAATAGATACTTTGTCATGAGTGAGACAATGGCTAGTGCTTTAGGATATAAATATTGATGTCATGCAATAAATACCAATTTGTTATGAACCAGACAGTTAACATCGTGAAAAACACATCCCTGTAGTTTTCCTTGCTGGCTAATTTGCAATTTGTTTCGATAATATATTTCCAGACGAAAATATCCAGACTAACTACTCTGCGGAAAAAGATTTAACCACCATACACACTGGGTTTTAAAATTGAGCTACGATGCAAGCGCTGCGTTTGTGAAATATATATGTGCATCATATTTACCATTTGCATGTTCAAGCTTACCGATAGGTATCTTTTTATCACATTGTTTTGAACCACCCTAAACGGCAGATGATAAGAATTGTTACACAGCTCTGCAATTGGCAACAGAAAGGAAAAGAAGTTACTATATATTGTCGCTTTGAGTTATTTGTGTGTTGGTTTTGTGAACAAAATAAAAAATATTAATAAACAGGCGCTCGTCAACCAGAGCCTACAATCCGCCTAGAAAGTCGTTTCAGGGGTAACGAGATGTAAAGCATCAAATACATATATTGCAAAGATAACAAGATTAGTCAGATACCGCAACTGCCCTCTGAATTATGTAATACTTGTCAAGAACGCAATTGAGATTGGCACAGTAATCGAACATTCGAGGATTAGCGAGTTGCAAACTGTAGTCAAGAATGTACATTGCTATCCCGCTTTGTAGCCATGGTATTGACAAAGGCTAAAACTAACTGTATAGGTCAATATTCGTTACATGTATTGTAATGTTAAGAGCAACTCAATGAGCATGATTCAGTACATTGGCAAGAATGGACAGCTATGACACGTTTGGTCCGATAAAATTTCAATATACCGCTGTTACTGTCTACTAGCCATACTTTACTGTTATGTCGTCAAAGCATATCACATATCAAAATATACTTCTGATAGTTGACACTAAGTAAAATGCCATGGTTTCGTTATAGTAATGAGTCCTTCGAGGCTTTCAACCAATGATGTGGTTTGATTTCCTTGATTTTGGACATTAAATGCTCACAATGCATATGTAATGGCTTCAGCGTATAATTCGATGATATGTAACACTAACGTTAGACGGTTCGAATGCAGCAATAGTGCATCGAGCCAATACTTTCATAATGACTTGTGTCTTTTACATGACACTGCTGTCAAGAACGATATTTAATCAATCGTTTGATACTGTTTGAGGCTAAAAGCTGCTTTCAATATTCGTGTACATGGAATTTTAACGGGGCAGGCGTTCTCGTGAACAATAATGCAGAGATTTGCATAGACTTGATTGAGGATGTTTAACCGTGATATCGGTATTACCCACTTCGCATTCACCTAAACCAGTATTCACCCAGGGATCAAATTCGCCAAGAGAATGCAAATATGGAGATCAAAACGATTGTCATTGAGCGTTCGTAAAATGTATTTCCTTTACGTTGAGGCATAGGTCGTTCGTAATGTTTCATGGATGTTCTTTTACATCCATCGATACATTAAATCGAGTATCACACGATGGTTGATTTAGTTGCGTGATTGCTTTATTTAAGACTTGGCACGCCAAATAGTTTGTTAATAAAGACTAAGTTCTGGTGCATGTATTTCTTCTGATGTAGCAGTATATCTATAAGTAGTCTATGAATGAACCCTGCGTCAATGTCGTGTGTGACATTGATTGGACCATTCTGCAGAGACAGCGTTTGAAGAATCGAGTTAGACCGAGGAAAGATGGGTCTTCAGGCCACCAGATAAGTCACTCATCTTGTTATAAGAAAATCGAACAATCAATGCGACTACCTTCATGATTACATATGTTACATTCTTAAAGTGTCCGAAGAAATCTGCCTAATCATTGGCATTACGATAATGAAAACTTGTAAACAATATTTACTCAAGCAAATAGGATGCGGTTTTAATGAACATTATATGATGCTGGGTGTTTTACATATTATGAGCGCTGAGCTTTACTGGCGGCGAGCAAACAAACGGATATAAGCAACGCAGAGTAGGTATCTAATTTACTGCGTAATGAATTGGACCAAACACTAGTTCTGCATGAGGACACAATTCTTACAGGGATAAATACCATCACACATGCCGACATCATGGCGATCGTTGAATGGAACATTATACTAAGCAATTCATATCCTCTGTTGTTCCGTTGTTGACGGTACGATGATATACGGCGTGAAGCGGCATTAACATATGTCGCCAATATGCAACTCATGAAATCCACACCGGTCAAGGAGTTGTGTTTTTGAAAACACACATAAAAAAAGATGAATCTGTAAATCAAAAGATATAAACGTAGTGTGCAGTGTGGCTAGTTGACGCTTACTGAATTAGACATGCCGATGTACGAGTAAACAGGGCAAATGAACATTTGATTAACGCCCATTGGTATCCATCGCATTTGTGAATTGTTGTTATAGGATCAATAGTTTTACGATAAATATATCAGTATCTAGCAACGACGTGTTATTCTGTGCAAAACTGGATTGCATCTACAGTGGTCTTATCATGATTGCCTATCCATTGTTACGGACAGAACGATATTAATTTGAAAAATAACTACCAATCGTGCTGATGATGATGTTGAATGAACTGCGAGACAAAAACTATCATGCAGCTTCCGTTCAAACTACCGACAGAGCCTAATGAAAGAACTAGAGGCAGATCTTTCTATGCATTGAGTCGATCTCAACGCGCCTGGAAGAAGGCGCTTGTGTTGTCACGATGTCTTACATAGTAGAAGCTATGAAATGAAGATCGAAATCTAACCGCTACAGAGATACTGAGGCTGTTAATCTGTTCATTTGCAGTGTGACAGGCCATAAGCTACCGTGAGCATAATGAATTCTTCCTTAATCCGAGTTTTCATTCGATTTCAACGTGTTTGTGAATCTTGTATTTGAGCACTATTAAGCCACACTTACTTGTTCTCATGGAGTTGGTGGCAGTGCCCCATTCCCGTAAATTAGTCACTGATTAATACAAAAAAGACAGACGCCTTGTATTTAGTTGATACAATTAAGACTACAAATCAAACAGCAGTTCGGTTTGGTTTCATGAACATAAATGGGACCAGACGCAACAATTCTTCTCGTCGACCCATGGAGTCGGAACGTTGTCAACGACGCAGAACGAATTATGTCTTTGTAGGGTTTTTTAAGGCTTAGCAGTAGATTGCTGCAATTGTATGATCAATATTAACCTCGGGCGGCGGTCTTACGTATAGCCATCTATATTTACGATTTCATTCCGGTATATGATGAATCGTGCGAGTATCAATTAGGAAATAGAAGACATATCAGAGATCGATGTGGTATGTAAATTGAAAAAGAACATACCGGATGTAGCTCCATATATATTGATTTCTATGTTTCATTGCGTAATGAGGTCCTTGAATGTAACATTTTGTGTATTTAGCAGGAGATATGCATTACATAGCTACTCCGACTTTACTATTTTGCCGGGGAGCCATTATCACGTCGTTTAGCCCCAGCATCTGTGTCAATACGCCAGAGGGATGCAATGATCTTCGTGAGATGAGTCATGTGGAAACATCGATCAGTTTCGCCCAAATATTCACTTGATCACGATGATCTGGTTAGTATTCCCATCTATTTGCCACGACTAGTCACATGTGACATATAAAAGCAGTTACCAGGCATCTCCTTGGGCATTCACTCTCAACCGGTGCACTTTGAAAGGGTTCGCTTCCGGATCAACCATCACATTTGCATTCTCTGAGACGTTACCTTGTCCTCAATGACACTTGCGTTATATACAATACCTGACGCAACAGGCGACAAATGGCTCTGCTGGGTACAAAAGGACGAGAGCAATTCTATGCGAGGCTCATTTCTATCTCTATCATTAGATCGCAGCCAGAATGAGATAACCAATGGTCCGACCTATAACTTGTAAGATGCGGTCTAGTTGGTGACAATATCATTTATTTTACTTCATGCTTAAAACTATGTGTCCTGTGCAACACTAATCTATTTGTTCGAGACATAAAAGACAAAGACGTTTTCTTTTGCTTTGTATCATTACAGTTAGAGAAAACATTCAAACATCGCCTCATTGATATGCTTTACTTTAGTCAGTCAATAGCATGAACGGAAAATATTGCTAATAGACAATGCTCTCGGAGACAACAGTTAGGAACGCTGTTTATGATGTATTAGCGTCGAGAGGATGGGATTGAACATGACGAACAGGCTTAATTGACCTTATCTTATTCAATCACGATTCGTTGGTCGGCTTGTGGCGCAAAATCGGTTACTGGCAATTTAATAACATGCCAACGAAAGCAGATTTTGTCTTTTCAATTAGTCTTCAGAACAACAATTTAGCCTTCTGATGAAGACGCAGATCAATGCCAGGAAGGTTAAGGTTGTTATTATTCGTCGTGATATGTTATTGGTCCGGGTATACACTTAAGCTGATTAATTCGTTTCCATTATCACCCAGTTTTCTGCTACAAATCACATTGATTACGCTAAAACTACCATAGAAACCCAAACCATCCTGTTACTGCTCCATTGAATGTTGGCGCTAAATTGAATTACAATCGGAACACTATGACTAATCCGAAATTGCACAATAATCTGATCGTATCCTGTTATCACATCATTTGTCGACAAAATTGGTCGAGTACAATATGGCACATGATAATAAATACATTAATGCTCATGCAGGATGTGAAATGGCAATTTGATAAAGAAAACGTAATGTACCTAACTGACGCTGTATCACAATGAACATAGATTGCTGGTTTAGAAATTATTTATACAGGAGAACTACGTAGGACATTGTTCATATTATTATAAATATATCACAAAATGTAAAATTATCATCAATGCAGCTCATTAAAGTTTTGTGAACGTTAGATTCAAGTTCCGGCAGCAATTTCCGGGTTTTGCCTTACATAGAACAATGTGGATGTGAGGATATACGAACAAAATATAAATAGCAATTCACTAGCGTTGCGGGCATCTTGTACCTGTCTATATGGTGAACTATTCCGTGTGTGATATAACCCGATAAGATGATATCATGTACAAAATAATGAAGCATTTTGACGTATATATCCCTAGGGTGTTGCATAATGACAATATGATAACTGTTTGACAATTTATTTACTCCGCAAAGAAGCCTTCTATCAGGCCTTCTAAAGTATGGCAAGTTAATTTATTAAATACTTTGATCTAATGAATGAGCTAATATGAAGCCCATGATGCACTCACAGTGAAGTGACCACAGCAAATAAAACATCTGATTTGCTATAAGTATGCAAATGCTGATAAACTTATGCCACGTATCTACCATTCTGCATAAGGCTTGACAAGCGTGGTGCATGAGCAAAATATCTATCACACATTTCGATAGTTGGTTCAAGTTTACTGAGGTCACATATAGCCCTGGACTACAATGTACAGCTGATTCATGTATCGATACATCTGTTCTAATGTTTAAACGTATGGCCAAAGAAGTTATAACTACGCTGAGAGAGTTTACTCGTGCCACCACCCGCAAAATTATGTTAACGCGTGGTGCTTGTCATAGCGTCCCTAACGACCACACGGAATTCTCTGATTGGTTTGAGAGGTTGGGGGTGGTCACCTCAGCCAATCAGAAGACTACATATCTTTAACAGACGCCCATCCCAGAGACGTTGGATCGAAAGTTCCATATGCATTTGTTGTTTTTCTAGTAGCGTAACCTGATGACAACTAACCGTACAGCTGGTCGGAGTGAGCCCTCTTAGTGTGGCTACAATCTAATTGGCTTGGCGGCAATGGCCTAATGTTCAAAACGACTATTCTACTGCAGAGCGCCTAGGTTGAACACTTCCCTATTTTAAAATAAACTTACATGTCGCGAATACCAGGGGATCATGAGAACTTTTATCAGCAACTCTGTAGTGACCAATAATTCAACACTAACGCAAACATTAGTACCCAAACAAGATGTTACTATTATTTACCCACAAGGGCATGTTCTCAGCAGGTGCGGTGGTGTTATCAATGACAAAGCTTTTCACACTATTCCATTTGGAGTTTTCCGGCATTTTGTTGTAGACTATTGTATAACCCTTTCGGTAAAGAAGGACGAAGCTGACGCCCAATCGACGGAGAAGGCACGGGGGACTTCGTATCACGATTGGAATGGAAGACGTAAATCTTCCTTAGACTCCTGGGGATGAGTATCGCAATTATAACTCATAGATAAATGCTGCATCAATAGATAGTCACATCAATTTTCCAATAATTTACATCTGCATCATCTTACAGACTCAAAACAAAAAATCATTAATCGCATGATGGCATATGCGTTGTCCGCATCAAAAGAATTAGTGAATGAGCAATTTACTTGGTGTTATAATCGGTAGGTATGTCATGCGGTAGAATTAGGTGTTCACATTTTTAACATTTTTTGTCGCTGAGATTCACCAGAAGTACTGTCGTGACACATCTTTGTTTGAATAAGATTTAACATTATTTAAGTATAGACGACAAACATTGATGGACATTGCTGAAAAGATACGCAACGCGAGGTCTCCAACCGCGATTGTATATTGGAAATATGCTTTACGCTATATTTAATGTTTCAGAGATTAAAAGTTAATAAGCATATTCCACATGAATATACTTTACGCTATATTTAATGGGTCAGAGATTACAAGTTAATAAGCATATTCCACATGAATATGCACGCAACATAGTCTCTTTGTTTACGCCAACCAGATGAGGAGAAACAGCAATTCTCTACGTACACAAAACGATAAATGATAAAAGTAATGTACAAAATTATGGGATGGACGGTTGTATTTTGTGTCGAGGCCCGCTTCGCAAAT
Source organism: Urechis unicinctus (assembly GCA_034190875.2). NCBI lineage: Eukaryota > Metazoa > Annelida > Polychaeta > Xenopneusta > Urechidae > Urechis > Urechis unicinctus. The sequence continues at coordinate 46,111,807 of CM067354.1, read as the reverse complement.
TATATCACATACGGTTGGCTATATGTAGCACATTTGTAAGTAATATTTTCCATACATAATTGGACAACACGTATCAAGATTCGAATACAACATCATCTCAAATGGTAGCATAACTATAATTTGGTATATTTCCTGATAAATATTCGTTCATGTTGGAAAACCCTTATATATCGACCGTCGTATTTGACGTCTAGAGATGCCGAGGCCATATAACAGGAGTATTGTTTTCTGAAAAAGTGCCCATATCATCCTGGTTCTGTGATGCTGCTGTGTCGATACTTTGTTCACACATCGGCAATATGTTTCTGCTCTAATTGTTCATGATATTAAGATTTATATGTAAGAGTCTTGATATAGAGCATATATATATATATATATATATATATATATATATATATATATATATATATATATATATATATATATATATATATATATATATATATATATATATATATATATATATATATATATATATATATATATATATACTTAATGTAAAGAATCTTTGAACTACGGATAGATACTGTGATAAGATCTAGAGTCTTGAAAGAAGCAAGCTTATCGATTAATTTTCAAGATAAATTGTCAGAAATCATATAGTATATCTTGTATCATGTTACGCGAGATTGCAGCCTGTTTGCATTATACATGTCATACAGGCGAAGCATGGAGCCGAGTGGTTAATAGCAAATTCGGCGTTCATCACACACATTACCTAATTTTTCACAGAATAGGGAAATGATACAGAACGTCACATATCACACGTAAACTCGGCAAGATTGCGGTGTACAAATCTAGCAATAAGACGTCATGTCAGAGAGAGTGCAATTTTATACGAGGCTGGTGTGATATTTCGATTTGGAGGAACCATAATTCGTTTCGAAAGCCACACTTAGAATTCAACGTGTATTATCTTCTTTGCAAGCATAAGTCGCAATTAGAGAACATTTGTCATGCTTCTTCGTCGAATATTGCCCATTTACCATTAACCGTTTTTCACTATTTTAAACTCATGTACATGGCAGCTGCGTATATTTAATACCTGGGAGAACAAAATTACCATGCGCTTTCCCATGCGCATGACAGGTCCTGATACGATCCTTGGTAGCAATAGATTGCCTCATAAAGCGGTGCAAGGTAAGTTCTACACAGCCATGAGAATGTGTGCGTTGTATCAAATTTTCGACATTAGAAAGCTCCTGGAAAAATAGTAATGAATTATAAATGTATGCATTTATTCACCGTAAACTGCTTCCGCTTACCGTGTACGCCGAGGTTATATATATGCACGTGTTGTATGTTATACTGGAACGCATTTCCTCAGACACCTGTGCAGATTCAGATTTTAAGGTTGAGAATAATAATTATTACCCGACCTTACTATCGGCCCAAGATCTCTCTATAACCTAGAATTTATTAGCAAACACTCCAGACGCTAATAGTTGGGGACTAGCTACAGCAGCATTTATTCATGCAATTTGAGTTAAAAAAACAAAGCCCAGATGCAGAAACAGAAGCCTCTATTAGGCTTCCCCATTAAAGCAAGCAGAGCCTCTTAATTATTGACAGCATCAGTAAGGGTCAACAGATATCTACCAGCTGCACTCGGTCAAAGCAACATAAGGTTCATATTGTATATATGCCTAACCAAATTGACGCACCCTTTACAAAATTCATCGTCAGAGAATTGTGGAAAATGATACGCTGCAAATGGTCTTTATTACCTCAGACATCACGACCACAAAAACTGACATATACATATGCATCAAGCCATGGTTTGCTTACACGGTTTAACTGCTTTGAAATACAAGGTAAAATATTATATCACTCATTATCGCATGGCACAATACTCTCAGCCAATCAGAGCTCGAGAAAAAGCTCGGTCTTTTCCCATATCGCCTCAAACGCACAGTTTGCCGTGCGATAACTGCAACCGTGTCGATACATCACCAAGCGGCAACCAGATTTGAGAAGGTCTCTCACAGAACATCACTGCTCTAACCTGGCAACACTACGGGGGGTCTTAATAACACGCTCACCTTGCAAGTCTTATAACGAAGGTTTTCTCAAGGGTCATTTGCATGCCAGCCGCCTATCTGGTTGCGTATGAATCATCAAGAAGTCACGGTATTACCCATCTCCCCGGAATCTACATGATGCGCGAAATTCCACCTGCCGAGCCGCTTCCACAGCGCTACAGTGTTGCCAGCCCCAAACGAAGACATTCGCTGCTGGGAAGTCGGCGGAGCTCTGATTGCCAGATTTGGCAATATTCTACAAGTCTAACACAACAAATTATCGAAGCATATTCCAATAAAATAAACAAACAGTCAAGCCAGTGGTCTAGTTGCTGGAACGAAGCTTGCCCAAGTCGGGAACAGTTCCATTACGGTCCCTCGCAGTTTCCGGCTGGGTCTGCCTCAAAACCCGCCAGTCTTTGTATGCACTCACGGTCACTGAGCCCCCAACATTCAGATCTTCTAGTGTTTCTTGGCACAATAATTCTTTAAATTTGTCCGTTGCCAGCGGAGTGCTGAACCAACCAGCACAAGAAGCACCTCCTGCTTCCCATTTGGTATCTTTATATGGATCCTAGGGAGCAACAAACGCACCAGGAACACTAAAATCCGTCTCATAACCACTGGCGGAGGGCCAAATGGGGGGTTAGGCGAATACCCTATGTCCCAGACAGATTTCATACATTACATAGGTACACGCTAATTATCAATATTATGAGACAGGGTCGGGCGCTTGATTATCACGTGTGGGTGCCATCACGATAGGTATGTTATCGCGTGGTCACGCGGATGATGCGGGGAAAGACACTCGGACGCTCTGCGTCTTCATGTTCTTTCCCCATATCACCCACGTGACCATGCGTTAACTAACACTTATTAAGCAACAATACCTGCTACATTACGCAGACATCACCCTTTGTGCGTATTAACTCAAGTAAAACATTGCGTCCATGCAGCCCATTCACATGCGGGTTTTGTTTCTTAGCAGTAGTCATTTTTATAAAAACAGGCGGATAAGTATAGTTTCTGTCGTTGCAAACAACAACAAAACACAGATAGCTTCGAATTTCTTGTAGTCGAATGTATTCTTCAGTGCCACAACTGCACAATTAACTGGAACAAACCCTAGATTAACACATTAATTGCAAAGCATCCTGATCAATTTTATATTACATTTCACATAAAGGCGACACATTGATACTGAGTAAACTAATGAGACGTAATGCGAGTTGAATGTCAACTGCTTGTTTTGGTGCTGCTGTACTGAATACACATTGCCAACAAAGCTACATTGTATCAAATTTCGAGCATAAACTGAAGGTCAATGAAACACATCACGCCTAATCAATTAAACAATATCTAATTTGATGTTGAAAAGGTACTTGTTGCAAGTAGGCTACTGATATTAAGTATATCAGAAATGTCGTGTGACAGAGCGTCAAGCGCCATGGTAACGTTGTGCCAAAAGTAATATACATTCCGAAAAGAGTCGTTTGAACGCAAACGCCATCTTCAAGTTACTTTGAATCAATGTTAAAGGATGACCATAGCTATGCCGTTTCCGAGTTATTCTCGAGCTGCACAGATGTGCTGCATTAAAACACTCTTGTCTGTTGTCATTTACGTATCTCTGCAGTTTTATAAGGTGCATCAATCCTCATACTAATCAGAAACTCACCCATTTAGGCAGCGTAGTATCCCCATGTGCTTACTGCGTCAGGCAGTGACACGATACCGGCATCAGGAATTACAAATCTGCAGAAAACTAAACACAAGCTTATACGATGTCTCATCAGTGTTCTGCCATTGAACTCACGAAAAGACATGAAATACGGAGCATTAAACACGTAAGCTTGTGAATCGAGTCTTGCAACTGCTACTTCCGTGTAGGGTATCGTGGCCCTGCTGGCGAAGAAGCAGATCTGCGAGGTTCAATGGCGATAATAACATCTAGTTATCGTGCTTCAATGCGGAGAGCCTTCATATGCAGCAATCTAGTTATTCGTTGTGCAGTTATTATTCTGACTAATCCGCGTTTGGCAACGGGTTTAAGCACCCGGAGCTTCGCCTTATTCTTTTATATTATTACCTTGTGATATATATATATATATATATATATATATATATATATATATATATATATAGAGATATATATATATATATATATATATATATATATATATATATATATAGATTTAGAACAGATATATATAGATATATATATATATATATATAATATATATCTACATATATACATATAAATATATATATATTTTATATATATATATGTACATATTTTTATATATATATATGATATATATATATATATATCTATATATCTATATATATATATATGTATATATATATATATATATCTATACATATATATATATATATATATATTATATATATATCTCTATATATATATATATATATATATATATATATATATATATATATATATATATATATATATATATACATATAGCCCGCATGTTATTCAAATGGGACAATTGTTTACATGTATTGGCAACCACGTACATCACAAACGGCCAGGGAATACTTTAATCGCATACAAATGCCAATATCACCCAACAAAGTCACCCGATCAGTCCAGTTATTTTCGTGGTTGCAAGATCTGCAACGGCATCCACGCGCCTTTCATCTTAGTAGTAAATATATTATATATATGTATATATATATATATATATATATATATATATATATATATATATATATATATATATATATATTATATATATATATTTATATATAGATATACATATATATATATATATATATATTTATATATATATATATATATATATATATATATATATATATATATATAAGATCCGTTACACCAATGACTTATCTCACCCTCGTGACACCATCACATCACAGGCAGTTCGCCCAGCTAATGCTTCTAGGATGTTAGCTATTTGCTATAAATAACACTGGGGACGTTGGGCTGTTCTCAGGAATAACCATAAAGCCACTGTAGTGTCAAACGTGCGACGATTGGGAGCTCAGTGTTCTGAAATATTACCTACATCGATTTTATACTTGCTTCTACACTAAATCTTGGCGCAGAAAAAAAAAGAGTTGGACTAGCCGGGAGATGAGAGTTCTTGACGATAAGGGATGGGAATCGCGATGGTACGGGTATACTATTCTCACACAAGCAATGCAATCTTGCGCAATATCCCATCTTCCTAATGGAGCGCGCGGTCGTAACTTAGGTTGATAAAGGCACTCGCCATGAAAAGGGCGGATCTAACAGGTATGTGTAAAGGGATGCCGAATAGACCAGTCTCGGCGCAGTGATGATAAATGTCTCTAGAATAAGCTCTTTCGACGCCACCACCATAATGTCGGCATTCACATCCGATTTTGTCTTCATTGTACAAACTCATGCCATTTATCAATTGTATGATAGCGGAATAGCTGTTTTATGCATCGAATGGAACCAAATGACATATTGATATACTTTTTGTGAGCTTTATTGTTTTCAGTGTATTTTATGCGTTTAATCTGTTCCAAGTGATAACGCACAGATATGAAATCAGTGAGCATTTTGATTATAATTTTCTACCATCTAGGTAAATTTATTCCGTACCATGGTACATTCATATCATATTGGCGATAATCTGCCTTCGCTTACAACAAAACAGACAGTTATATTGCATGGTCATACATATCAGAGAGAGGGAGAGACGAATTTTTTATATTATCATTTCTAATTAGTATCTCAATATTGGAGTCATTCTTCTTTGCATGATACATTTGCTTGTTATGCGCGGGTTATATGGTGGGGGTGCGAGAGCAAAGCTAAATTGTTATACTTCAATAAACCAACATGAACTCGTGTTATCTCTCTGGCTTGTCCCAATTCCAAGCAACAACTAGCAGCAACGAAAACCATAACGAAGGAGCGCAGCATAAACAAGAAAAAGTATAAGAATAGATGACAGAATCCGGATATCTGATAACATCTACTGTAATCATAACACATCTTCCCGGCACAAGCGCTCTACATGCTCCTTGGTTCAAGACAAAGCTGGTCATTGCTGTACAGATAATAACACGAATCCGGCGTCCACAACTTCAACCATGTCGGAAATCTTTACTAATTAGAGGCCATCATTCGCGGCTCATCTCTTCCCCAACCACCTTCCGAGACAAGTCATGAAGAACCTCAAAAGAGAAATGCGTCTTCCGCAGCTTTTCATGGCTCCGAGACAGGTAAGTTTTGATGATAGAGGACGGCGAGAGAATTGCCACATTTGATTGCTGGGACAATGTAGAAACCTTCCTGTACAAAATTTATGACACTTTGAATGCTGATGAAAGTGAGGATGTCCAATTGAATGCATGTCATTTGCCTTCACAAGATACTAAGTATCAAATGTAGACTGGAGCCAGTCTCTGGTAAGTGAGATTGAACTCCAACACCTTAAAGACATGCTAGCAGAACTCCCCGACTATTTTGTCAATCACATAAACAAGGAATTAGGGTTGACCGATAAAACTTCGTGTAAAAATGAGATTCTCCCGAGCTCTACTCCTGTTCATAAGTATCCCTATAGAATGACTCTTCAGGGCAGACAAGAAATAAACGAAATCATTGAACAACAAACCAAACAAAGACTAATCGAGAAAGCTCATGACAGAGCCTGGGCCTCGCCGGCACTTTTAGTTAAGAAAGCTGGCCCTGGGCTCAGACTCATAATTGATTACCGAGGTAACTATCCTTCAAGTCCTAAATATTCCCAGGTTAGATGTGGTGTTGGACTGTGCGTGTGAAAATAAACCCCACTACTTTTCGGTTCTTGATTGCACTCAGGGGTTCCATCAAATCCCTTTAAATCCAGAGTCCAGGGATAAAACTGGATTTATGACAACTTCTGGGAAATACAGGTATTGAACGATACCCCAGGCCAAACGGAACGCGCCGAGCGTGTTCCAGCCCTTCACTGACTCTTTGTTGTGTAACGTACAATACAAGTACGTCATGGCCTACATGGACGATATCTGTTGTTTCTCGCACATTTGACCTGCATATTAAGCATCTCCTGAAAATATTTGTTCGGTTATGTGATGCCAACCTGAAGCTACACCCCACAAAATGTTCGTTTGCTGTGAAGAAGGTAAAGTATCTGGGCCATGTATTACAACAAAAAGGCATACTACCCATTCCTGGCAAATTAGAGGCCATTGAATCTAACCCTACCCCCACAAAACTTAAAGACGTACCTGCTTTCCTAGGATTAACGGGCTTTTTCAGAATGTTCATTAAGGGTTACGCAATGATTTCACGCACTTTATATGCTAAGAAGAATCAATCCTTCACGTGGTCACCAGAATGTCACGACACATTTGACGCGTTAAATAATGTTCTCAGGTTTTAGCCTTTCCCGATTTCGGCAAACAATTCACATTGTCGACTGATACTAGTAAACTATGTTTAGGCGCATGTCTTGGCCAGATAATATATGGCAAGCTGCGACCAATAGGGTTTGCAGGGAGAAGTCGTCCGAAACCTGGAGCAAATTATTCGACTACCGAGCAGGAATTTCTAGGCGTAGTATGGGGTATTCAGCACTACAGGGATTATTTTGAGGGACAGAAATTCCATATACATACTGATCATTCAGCCCTCAAATGGATATTAGGGTTAAAGCAGCCTGCGCACGCATGTAAGTCCTGCAGTGCATCTACAAGTTACAATGCCTCTATTCGGCCTCCACTAATCATCCGTGAGCCTTGCCCCAGGAACATTCCACACTTTGAATATTGACACGGTTGACCCATTGCCGAAAACGCTCTTCGGTAACGAGCACATGGTGTGTGTCACGGACCAACACATTCGCTATGTCACTGCATGGCCGACTCGTGACATTGCAGCCAAATCGATTTCTTAAGGTTTCTGCGCGCAAGTCATGTGTGAGTATGGTGCACATAAACGACTTCTCTCCGATGTTGACTCCGATCTCACTAGCTCCCTATTTCAGGAATTATGCTCTATTTTCAAAATCAAACAATGTTTCAGTGCGGCGTACCATGCTCGAAGTCAAGGAGCAAACGGAACGTTGTCAGCGCTCTATACTAAACCTATTAAGAAATTATGTTAGTGATTTGGGCGCATGAACACCAACAAACCACGAAATTAAATATATTTGCTTATTCGCACCTGCTTTCATTGCATCAGGTGGTGTATGAAAAACAAATTGGTTATAGATACTCCTTAAAGTGACGGTACTGTACGGTATTTTGTACATGAAGTGTTGCATACTTGCAACGCCTTTCCTGCCATTCGACTTACAAATCTCTCCGGACGTTAAGCAACAATTTGCATTGTCCCTGACTAATATTTACGACATATGAGTAGTGACAATGCATGCTTGATCACAGCGGGAGGTAAGTATTGGAATCTAATATCGTGGAGTTTTCTGCTTTTTAGCATGACGAGCAAACTGAAGGCTTCTGTAAGAGTTTGATTGACTGTAAATCCAAAATATCAATACACATGGTAATCAAAATTGCATGCATGAAAACCAATACATGGTGGTAGGTTCAATCGATTAACGTATTGGCGAACGACACACAGTTATCATTACATCGCGTGGATATTTGTCCCAACCATCGCATCCCTCGAGAACCCATTGTATTGATGAACAACCTCACCTGTCACATCGGGAATAACTATATATCAGCAAATATCTCAAACATCACCATGCATCAACTAACAATACCGGCAATCATATATTGTATAAAAGGGCGGAATTGCTCATGAGGCAAATGTACAATAATCACTTACCAAAACTACCAAAACGACAAAATTTAATCCCTGGTTAACCATGCTGTATCCATGAAACATCTTCAGATGAGGGCATAACAATGAAAGGATAAAATTTCCAATTTACGTATCACTAGGGTGCCAGTGAGAATTGATCATCGCCCCCCCCCCTTCCCACTTTTGCCCAATCAGCGGCAATTTTATCAGTCGTGGATGATGCACGTACTTTGCTGATGGTGAGGGGACGGCAGTTATGTGGTTCCATCGTATATCGTGGTATGAAGCTATGTTTACACAAAAGGTTTAACTTCTTAATGCTGCGGTAAAAACAAGGTCAAATATTATATCACTCATCATTAAGCAAACCATACCTGCTACAGTACGCAGACATCGAGCATTTTGAATTGACTCGCCGAACTCAAACATTGCCTCAATGCAGCTCATTCACATATTTGGGTTATTTTGTGTACAGTAGCTGTCTGTTTGATTAAAAGACGGTTAGGAATTTTTTCTGACGTTGTCAAAAACAAAATATACGGATAGCTTTTGTTTCCTCTAGATTCTTTTATCTGCAAACATTCAAATCCCACCCGAATTCCGCGAATACGTTTTATTCGATATAGCAGCATCACACGTAACTTTATATGCTAATGAAATGCCTATTTTATATCACGTAACCAATTCAATCCATTTTGGTTATTCTTAGAAGCATCATTTTAGTGCTTTGGTCACACATGAACTGATAAGTCTCTACATCAATATTAGTTTGCCATTTTGAAAAAAACAAATGTCTATTTAATGACTTTCTTAGGCCCACTACTTCCGTCACATTTGCCCTGTGGCCTCATTGTTTCTCCGCGAATACACGCAGACACGTAGATATAGTAACTAAGCAGCTGGTTTTTTTACCTTGTATAACACAACTAGTTAAGCATGGTTGATTCCTAGTTGGGAAGAGCATCATCAATTTTGCTAGCAATCGAACCTACCAGGCTATCACACCTAAATTGATGGCTGATTTCACTGGTTTTATTACGCTCAACTTAAGCGTTCGACTTTATATGCCATGTTTCAAAATTAGATAAACCTTCTAATAACGCTTGCGAGGTGTTTAGGAAAAAAGACGAGACGATTCTCAGATCAATTTATAGTAGTCCAAGGTTAACTTCGCTAATGCATCAAATGGTGTTAGCTATTTGCTATAATTACCACTGTGGGATGTTGGGCTGCTCCAAGAAAAAAC